>JBAMNC010000848.1:912500-1012727 GCA_037902135.1 Cetoscarus ocellatus | reverse complement strand
CCAAAAAAAAATTTGCTCAAAGTCGACTTTTTGGGTGGAAAACAGGCTGAGAAACATGCTGTTTCAGACAGGTTGGTCATATTTTGCTTCAAAATGGACTTATAAACTTTTTTCTGTCAGCTCAGCATTCCAACAAACACTAAGGCTAACCTATGACTTTTTTTCCATTTCAGACTCCAAAAAAATTATGCTCAAACATGACTTTTCAGGTGTAAAACAGGCCGAGAAACATGCTGGTGCAGACGGTTGGGTCATATCTTGCTTCACAATGGACTTATAAGCCATTTTGTCTCAGCTCAGGATCTGAAAAAACACTAAGGCTAACCTATGACTTTTTTTCCATTTCGGAATCCAAAAAAAAATATGCTCAAATGTGACTTTTTGGGTGGAAAACAGGCCAAGAAACATGCTGGTGCAGACAGTTTGGTCATATTTTGCTTCAAAATGGACTTATAAGCTTTTATCTGTCAGCTCAGGATCTGAAAAAAACTATTGCTAACATATGACTTTTTTTCCATTGCGGACTGCAAAAAAATATGCTCAAACATGACTTTTTGGTTGTTAAACAGGCCGAGAAACATGCTGGTGCAGACGGTTTGTTCATATCTTGCTTCAAAATTGACTTATAAGCCTTTTTGTCTCAGCTCAGGATCTGAAAAAACACTAAGGCTAACCTATGACTTTTTTTCCATTTCAGAATCCAAAAAAAAATATGCTCAAACATGACTTTTTGGGCTTAAAACAGGCCGAGAAACATGCTGGTGCACACAGTTTGGTCATATTTTGCTTCAAAATGGACTTATAAGCTTTTTTCTGTCAGCTCAGGATCTGAAAAACATTAAGGCTAACATATGACTTTTTTTCCATTTCAGAATCCAAAAAAAAATATGCTCAAACATGACTTTTTGGGTGTAAAACAGGCCGAGAAACATGCTGGTGCAGACAATTTGGTCATATTTTGCTTCAAAATGGACTTATAAGTCTTTTTGTCTCAGCTCAGGATCTGAAAAAACACTAAGGCTAACCTATGACTTTTTTTCCATTTCGGAATCCAAAAAAACTATGCTCAAACGTGACTTTTTGGGTGGAAAACAGGCCGAGAAACATGCTGGTGCAGACAGTTTGGTCTTATTTTGCTTCAAAATGGACTTATAAGCTTTATTCTGTCAGCTCAGGATCTGAAAAAAACTATTGCTAACATATGACGTTTTTTCCATTGCGGACTCCAAAAAAATATGCTCAAACATGACTTTTTGGTTGTTAAACAGGCCGAGAAACATGCTGGTGCAGACGGTTTGTTCATATCTTGCTTCAAAATTGACTTATAAGCCTTTTTGTCTCAGCTCAGGATCTGAAAAAACACTAAGGCTAACCTATGACTTTTTTTTCCATTTCGGACTCCAAAACAAAATATGCTCAAACATGACTTTTTGGTTTTTAATCAGGCCGAGAAACATGCTGGTGAAGACGGTTTGGTCATATCTTGCTTCAAAATGGACTTATAAGCCATTTTGTCTCAGCTCAGGATCTGAAAAAACACTAAGGCTAACCTATGACTTTTTTTCCATTTCAGAATCCAAAAAAAAATATGCTCAAACATGACTTTTTGGGTGTTAAACAGGCCGAGAAACATGCTGGTGGAGATAGTTTGGTTATATTTTGCTTAAAAATGGACTTATAAGCTTTTTTCTGTCAGCTCAGGATCTGAAAAAACACTAAGGCTAACCTATGACTTTTTTCCATTTCGGACTCCAAGAAAGATATGCTCAAACATGACTTTTTGGGTGTAAAACAGGCCGAGAAACATGCTGGTGCAGACGGTTTGGTCATATCTTGCTTCAAAATTGACTTATAAGCCTTTTTGTCTATGCTCAGGATCTGAAAAAACACTAAGGTTACCCTATGACTTTTTTTCCATTTCGGACTCCAAAAAAAATATGCTCAAACATGACTTTTCAGGTGTAAAACAGGCCGAGAAACATGCTGGTGCAGACGGTTTCTTCATATTTTGCTTCAAAATGGACTTATAAGCCCTTTTCCCTCAGCTCAGTCTTTGAAAAAACTAACATGCTAACATATGCCTTTTTACCATTTTGAATTCAGAAAAAATATGCTCAACCAGGACTTTTTGGGTGTTAAACATGCTGACAAACATGCTAGTGCAGACGCTTTGGACATATTTGGCTCCACAATGGACTCATAGGCCTTTTTCCCTCAGGTCAGTCTTTCAAACAACCGACATGATGACTTTGATATTTTTCTCCCTTTTGGACACTGAAAACAGATATAATCAAACATGACTTTTTGGGTCTTAAACAGGCCGACAAACACGCTAGTGCAGAAGCTTTGGTCATCTTTGGCTTACAAATGGTCATTTCAGCATTTGTCCCTCAGGTCAGTCTTTGAACAAAACGACATGCTGACATTTTTTTTTTTTTTTAATTTCGGACTCCAACAATGGTAAAAAGTCACAATTTGGTACATTTTTAGGCAGAGGAAAATGCCTGTGCATAAGGTTTGGTCAAATTTGCCTTTAAAGTGGTCATTTGAGCATTTTTCCCTTGGGTGAGATTTTTGGAAAAAAAAAAAAAACATACTGATGTATGACTTTATTGCCATTTCAGGCCACAAAAAATGCTAAAAAGTGACTTTTAGGGACCTTTTGTTGCAGGAGATCATGCTTGTGCAGGATATTTGGTAACAGCTGACTTAAAAATGGACTTTTGAGCATTTTCCCTCAGGTCAGATTTTTGAAAAAAAAAAAACAACACGCTAACATATGATTTTTCTGTTTTTTGTCATTTGCGACCACAAATTAAAATATGCCTAAAGTGACTTTTGGGGACCGTTTCAGGCAGGAGAACATGCTGGTGTAGAGTTTTTGATCATATTTCACCTGAAAATGAGTCATTTTTCCATCAGTTCAATCAATCAATCAATCAATCAATCAAAATGTATTTATAGAGCACTTTACAACACTCAAAGTGACCAAAGTGCTTTCCAGTTAGAAATAGATAATAAGATAAGAAAATAAAAAACAAATTAAAAGAAAGCAACAAAAGAACACATCAGGGAAATAAAATCAGATAAAATCAGATATTACAAATAAATAAAAAATAAAACATACTAATGTATGACTTTATTGCCATTTCAGGCCAGATTCAGATTCTTTTTTTAAATGTCACGCTAATATATGACTTTGTTTGCCATTTCAGGCCTTGAAAGGAAATGTGTGTTTTTGGGACCTTTTCAGGCAGGAAAACGTGCTGTTGCAACAGGTTAGGTCATATTTGACTTAAAAATATACTTATGAGCATTTTTTTAGGTCAGATTTATTAAAAAATAAGATGCTAACATATGACCTTTTTCAATTTTGGAACCGGATTAAAATATGCGAATATGTGACATTTCGGGACCTTTTATATATACATGTCATATATATATATATATATATATATATATATATATATATATATATATATATATATGTCTTACTGTTCATGATAACGTTGAGAAGTTTTCAGAAACATGAGAAGAAAAATTTGGGGTTAAATATGCCAACCCGCTGATAGAATGAAAACAGTGGAAATATCTTTAACATGTCTTCTTACTTCAGTCTCTTTCTCAGTTTTTTTAGTTTCTTGCCCTTTTGTTTTCTGCTCCACTACTCCATTGTTTCTTATCCATTTTGCTCTCCTTCCAGCCTCGTCGTTCATCGTCACCTTAATTTTAAGAATAGAATAGAATAGAATAGAATAAACCTTTATTAGTCCAGCAAATAAGTGTAAAAGTATAAAAAAAAAAATAGGTATAAAAATAGCAGTATGTACATTCGTGTACATAAATATGTCATAAACATATTTACAATATCTATATATATCTTTATATATCTCTATCTCTCTATATATATACATATATATATATATATATATATATAGAGAGAGAGAGAGAGAGAGAGAGAATTCAGATTTTCTGGCAATATAAAGCATAAATTGTCATTACTTTATTTTTTAAAGATTAAAATATAATATTAAAAAATAATACAATCAAAAGCAGGATGACACAGTAGGCTAGACTAGGAGGCCCCCTAGAGGTCCGAGGCCCCCAGGCACAGGCCCAATCAGCCTGGTGGTAAATCCGTGGCTGCATCTACAGTCCATTATATCATAGAAAGATTCAGAGAATCTGAAGTCTCTGCAGGTAAGAAGCAAGGCCGAAAGCCAACATTAGTTGCCTGTGACCTTAAATTCCCCAGCTGGCACTGCATTAAAAACAATATAAGTCTGTAAAGGATATTACCATGTGGGTTCAAAAACACTTCAGAAAAACATTGCCAGTTCCTTGTCACATCTACAAATGCAAATTAAAACTCTGTCAAGCAAAATCCATAAATTAACAACACTCGCTGGCTTCTCTGGGCCTTAGCTCATCTGAGATGGACTGACACAAAGTGCACAAGTGTGCTGTGGTCTGACGAGTCCACATTTCAAATGTTTTTTAGAAATCATGGATGTTGTGTCCTCTGAGCTTAGGAGGAAAATTAGAGTTTTATCAGTGTAAAGCACAAAAGCCAGCATCTTTGATGGTATGGGGGTGTGTTAGTGCCAATGGCATGGGTAACTTGCACACCTGTGAAGGCTCCCGTTAATTCTAAAAGGCACATAAAGCTTTTGGAGCAACATTTATGCTGCCATTCAAGTCACATGTTTTTTGGGGATGTCCCTACTTACTTCAGCAAAACAATGCTAAGCCACATTCTGTGTTACAACAGCATGATTTTGTAGTAAAAAGTGTGGATATTAGAATACTGTTCAGTCCAATGTGTGGCAGATTATGAAGCACAGTATATGGCAATGTAGACCCTGTACCGTTTATCAAATAAGGTTTAGCATTAAGCAAGAATGGGAAAGAATTCCACCTACATAGCTCCAAAAATTATACCTCTTACATACTGGCCAAAAAGCTGTTTAAACCCGGTAACAATTGGCTCTTGTCAGCGGGAGGGGTCTAATTTGCATTTCGACCCGGGTCGACTGACCCTGCAAGCAACACGGGTTTTTATCGGCTTGCCTCCGATCGGCTCCAGTTGGAACATCAAACCCGGGTCAACCCATTAATTTACGGATGACGCTGGCGTAACGTGCCCACGGCATGACATCACAAACATCCCCTCTGTCTGTAACTTACGTGACTCTTTGCCATCTCAGCAACAAATTCCATCCACCTTTGTACCAGTCTGTGCCAAGTTTGTAAATTCTTAAAGAGGGACAAAAGTACAAAGTACAGAAAACAGCTGACCAACGTGTCCACGGCTTGCATGCTCCTATTTATTGTTTACATGGTCGTGTTTCGTAGATGATGTCATCAACGTGATGACATCATCATCACGTTGATGTCATCAACGTGATGACATCAGCTTCATGCACCAGAGGAAAAAAAAACAGGCAGCTCGTCTGCTGCAGATTAGACCCAGGTCTGCTAGCAGGGGGAAAGGAGTCACTTGCTGATTGTTAGTGGGTTAACCCGCATTGAAAAAACCCACGTTGACCTGCTAATTTTAGTGTGAAAGCGGTGTAAGTGTCCTCAGTTCCCAAACACTTATCGTGTGTTGTTAAAAGGAAAGGTGCCAAAGCGATAAAAATGCCTCTGTCCCTGCTTTTGGAATGTGTTACAGGCTTCAAATTCAAAATGAGTGAATATTTGCAAGGAAACAATTAAATTTTTCTGTTTGAACATGAAATATCATGTCTTTGTAGTGTATTCAATTGAATAAAGGATTATGAAAAGGATTTACAAATTAATATGTTCTGTTTTTATTTAATGTTTAATTCGTTTAATGTTAATGTCCAAACTTAATCAAAAACACAGGGGGCTTGCTAACTGGAAAGTGAAGCATTCAAAATATGTTCAGTCCAATGGTTAATCTTTCAGTAGCTGGTTTTGAGTTTGCTCTGACCAAACAGTGTACAAAATTATGAAGAGTTCTTAGTCCCCACTGCAGCGTAACATCAGTGCCGATCCTACCGCAGGCTCAGTTGATCAAATCACTGTGGCCAACAACACTGGCTGTTGTGCAGTTGGCTGCCATCCTGCCAACTGATCTCATGGCAGCTGACCTTTTAGGGGGTTTAATCTCTTGTTGTCCTTTATGCTGACTGCCTCAGATGAAAGTGTGACCTTCTTGATTTATAGGCAGACAGAATGGGGAGGAAGGGAATTGATAGGCATAAAGGAAATTGAGAATTTGATTCAAATGAGGTTAAGTTTGTCCTGTGTATGTATTACTTTTTGAATTAATGACAGTTAATGATTTCGGCATTTACCTTTTTTGGCTGTTATCTAACCTGACAACATGAGAAAGATCGCTGTCATATTTATAGCCCTGGCCAGAAGGAAGTAGTTGTTAAAACCTCATGTACACACTCACACACTGAGACAGACACACAAACACACACCTGAGACCTGACCAGTGCTGCTTTGTTGCTCTGTTGTCCAATAAAAATGTCTCCTCTTGTTCTTTAATTTGATTTAACACACCTAAGGAGAAAGAGACAACAGAGGCTCCAGATGTTTCCAGTTTTACGTTTTCTTAGAGAATAAACCCAAACCTATGCTAGAAGTTTCAGCCAGTTTTGCATGTTTCCTCTCCTTTTTCCTTACTCGTTCTCCTTTGTCAGTTTCTCAACAACAGCAAAGTGGCAGCTGTTATTCCCACCGCAACCTGGCAGTAACCACGACGGCAAGACACGTCTCCGTTCTCCGCTGGAGGAGAACGAGATGGAGAGACGAAGAATAAACACAACGGCCCTGAGGGAGAGATGGAGGAGAGGAGAAGGAACAATGAGAAGTTAAGATGCAGACAGGAAGGACACAAAGTGTGAGGAGGAAGACAGAAGGAGAGGTAGGACGGGAGCAGATGTGTGAATTAGAAGACAATATGAAACAAACAGACACAGACAGAAAGTAATGAACAATTCAAAGAGTGAGAAAGGAGTGATGGAGTTGATGCTGACAAAACGTTCTCCTGTGGGACGAAGAAGAAGACAGGAAGTGACACGCTACGTTGATCGCCTCTCATCTCTGGGGCCCAAATATTTGTCTCCACGCTTATACTGGTTTTGACACTTCTTAGTTGGCTAATTGGCTCTGCTTTTCTTTTTTGGAATACACAAACTCTAATTAGCAATCATTTTTTTTTATTCTTGAAAGTTAAAATCATCAAATCATCAAGATATTGTCATGAAAATGAAGAGTGGCGTGAAAGGAGGGAGACACATAGCTTTGTCACTTCTTTCATTTTCATGTCATAAAAAGTGATTATGATCCATTTAAGTTAAAAAATTGTGTCTATTCATGTAAAGCAAGTGTGAGTTACACTTCCTATAGGGGCTCCGGAGGGATGCAGGGGAGGCAAAGCGTGTGGAAACAAAACTGGAGAAAGAGTGATTTGTCAACTATAATATACGCCTCCAAAAAAGTTTGGAAACATTATTTCGCTCAATTATTTCTCCCCTTTAATGTTACAAATTTGTAATATTGTTAGAAAGCCTCATTAGTCACCCTGTAAGGATTCCTAAATGTCTTTATTTAAATATGGCTTTAGTCACGCCATCAGCACCAAGTCTCTTCAGTTTCATCACCTTTTCCATACATCATCCTGAGACATCATCCAGTCAACCTCCATCTTCACAGTTCCATCAGCTTTCTCATCCTGTCAGACCTCCTCAGACCACATCAGTGACTAACACTTTGGTGGGATGGGTCTCGCTGCTGCCTGTCGCTTCGGGCAGACACCCTTTGTTTACCCAACATCCAAGAGGAGCTCAATAACTGAGCTAATCTTAAAATGATTCAGCTACACACAGGCCTGTGTAACATGGATATCTCCCCTGCTGGTCCAAGGAAGACTAGTTATTAAAGATAAACAAACAGGAGAAGTGGTATATCTAAAGGGTCAACAGGCTGCAGGCCCAATGCAGCTTAATTCTTCTCTGTTTAGTTACCTGGTACTTTGCTTTCCACAACAGTCTATGCCAGAGAGTTAGCTTGCAACAAGCTGCAGAAGAGTACGTTCACAATCACTTATTTTCAGAAAACCTTCTTGATTTCACGTACTAAGTACACCTGATCAGGTATGTTCTCACTCTGACTGGATGTCCTGTTAGAGCAGGGATGGGCATCTTTGGTAACTCTGAGGGCCACATTAGTATTGACCCGATTGCCAGAGAGCCACATTTTAGCAGATGTAGGATGCTCTCATTTTAACTATAACAGTAACTTATAAGTTAACAAGAAGAACTAACAAAAGGAGGTATCATTTGATGATATCTATATTTCTACTCAAGTAAAAATGGTAATATTTAGGTTAATGAGCTAAACACAGAATTCAGGACAGTTTTTGTTGCTTGTTTAAGTTTATTGTTTCTTTAAACACATTTTAAAGTCAATTACTGCTCTATGTTGACAAGCTAAACAAAATTGTCAGGTTTTCTTGGGGAAAATGTCCATATTTCATGTTTGTAATTGATGGTGTAAGGGGGGCCGTATGTGGCCCCCGCACCACTGGTTGCCCACATCTGTGTCAGAGCTCCTCCCCTTTAAGGCTCCCATCCCCACATGGGCCCAGTCCACTCTGTATTTTTGACAGGTTCGCTCAGTGCTGCTCAGCAACATATTGTCAAGAACCCTGCATTCAATCTAGCGTCCCTGCCCTGGGAATGAGAGGTAATAATGGCATGTTATCGTCTTTGGGGTCAAAATTTTTATTTTTTACTTCAGTTTTAGTGAAGTTAGTGTTTGTTTGTTTTATGTGCAGACTGAAAAAGTGAATAGCTGGTGAGAGCATGTTAGCCCATATATTGCATCATGAAATAGTTCCAAACATGGGGCTTTGTCAAAGAAAGTGAACTGCTGTAAAGAATCTTACTGTAGCATCTAGCTGATACAATGTCTTTCTTTGCATAGAGTTTTTCAGGTACTTAGTAAACAACCCTAAAAGTGGATTAATTGTAAGACTTTTACTCACTATTTTCATCTGAACTATCCTTTAGATGTTTTGAAAGTTCAGAAGGATTTTTCAAACTGAAGTTTCCATGATTTATCGATAAGACTCTTATTTTGACATCATGTAAGTATTTTTTCATCATTCAAAGTCAAATTTCAGAGTCTTAAAATCATTTTCTCCAAAGGCTCTGACTAAGCATCCAAATTAGACCCATTTATACACATCATCTTGTGAGATTACCTGCAGTATTTTTAAGCTCAGTTAGTCTGGTTGGTTTTACTGAGCTCAGAGGGTTTCCAAAAATGTCAGAAGTGGATCAAATATTTAATGTTTATTCAATATTTAGTGCCCTCATTGAAGAGAAAAAAAAATCTGTAAGAAACTCAGTGGCGAGTTCAGTCAGAGGAGGGACTAATGTTAGGGTGTGAGAAAGGATGTCCACAGCACTTCAGAGAATTGTGGAAGGATAAAAGAAACAGCAGTGTCAGCGTGGATGTACTGAGAGAGGACATGGAGAAAAATACAGACTGGAGTGAGAGGATGAGGAGGATAAAACGACAGATAGAAGGAGAGTAAGGATAAGAAAGAAGCAGATGCCATCAAAGAGAGCAGACAGTGGTGGCTGCAACAGGGAGAGGCTGGAGATAACTTTTTGAAAAACAGGAGGAATAAAAAAAGTTCTTGAAGACACAAGATTGACAGGAAGCAAGAGAGATGAGGAAGAAGAAAAAATAAGAAGGACTGAAGGGTGACAGTGAAATGTGTTTTTTTTATGCTGGGATTTAAGCCTGCCTTGTGAGGGGAGGGAGTCTTGGATGAAGAGCTGAAGAAGAAATTTAAAATATCTGCAGAAAAGATGACGGAGGAAATGACAGAGAAAAAGTGAAATATTCAAAACCTGAGAGGAAAAAATGTGCAGAGAGAAAACTGTGTTAGGTAGATAGGAAATCCAGTTTGAACAGATTTCCCAGGTTACATGACAAACTGTTTATGGGGTTATGGACATTTTGAAATGACGCAGGTGGTAATCAAAACATAATACAGTCTGGATAAAATGTGCATAATCTCCCAAACCAATTGCCTCCTCTCAGGCTCTATTGTGCTGCTGATTACTGAGGATTTGCGACAGGAAATCAGCGATTTGTGAAGGATTATATTCTCAAAGCGCCCTTTCTGACCCTTATGTGCTGCAGCCAGAGATGAGAAGAGGCAGGAGTGAAAAAGGAAACTACTAAAACTGTGACACTAATGATGCAGAAGAAATGTCGAGAAACACTGAATGTTCTGTATTGTCTCAAGCTCTCTAAAAAAGGCTCTTACAAGTTTCCAGTGATTATCAACTGTTCATCTTTATGAAGGTTTTTTGAGCTAACCTTGCACAGCAGCTGGACCTGCCTGATTCAGTGTCTGTGATCAGGCAAATCCATCTTGGCAGACTCCAACCTACAACGACTGTGAGCGGCCCAAAGCAGCACGGCCCAATCAGAGTCCCTCAGAGTAGGAAAAGGAATGAGCTGTAAGCGAGAGGACAGCTCATACAGCGATTAGCATAGATGCTAATAGGCTTAGTAGCAGTTTTATCAGATCTGGAGCACATTTCTTTATTAAATGAAAAACAAATATCAACACTAACATAACACATACACCTACGGGAAATGTAGGGAAACCAAATGACCTAACTAGAAAACACTCAGATGTGTAAAACTTCCACCAAGGTAGCTCACATATTGCTGTTACATTTATAAGCAATAGTTACATGATAAAGTCATAATATGATTCCTTGACCCTAAAACCCAGTCCTAGCACTCGGAATCATGTTGATATCATTATAAGTTAGGCAGTTATTGAGCTAAAATGATCGTCTACTAATGGCGGTTATCAGGCTCACCACCAAAATCTAATCATTTTTAAGTTGGCCCATTACCAACATCTCCTTAAAATTTCAGCAAAATCCGTCCAGTATTTTTTGTGTAATCTTACTAACAAACAAACAGGCAAACAAACAGACAAGCATACGCCAGCAAAAACATAATCTCCATGGCCATTTGAACTCACATCCAGACTCAGAGCCATCTCTGCTCATAACACCAACCAATAAAGGTACAGTGTGTAATGTTTTAAGTAATTTATAAACTAAAAACAATGTCTACATTCATAAATACGTCCGCATTTGTGTCAAATTGCCTCTGCCAAGAATCTGTCTTGTCCTCCTGAGCGAAGAATTTCTTATCTGTGTTTACATAGAGCGGGTAAGTCCTATAGAGGCTTCCATGTCCTTCCGGTCTATAAAATCTATGAACAGCCGAGAGGGACATAAAACACTTCGTAGTACCAAGGGCTAAGGCTAAACATGTTTTCGCTCTGAGCCAGCATGATTGAAATGGAGAACAGAGCTTGTCACTGCCCCGGCAAATTTGAAAGCCTAACACTAATGATTCAATACAGTTTACAGTTTGTTTGACATACCTCTTCACCAGAAAAAAAAAAAAACCTCGAAGTGTTGGATGACATGTTGACTTAGCTTCTATGCCGGCTACCATGGAGTTCAGCGGTTGCAACACACATTTGAAAAAGCGAGGCACTAGAGAGCGCTATTCTTTTGAATGTAAAACACGGTTTCACCACTAGATGGGAGAACAAACTAAACAGTGTGGCTTTAATGCTGCTATTTTGCACTTCAACATGCACTGGCACTTTAGCAGTTTATACGCTTCTCAACGGGGCACCTATTTAATTATTGACTGATACTTTAGTTGGCATATGTGTTTTAATATCGTTGTATCGTTTTGCATTTTTTATGTCTGTTGTTTTTTCAGCACCAAAGAGTTGCTATCTCAGTTTAATTGTTTGCTTGTCTTACAGTGACACTACAGGCTTTAAATTGAACTGAACTGGAGGTAATAAGCTGCTGCACCACTGTGGTGCTTGAGGTGGAAACCATTGAAGATGTATTTCTAATTGTTCATTCATGTCTGATTTCATGACAAGTTGTCTTTAAACCCAGACAAATGTTTCCTCATTAACAGATTGTACATATATTGTCATCGACCTTGTTATTACTCTGTTTAAATATCACATTCAGACATGTAACCAGGTAAGCATCATCACACTATTTTTAAGTGATGTTTCAAACAGTAAACATAAGAACAATGCTCACAAAATGAAAAAAGGTGCAGGAAAGCTTCATTTTAATGTGTTTTTAGCATTCATACATGCTGTCCAGCTAGAAATTCCCATGTAGATTGCACAAAGGTACAAGACCAGCCAGGTTACTTACCCTTGTTTGGTCTCTACTCTGCAAATACAATTTTAGAATTAAAGGCTGTGCAAAGAGGGCAATGCTGTGTCTTCAAACTGAGTCTGCCACTTGCAATAAACTCAAAACACATTATGAAGCAAAAAGTGTTAAATAATAGACACCCCCTTATCACAAATGGGTTTGAGGTAAGTGCAGAGGAAGCTTGAAATACGGAGGATGAAAGAATCCCTCCAAACACAACCACACCTACGGCAGAGCAACCAAAGCAGAGAAGAAAACATTCTAGTGATCTTCAGATTTGAGTACAAAAAAGCAGCATGGTCTTGTATTTCTTTAAACAAAGGAAGACACAAACAAGGTTCAGCTTGTTTTATGTTTATTGATGTATATTCAGTCATATTCTTCGTATAATCAGAAAGGAACAATAAATTAGTATATCTGGATTATTTTATAGTATTCCCTTTAACTTGACAGTCATGTACACTACATAGCTTGCACAGTGTCAAATCTAAGTACATATCATATCTAATATGACTTGCATGCTTTCTTTACTATCACTACTTAGTGTACAAACATGGCTGCAGCCTTAAATTATTCACTAAGTCCAAAAATAAAAGATGGTCTCATTATTGAATGAAGCAGAGGGAAAGAAATAGGACAGTGTGGTGGCAAAGAGAGAAACAAGAGGGAGAGAAGACATGACAGGCAGAGGCCTCAGGGTGGGCCCCAGGGTGGGCCTGAGGGAGACAAGTCACACCAAATGTTAAATAAGAGTACAGTTAAGGAGTGTTTATAGTGGAGTGATGATAAAATGAGCAGTGTGGGATTGTTAGATACTGTGCATGAAAGAGCATTAGATTATGTATGTATGTGTTCATATCTGTGATTTTTTAACACAAGCGGGACAGAAATGACGGAGGCTAAAGCTCACAGCTGGCGAGACGCAGCCCCAGGGCTTCCCTCTGGTGGTGAGGAAACTGGCTAAAGGTGTTAGCATGCTGATAGTTTCTTTCTGCTTTCTCTGTTAAATGAGAGCATGCTATAAAAAAGATAAAAATGTGAGACTTTCTGTGTTGTGATTCAGTCTATAGAGAGCTGCAGGAATGATAAAGTTTAGGCCAACCCAAAAGTTAGCATCAACTTAGCTCCATAGATTCAGTTGGATTCTATGGGAACACCCACAAAACATAACGACAGTGCTTTAAGGCGGCTGGGCACCAATCTTGTGCTACAATTTTTATTAAAATCATATATTAAGAATATGTCATGATTCAACCAATGCACAGACTGATTTGAAGAACTGGCACCAATAGGACGAGTTTAGATAAAAAATCCAAGCATAATATGTCGTGTCATAAATGTTGGATTTTTAATATTGATGTTTCAAAGTTAATGCAATTTTGTTGTCCCTTGATGCTCATTTTGCTCCTAGTGCTACAAAATTCTGTTTTGAACTCTGTAAAAACAAAATAACCAGCTGTAGAAAAAAGAATATATTCAGCTTGTATTACAGACATTTTGGTATTCAACCAAAACTCAATCATAATCCCATAAACTTGTGCACTGTGTGTACATTGCAAATGCCGGTACTTGATGTTCGCTAATAACATGCTAGTATCATACAAGATATTATGGTAAACATTCTAGCAGCATGTTGTCTTCTTATTTCAGACAGGCCAGGGCAATATCAGCATTTCTTTAGAGGGATGTTTTCGGCAGTTTGTAGGTTTATTTTGTTTTTGTTTTTAAAGCTCTGAAAAACTAATAGTTGCAAACCGTGTTTATCTTTCTTCTCTTTTTGATTGCACACTGATCAAGAAAAGACAACAAAAAAGAGATATACTCAATTTTTTTACTCATTGTCTCACATTTAGCTGTTGTTTGGAACATAGAGCACATGCCATTCATTTGCAAGCTCTACTAGTGCTTTGCTGATCACCATTTTGAGAAATAATGCCAAACATGCTAGCAGCTTCTTAGCATTTTCGTCACCGATTAGCTTTGGGGTCATGCCTCATTTATTGGTTCATTGTACTTTTGTTTGGCTTCTGAAAGGAATATCCAGTCTTTTGCTATTAATTGTCCGACTGGTTGTCTTTTCTTTCGTTCCCTGTGTGATAATATGAGCATGTGCTATATAAAAGTTAACCTTTTGTACATGGTATGTTGTCCATAGAGTTTCATACACAAAATTTGTTATGGATAGTGCCTTTCATTGCACATGCAAAAACTTAACAAGCTCTGCTTGTAATTCACCTGCTCACACTCTTTGACAATATAAAACAACTTTTTTAGCTCTTCAGTCAAACAGCAACATGAATTTAGTGTTAGGTTTATTCATTTCAGTGAACTTTCTGTTTCTAATTTACAAAGAAATATATAGCATTTTATCTGTTAAACAGTATTTGACCATTTTTGTCCAGGAGACTGCTCTATGATATTACTATAACTTTTGTTGATTTAAAAAAGTTGCAACTTAAAATTAACATGATCAAATTAATCAGACTACACAGGTGGGTTGGTGGGCTGTTAATTAAAAACCAAAGGCACCGAAATCTTGATAGAATTTTTAAGCATGGAGCTTTCTGTGGGTGGTTTATCACCAATTTGGACTGGCATATGTGGCCAGTATGATAGGTGTTACAGAAAAAAGTGCATTTATGATTCTAAATATGGAATTATAGTGTAATAATAGCATTCGAACCACATCGGCTTTTGTACTGATAGTCAAATAGCCTCAGAGTTTATCTGACAATCAAGTTATGGATATTTGATCATATTCACTGTCCTAGAGCAATGAGCAGCTGATTCATGTGGTGTCAATACTAGTCTTTCTGTTGTGGATCCTGTGATTGTTGACTTATATTTGGATAATGAAAGTAAATAAGGAAAGATTTTGTCTCTGGTCACAGTACCATCACATACTTATCTTATGTAAATATATTTCAACAGTTAAATTAGCACTGTGACGTAGTGTCTTTTCACATCTACTCCTCACAGATATTAGACATACAAATGTAAGGCCACTTGGCACTATCAAGGGTCAATAATATAGTATAGGTGCAAAGTCACATAGCTTGTAGAAGTTATGGTATTCATGATGCCTGTATATTTGCTATTATCAATGTTTTGTCCTTTAAAGTTTATTTTTCTGCTCCCCAATGAACTTTAAAATTAGCAGTCACATTAATCAAAAACAGAAAAAAAATTGGCTCATCTTTGCTTTAGATTAGATTTAGACTGAATGTCAGTTATGTTTTAAAATCTGACTTTCGTCAGCTAATGTGTTAGATTTGATGGTATGTTAGCAATTATCTATGGCTTAAGTAGGGCAATAAAAATTGTTTTGTGGTTGAGGATGGTCTTCTGGTGTGTGATAACTTTCAACAGGTAATATAAAGCATCTTATCATAATGCAAATAAAACTGGATATGACAATAAAAACCTTACTTGTGCAATAATCAAAATATGATAGTTGAGTTTTCCCCCGCAGTCAGAAAAATCTATTTAAGAATCAAACAACTGAGGCTGCACACAAAAGCAAAAATCCTTGGAAAGTGGTTGTATTGATGTTCATGACACAAGAACAAAAGACAAGACAAGCAACACAAACAGAATGAAAAAAGTGCATTCAAACATAAAAAGACTCAGCTAAAGGAGTTGCATTATTATGGGATGTTTCATCTTTGAACAATGGATTAAAAATAAACCTCTGAGGACCTGATTATTATGTACAAATCTTACAACAGTTACTCTGAATGCTAAGGTAAGGCTTAGGCTGCCACAACCTGCTAGGAATGTATCAACATCCTTAAAAAATAAACCTTTAGATTGACGTGGGGGCACATCAAATCATTTAACTCACACTGTACAGTTAATGTCAGTGTCTGAAATTCAGAATCTTGAACAGAAACATTTACATAAAGCATGCAGTGTGGCAAAAAGGTGAACAAAGTTTGGATCTGTGACTGATAAATTACAGTTTATACTTTTTAAATTATTGACTGAAAGAATGGATGGAAGGATAAAACAACCACAGTATGTAAGGTAAAAAAAACAACATTTAAATAGATGATAGTCAACAAAGGCTGTGTATGAGGGGGGTAATCAGACAGACAGGCAGCCAGTGCTCTTGAAGGAGGGAGGCCAGTGAGGACACGACAACAGTCTCCGAAAAGATACGTTTACACAGAGATCAGTCAAAATGAACCCCATCAGGCCTTCTTGACCTCCCTGACCTCCATCCCTCTTCACAGCACTTTTGGTCAGTAGTAAAATTCACGTTCATCTAAACAAATACACAGAATTTAAAACAGAGTGCCATCCCCTCAACGAGAAAAGAAAAAACATTTCCTTACAAAATGTCCAGTAATGAATAAAAAAGAGAGAAATGCACATTTGACAAACACAGACAGAAAACTTAAAATTAAAGTACCATTTAGTTTGTGCACAACAAGCCAATATTATTTTTGTCAAGAGTGAAGGACCTGTTTGTTGTATTCAAAAGCCAAGCTTCTCAACTGGTTGGACCCAAAAGTGGGCTGTGAATTTGTTTTAAGAGGTACCTGTACATAAAACAAATGGCTGCACCTTCAAAATGTTTGCCATCAGCTGTTAAATAATGTTTACTAGTGTACTTTGGTGAAAGAAAAATAAGTGACAAAATGCATGAACTGAAGCTGCTTTTACGTTAAGGACAAAAACATTGGTGTTGTGTGAACCCAAATGTTGTCAATCAACAGAAACAGCATTTAGAAATGAAAAATTGTGGCATGACATTTGTCCTGCCTTAGGTTCAAACTGCACCAGAGTTTCTTACATAAATTTGAGAGGTTAACATTTTAAAGAAATGTTTGGGTTTCTTATCGAGAAAGGAGTGGGTCCTGAGGCTTGGCCAATTAAGGACAACAGTGATTCTTGACTGGTCTTAAGACCCCAAACTCTGAAATGTTTCTAAACATTAAAATTTGGCAATGACAAATGTTGCAGATTCGACTTGAGGACCTTTGGAACAAAGTATTTTCTGGCGAAAGTGATGGGACAAAACAACTCATCAAAACCACATCATTACAGAAGCCCTGAGAAGACATGCTAACACATTTTACTCCATTTCACATAAAAACATGCTAATATTCGTTGTTTTCTTCAGATCATGCAAAGAAAATAAAATATATGGTTATTTCCATGTGGTTGCTATTCAACTGCTCAGATCTGACGTTTTTCTGTAACAGTGTATACTTCAATAGAAACTGATGTGAATACAATGAAAAACAATATAGGACATTGAGGGGGGAGTGTCTGTGGGATACCGTCACAGCCAGATTACTTTAGTTTAGTTCCAAAGGTGGTTACAAGCAGCAAGACAAAACTAAATACCAGGAGAGGTTGGAGAGTTATACAGCAGAAAAAGGGACAAACAGGAGTTTGCTTTACGTGACTGACATCCTACTCATAATGTCCCTAGTGATTCTCTCAAACATTCAGTGGTTGGCAGAGTACCCAAAGCACAAAGTTCAGGTTAAGCTCACTTGGAACCTCACCAGAGATGGTACCAAAAATCGAACCAGGTATGAGCACATACAGTGCAGTGGAAATATACCGATAGATCTATCTCAAGATATTGGAAAAGAATAAGAACAACCAAAATGCACCTGTTCTTGCAGTAAAATGGAGTAAAATTAAATACAAGCATTTAGGGCTTCTGTAAATCATCAGAGCTTTTACTGCTTTTCTGCACACATTTGCAAACCCCAGAAAAACCATCCACAACCTACTTTGAGAGCTCAACCTACCAGTTTTGAAGCACTGCTAAAAGAATATTTTCTCCAAAAACTAAAATTCACACAAGCAATTTCTAGTATTCAAATAGTTCAAAAATCAAGGCAACTGCTATAAAAACCATTTGACTAGAAAGCCCTGGATAAAATAATAGGGGATTTTTAAATTTGAAATTAAAGCTTTGAAAAAATACTTCTCCAGACTTACAGCATTTTTTGATAGTTCAAATGACAGGGTATGATATGGCTGCTTGAATTATCTAACATTAAAATGATGGTAATTGTAAAATTGAGCAAATTTAAAAGGGATATTAAAATATTTTTAAGTTGGTTTGTATCAGGTACTTGACAACAGTCAGTGAAGTGGCTGAAGGTAAGACTACAGGTAAGGTACACTGCTGTTGGCCGGTACAGTAATTTTGCATAATTATGAGTTTTACATAAAAATGAAGCCATGAAACTATGTTGGGGTGAATGTATCTTGGGGAAAAATTTTAGAGCACTTTGTTTTACCTTCAGGAAGTCTGTGTTTTGCACGATGTTATGATGCAGCAAATGTGTTCCTCTACCTGAAACAGAAGATCAGCAGGATCAGTAAACACATAGCTATTTGCTACATTGTTTTTTTCGCCCAATAGTACATTAGACCCAACACAGTTCCACTGGTTTTTACATCAAACTCAGACAGTAATGCAAAGTAACTGCACCTGCCAACAGCAGTGTACCTTACCGTAAGTCTGAGCTCACTCTCTGTATAGGTACAGTGCTGCTGGGACTATTGCCAAGTTCCTCATACAATCAACTTTAGAGATACTGAAATATACAGGTTTATAGGTTTACACGTATTGAGCATTTTCCACCAAGTGCTGGTTTTGTACAGTCTAGTACAGTTGGGTGAATAAAAGCTCTAAACTTGCTTGCATTTCAACAGCCAACCAAACACTACCTTGGTAGACTTGGGTGTGAGTTGCTCCACTATATCTACTTTGTACTCTCACAAAAGGATTCAGAAAATGGGACATTACAGACTGACTACGTTTGGTATCTTTCTCAATTTTTGACATCAGAAATGCTAACAAGATTGGTTTGACCTGGAATCACACCCTTAGAAAAGGAAGTAAAAACCCTCATGTCATGGCCTCCGGTTGAAACGTGGATTAAAAACACAAGACTATTTAACATTAAAATATTATAGTGCAGCTTTAAGTCATCATCTGAAGTCCACGGCTGTTTGAGCAGACTGTATGACATCCTTCTCTCAGGCAGCAAAAGTGGCTAACTCACTGAACCATGGACCCTCTCTCTCGCACACAAATACACACTTTGCAGGCTCATTCCATTAAGCAGGAAGTATTACTCTCCCCAAAAGCAGATGTCTCATCAAGAGATTAACTTCTGACCACACACACACTCACACTCACACCCTAACCCAGAGTTAAGTAATCTGCAATAGTGGTAAAATATTGTGGTTCTCTTCTTAATGTGAGTGTGCTCTGTTTTTCTAACAGGGGGGATGGATTGGATGCAAAGAGGATTTCAGAGTCTTTCAGCTTCCAAACCAATAAACTGACTGCATGTATGTGTGTGTGAGCATGTACACACCGAGTCTGGAAACAATTTTCATAAAAGCTTTGTATGAAATGAAGTTGTGCGTGAGAACATGAGTGTTACATCACTTAAACCTCTTCTTTTTTTAGGCAGAACATCCACAGTCACCAACACTTTGACATCGTTTCTGACTAGATGGATGTCTGGTGAGTGCCCCTTGTGCATCCTTGTGATTGAAGGTTAAAAGTTAAGGGTGTTACCTCAACCTATGATGCTGCACGTTCTGCTGAGACAGATGTGTGCCTAAATGAGTGTGCATACTGATTACAAAAATGAGGCTGCACGAATGAAAAGCTCAAGCCACCAGGTGAAAAGAAACTGTTTAGGTTGCAGCACCACTTGCTGGTCACCTGCTGCCATTACAGCTACATCTGCAGCTCTACGTATGCATGCATGTTGACTTTATTGGATTACACATGGTAGGTTATATGCATGTTGTAGAAAAACACACTTAATTTCTACATTCTGAAAAAATAAAGACAAAGTCACATTTCAGCTGCCACTGTTGTGCAATGCATTTTAAGCAGTGATGTCAAATGGTTGCATTGTTCTGCTTTCTGCATTTTTGCCCTGGAGTGTCATCCATTAAAGCTTTTTTTATTTTAACTTTGGATGTGGAAGAGAAAAGTAAAAAGGTGTAGATGAGTACAATCAGAAAAATGTAAAACAAGCAAACAATATAACCATTTGACACTTCTGAGTAGACCTCCCCAAAGAAATGTTGATATATATTGGCCATCCATATCAGCCACATATACCCTTTATAAATGCTTCACCTTATCATCACTGCATGGGTACATTTAAAAACCAAGAGTTTCATTTTTTCAAGAGAAAAATATTGTTTTTCTTGTTTTACATGTTATTTACGCAAATTGCTTGTCACATTGAAATCATCAACTCAGATTTCATGAGGTCAGGACTTTGTGCTCTTAACAAAAAATGTTGGTATAATTAGTTCAGATATCGGCAAAAATTCATACCCTACATCTCTTGTAATTTATGAGAAATTAAAATACATTTTAAATTATTAGATTAATGTCTAAAATTGTGTGGGAGATAACATACAAGATGAAGCCCTTTGCCTTGTATAATGCTGGCAACTGAGAGCCTGATCAAATATCCCTTTTTCTTGGGCTGAATAATGAGGAAAAACTTCATCACACTATAATTAAATTAAGACTTTAAGAGCCGGGACCATTCAGGAGAATACATGACACTCATTTAATGAAGTGATTTAGTTTGTCCACCAAGAGCTACAGCGCACTGAGCCAAATAGTTTCTGGAACTGAGAATGGCACCTATGACAAAAACTGCAGTTCCTCAAGTGTCCACTACAGGCTGGCAGCAGAGGCACCACAGTTTACATACACACCACATTTAAGTTTGCCCATTTTTACAGCAGGTTTTTACACCCATTTTTACAACTTGCAAGTTTAACAATGCATCAACTTAAATCCTTAATTAAATCAAAGCTGATGAGTTGTGTCTTGATTTTATTAAGGATTTAAGTTTCTGCATAGTTAAGGGAGTGATTGGTGTGGTGTCCCTTCTGGTCAAACAGAGTCCTGCCTCAGCACTGACTGTTTCCTAGTTAATCTAAAGTGGGCTTGAGATTTTAACCATTTCAGCCACCATGGACTGGCCTCTAAAGCCCCAGAGTTTGCTGCAGGTCCTATAATGGCTTTGCACGTCAATATTAGTATCATAGAAGTTCTATTCAGTGACTTGCCTAAAGCATTGGATCTACAATAACCTGTTTCAAACCATTTCAGGATGAGGAGGTTTGTGTTTTAAAACAGGCAGCATTGAGAAAGATAGTACTGCTATTAGGAAGATATCATGCATCTCCATACTCACAACTTTTCTGGAAATAAAAAATGCTGTACTTCTTGATCAGTAAATACTGGTGTGTCGTTATTGGCGACTGGTTTAAAAATTCCTAATTACTTTAAAATTTATAAAACCGACATAGGGGGTTACCAATAGCCTATATTGGTGAGAAAAATTGACATAAATGATCAAAAAATAAAATATGAGGTTTTCTCCTGACGGCAACAAATATTTTTTTCATAAAATTAAGCATTAATGTTTGCAGTGGAAGGGTAACCCACGCCTTTGTTAACCTTCGAACCCTCAATTATGCTAGAAAATATAGGGTAACCCTCCCCCACTCCCCTTAAGTAGGCAACATGGCTACCCAGCATGCACCAAAAACAGAGGCAGCTTACATGTGTGTCTCCTTTTAAATGTTGAAAATATAGAAATCATGTGTGTTCCTACAGCTCACATATAAAAGACAAACATTTCTAATGAGGTCCGTAGGTCTTTAAAGCAGAGCTCCCCACTCAAAAAATACATTTAACTTAAAATTCAGCTATCTTTCCCTTAATCATCCTTTTTGAAACTCAAGTCAGTGAAATATGTTTTTAAAACTTTGATAATTTTTCAAGTAAACATGCAGTTTGGACATTATTTACAGCACTTACTTATACCCTTTAGTATTTAATTGTTCTAAATCTAGTTGCAGTACATACTGCCCTTTTGAGACAATCTCTTTGGCCTGATAGTGCCACAGATTAAGTATCAAATATCTTATATTCTAGTAATTTGGCTGTCGATCCAACAGAGACAGTCTTTTCTAGCCCTGCTCTTGTCTATACCCTTTAAAGCTTTCATAGTGTCACAAAAGAGGTTTAAAAACAGTGTGAACATACAGCCTGTAGTGACATAACAATAACAAAGATTAAAAACTAACCACAGGTGAAACTAAGAAAAAAGATGTTAAAAGACATTAAATGACATTTAAAGCAGAACGACACAAGAAATCTAAAAAAAAAAGAAAAAAGAAAAAGTTTGATTATGATTTCTTCCAATAAAAGGCATGATGTGTCTTCTGACAAAAACAGCAAAATAAAAAAACAATAAAGCTCTGTAGACAAGAACACAACAGTCTGTAATAAAAAAGAAATAAAATTAGTTAATAATTAATATCATTACTATCCCACATTATAATCATTATAGACCCCTGTTGAATGTATTTAGATTTTTACAAGCAGTTTTTCTAACTGAACGACATCTCTGCCTCTGACAGGACCGGAGTGGTAGACGAGGAACTGGAATCAACCAACGAGGTGGTGCTATTGTCCATGCTCCTGTTCCAGGAGCTGCGATCAGGCGTTGATGGATAAGAGGGGGTGGAGCAGTTGGAGGGTGGACCTGAGCCGGAGCTGGGACTCGGGCTGCTGTGATTGGAAAACGATGAGCAGAGGGCGTCTTTTCTGAGACCTTTGTTCTGGAGCTCCAACTGAAGGTGCTGACAGATCTCCTCTGGTAGTCGCTGATGCTCTTCATCCAGTTCTCTCTCCAGCTGAGACTTCATCTGGGAAGAATGAAATACAAATATCAAGAATATTTCCACTAAAGAAACAAATAGCAGAAGAGGAAACTCTTCAACATTTCTCATGGAAAATTACAAATCTTTCATCTGCATGTTTGTTTCAGTTCAGTTTGTGCAACTGATCCTGTTCAGCCAACCAGAGGGTCCCCTAACATGACCCGGACTGCTCAAAACATTTCACTTGTCCATCGGGAAAGAATCCCAGACCTTATTATCAGTGATCCCACACAACACAGTGAATAATTCCACTGGCTTTTAGTCAAGAAAACCAGCATAATGCCAACTCCCACATTGGCCTACAAAATCACGCCATCACTGCACCGCTCTGTTGTTCTGTTCTTTACTCTTGAGAGAAATGTTTGGAATTTGCAAGCTAAGGTGGTGACTTGCTGTCTGATTATTGTATATCTAATATATATACATGAATATTTTTGTATTTAAGTGTAAGGTACAGTGTGGGAGACTTGAAAATAATTTCATCCGACAAAATCGTAACATGGCAGTGAAGCTGGATCCACCTGATCCATTGACTGTAATCAGTTCAGTCTGCAGAAGAAGGCCCAATCAGAGTCCTTTAGAGCAGGAAGATCTGGGAGCATCGACTGTGACGACAGGAGGATGTGACTGCTCATACAGAGATTAGCATAGAAGCTAACAGCTTCAGTAGCAGCTCTTTTCAGACCTGGACTACAGTTCTTTATAAAATGAAAAACCAATAACAACGATCATAAAATTTATAAATGGCACAGAAATTTTCAGTCAAATTCCTACAAGTTCTGGCAAGTTTGTCAGGGTTCCTACAGGTTTCTTCAAGTTAAATTCAAGTCTTTTTAAGACCTTTTTAAGACCATGTATATCAAAAATGAATACCTATTTCTCGGCCTATGTCATAGTCTCACCAGCAAAGAAAAATGAAATCCTTGAAATTCAGAACATTAATTTCTTTTACTTCTTCTTTTTCTTCTTCTTCTATTTAACGGCGGTTGGCATCCAGCACAGTTGAACCCCACTGGTTTTATAAATTAAGCGCGGTGGAACCGCATTGGTTTCGCCGCTCTTTATTTACATTATGTACTCATTTACTTTATTTATATAATGGTGGTTGACAAATGAAACTTTTGACGAGAAATGTGATACGGAGAAGTAGTGCCCTATAAAATCCGTGTTATTTTTTTCCCAAATTCTGTTTTAATTTTTCCCATATTCCATTTTTTCCATTTTAATTTTTTGAGAATTCCGTTTTTTGTATTTTACGCAAATTTAACCCAGAGACACAGTATAAATATAGACACCCACCCTTCAGGTGGTCCTCACAGATAACTTTATGTGTCCAGTCAACAGTATGTTGACAAAATTTGCAGAGCATTTGGTTGCCTGACACATAATAATGGTTGGCAAACTGCTCTGCCCTGTACTCTGGAGTTAGCCAGGAGTTTCGGAGCTTCTTTTACGTGCCGCTCGAGGTCGCTCGTGTTGCTCGCGTCGCGCCGCTCGTCGCCCCTCAACGCCAGCGATCATTGAAATGAATGGCAGCTTGACGCTGAGGATGCACAGGTTGCTGTTGATGTGAACGCAGGGTCAGCCGGTGTCTCAGACGACCGCTGTGAAATGTTGTCATCGTTAATGAGGGAGGAGGGGGACAGGAAGTGAAGCGTGCATTGTCTGCAGCCTCAGTGATCCCCCTCGGGACATTTTCCCGAGAGATACGTTCCTTTTTATTCAGAAAAAAACACATACGTGAAATGTCAGCCGTTTCCGTGATATTCCGTGTTTATGTTGAATTCCGCGTTTAATGTCCAATTCCGTGATTCCGTCCGCGATCACGGATTTTACAGGGCCCTAGAGAAGTTACATACAGCACATTTTTTAAGGCCCAGATATCAAAATTCAAGACTTTTTCAAGTCTTTTTAAGGTATTAATTCCAAATTCATAAATTCAATGCGTTCAAGACTTTTTAAGACCCCGCGGGCTCCCTGGTTTGTTTCACGGGTGGCTCACTGGGCTATAGCGCCCGCCTACTACAACATTGATTGGCCCATAAATAATGTGATTGACAGCATAATCATCTAATCACCTGCTAGATTTGCGATTGAAAGATTCTGTCATCCCCAAACACTTTCTTTGGGCTGTTGCCCAGATAGACTGGCAAAACAGATTCTATGTAGAATATTGTGCACTGTGATGAGATTTAAGTCCACTTTAAGTGTAAAGATTTAGTGAAACTGAGGAGAAACGATTCAAATAGCTTCAGTTGCCCATCCACGCATGTACCGAGATGTATTTATGTGATATCTCTCTTGAGCAATAAAATACAGTAGTTTTGATAAATTCTGATTTAATGAAAGAATACCATTCTGTATCACATTATTTCCACATGACTGAGAGTCAGTCAGGAGGCATAAACAGGTATTTAACATCTGCAGGAAACTCCTGTGGATGTTCTACCAGTCTGTGGTAGCCAGTGTCCTCTTTTACTCGGTGGCGTGCAGCTGATAAGACGCATCACACCTACCACCAAGTGACACTTCTGAGGAAGGCGGAAGTTTCTGCTGAAACATTTCAAGGTATGTGAAAAATAGATGTCTGAGATAAAAGAAAAAAGAAAAAAATTTCTAAGAAACTGAAGACACAATGAACACCATTGAACTGTACAACTCCTCACTAGGGGGGAAGAGGAGTAAAAAGAAGACAGAGGACGGGAAGGTGCAGTATCCATCCAGTAGCCATACTTTTATTTATTATTTATATTTCTTAATTATATCTGCAAATTGTTTTTTACTTTTGATATCCTGTGTTCTTTGTTACCCTGTGAACTACACAATGCTACTGGAATCTTAATTTCCCTGAAGGTGTCTCCCCAAGTTCTATCACATCTAACCTGATCTAAAAATCTAAGCTCACATCATTTTATCTCTGCCTTTTATCATGACTGTTATCAATACTGCTTTTTTCACCAAGCAAAAGTAAATAAACTCAGACAAACTGGCTTTCTGTCTTTTAATGTAAGAAATAAAATCAGTAAATTGATTTTTCTTTTGCTTCTGTCAAGGCTGTCTGCAGCAGTCTCTCTCGACTGCTTGAACTCTGTTGTTGTGTTGCTTTGGCTGTCAGGCTGGTGTTTCTCTTTCACATGAAGTACATCAATTTGCTTGCTCTGCATTTTTATTTCAAGGACAAACAGCAGCAGCAAGGAAGTGGTAGGTGTGTTTGATGACAGAACTGCAGCGTGTGTCATTTTCTCACCAGAGGAAGTTCCTCGTCGATGTGCTGCAGCACCTCCCGCTGCCTCAGCATCAGCTTGTCCTGCCTCCTCGTCTGAGCCTCCTCCAGCTGGGGGGTAGAGAAGGTGGAAGATATCAGAGAGAAGGAAGTGAAGGGATGAGTAAGTTTTAGGGATGGTTTTAAAAAATAGGATGGAATGGGAAGTAGGAATGGAAGTAAAGGAAGAAAATGTGATGAATCCCGTAGGTTTGTAAGAGGGAGACACCAGGGATTTTATCAAATGTAGAGAAAAGGAAGAATAAGATGAGGAAAAGGAGCATGGCAACGTGGATTAAGAGGCGAACAGATAAAAGACCAAGGGGAGGGAAAGAGGACAGCAGAGTAAAGTTGATGACAATAGCAGAAAATGTACTAAAAAGTACATAACTTGCAGTTCTGAGGAACTGCTCATGATAAGAGTGTGTGTGTGTGCGTGTTGAAGTGGGTGCTCACCCCGCGGATTAAGGCGACTGAATCGTTAATGTGTTTCCTGTTGATCTCATTCAGCTCCCTGCAAAGAGGGAAAGAAACGCAGCATTGAAAATAAGAGAAAAAAATGGATCGAAAGGAAAAAATGTAGTCTGACTACACAAAGGTATTATCATTATAAAATTAATCAAATTCTCCATATATGAACAAGAAGATTACGTCTCAGCCTTGTCTTTGTCACGGGTTTTGGCTTCACTGATGCTGTTCTGTCTCTTCCTGTCCAGGATCTTCTGCAGCTCTTTCTTCTCCCTGCAGAAAAACAATTATTATTATTATTTTTTAACCTGGAGTTAGAAGTAGAAAGAAATCAAATGGTGAGAATGAATTAATGAAAAGAATAAAATGATTAAGTACTTCACAAAAGCTTCACTGATGTTTTTGTTAATTGTGGATTGATATTTCTTTATGGCTGTTTCCTGTCTTGGAGCATTAACAGCAAAAGGCAGCACAGCAGCTTTCATTCCCATCTGAGGATTCAGCTTAAAGGGAAAACTAGGTGGTGTGAGGCAATTTTCTTTTTTGGATTATAAACTGGAACCATCTCTGAGAGTCTGTTGCAAGGCTTTGTAACTTAAACACAAAAAAATATAAAACTAACCAGATTTTAAAAGTGCTCAATGGTGTGGTCCATTTGGTTTTTGTCAGTACTTGTTCTGCAGAACCTTGTGTTAACTGATGCTCATTTATTGTATGCAAGTAGATCAAAAAGACAGGTTTCACAATTATTATTATTATTATTTTTTTAAATGTGCTTCGGTCTTTCCGTTAGCTCTCTACACCTCATTAGTTTCTAAACCTTTTCTGTGAGACCACCAAATTGGCAAATGAAAAAATGTTCTGATTCCTAAAGAAATGTAGGGATTTCATCATCTACAGTCCACCAAATCTTTAAAAGACTCAGAGAATCCAGAGAAATCTCTGCACAAAAGTGGCAAGGCCCAAAAACAACACTGAATGACCATGACCTTAGATCCTTCAGGCAGCACTGCATTAAACACAGTTCGTCACTACAAAGGTCAAGTTAACGTTCTACCACACAAAATGAAACCAACGAATCAACAACACCCAGAAATGCTGCCGCCTAAAGAGGTAAAGGACCGTCCAGACTGTTATCAGAGCAAAGTTCAAAAGCCAGCATCTGTGATGGTATGGAGGTGTGTTAGTGCCCATGGCATGGGTAACTTGCACATCTGTGAAGGTACCGTTAATGCTGAAAAGTACATGCAGCTTTTGGAGCAACATATGCTGCTATCCAAGTGATGTCTTTTTCAGGGACATTTCAGTAACAACAGCGTGGCTTTGTAGTGAAAGAGTTCAGGTACTAGACTGGCCTGCCTGGAGTCCAGACCTGCCTCGCATTAAAAAAGTGTGGCGCTTTATGAAGCACAAAATACAATAAAGACGACTGTAAGCAACTGAAGTTGTACATCAAGCAAGAACGGGAAAGAATTTCACCCACAAATTAGCGTCTACAATTAGTGTCCTCAGTTCACAAATACCTATTAAGTGTTGTTAAAAAGGAAAGTTGATGTACCACATTGGTAAACATGCCCCTGTCCCAGCTTTTTTGGCATTTACTGCAGGCACCAAATGAGTAAATGTTTGCATAAAACAATGAAGTTGATCAGTTTTAACATTAAATATCTTGTCTTTGTAGTGTATTCAATAGAATATAGATTGAACAGGTTCTGCAAATCATTGTAATTTGTTTTATTTAAGTTTTTAGTTGTCAAATTTTCTTTATATATCCACCGTACTTCCGGTCCTGCAATCATTTCAACAAACACAGTTGGACTGTTAATTGTTTTTGACTTAATTTACCACAATTCACTTAAGTATCCCATCTTACTTTCTTAAAATTAATTCAAGTTTAAACAGCCGAACTCACTTTTCACACGTTTCCCTGAGCTTCTTCAGCTGAGCCGCTTGGCATTCATGGGCCACCTCCTTTAACTTCTGGAAAGCCTAAAACACACCGCAAAAGACGACAAGCTGTCAGCGAATCACTGTGCAGATGTACCGAGGAGCCACAAAGTCTCTCAGAGGTCACATAATGAGGACATGCTGTATATTCAAAGACTTAAAAGAGTCACGCTGTGTTACTTTAAATCACCTTGCAGATATATAAGTGTGCATAAATGTTAAAAAGGTGTATTGTCAGTTATCATGCGTCGGCCTCCGTGTGCAGTCTTACCTCCTGCAGCTGTGCTTGTTGCTTCTCTTTCTCCAGTTTGTGAAGCTGCTGTCGGAGCTTCAGCAGCTCTTGCATCTGCCACTCCCTCAGCTGCACTGTTTGCTTCTCAATCTCCTGTTCCAGCGCAGTGAGCTCACGCTGCACTGGCTCCGGAGGCTCACTGCAAACACAAATGTACACAAATAAAAACCTAAACTACAAAATCAGGTGGTGTTAGCCACAACAATAACTTCTTTTTCAAACAGAAGCTCCTCTGTCTTTTGCCAACTGCTTTTCTACCTCCCCCTCCTCACACATTAAATTCCAGCTATCAATTAATCAATCCCAATCATTTTGGTCAAATTTATATGATCTATCTCTAAGGGCAGTGTATTGATTAGCTACAGTATAACAGGAATTACAGAGCTCCTCCCTCGCTGTCTCTCTAACACTCTTTCTCCAGCCTCTCTCTCTATCTCTCTTTTGTTTGCTCTTGTACTCGTCTCTGGTTCTTGTCTTTTAGGCTGCCTGGGATTGTTGGTGTGGACAGCCTGCTGCTGTGGACCTACAAAGCTTCAGTTAATAAAATTACAAATATTTGGCCTTTCCTTTAGCCCCATTATATTATCATTACAATTTCTGATATAACTTCAGAAAGGGAACAAACAAAATTTAATAAATGGTAGTTCTGCAAACAGCACACATATATTAGTATGACCTTGAAAAACAAACAGGGATGACCTGCTGCTGTGGACCTGCTCCACTCCAAGTGCTCTATCCTGCATCAACCATCAGCAGAAATAACATCATTTAACATAAATTCATACTTTTAGACCAGTTTAACCCAATTTAATGGCAGTTCAACTGAACATGATCTGCATTATTCCTCTCCAGTTTATAATCGTTACAGCTTTTAACGTTAATATTAGAATGACCTCTCTATCCGTGGTTGTTATTGATTATGCCTCCATAAAAAATACCTTTACACCCAAATAGACATGAGGACCCTCTTGAAAACAAGATGCCACATCTCAAGGGGCTTACCTCTAATAAATCTACATTCAGTAGAGACAAATATGATGAGGACTGATTTATGATCATGGGTTTCAATCATAAATTCTTATTTCTAGTCCCTTTGTCTCTGTCTGGATGGATACATCTCTGGATGTATGTATATGTACGAGGTGTGTCAGAAAAGTTCCAGGACTGGTGTCACAAAAGATTTATTTAGAATCCAACTACAAGTTTTCCCCTTCGAAGTAATCCCCCTGGAGTCTAATGCACTTTCCCATCCTTCTCTGCCACGCTTTCATGCACTCCTGGAAGGATTCTTACAGGATCCTCCGCAGCTCCGTCATCACGGCTTTTTTGATGTCGTCCACATCTTCAAAACGAGTCCTCTTGATGACCTCCATGAGCTTGGGGAAGAGGAAAAAAATCACCTAGAGCCAGGTCGGGTGAGTAGGGAGGTTGCTTCAGCACGGCGAAGTTCTTCTCGGCCATGAACTGTCGGATGCTCAGGGCATTGTGAGCAGGCGCGTTGTCATGGTGAAGCAGCCACGACTTGTCTTGACACAACTCCCGCCTCTTCTCGCGCACTGAACGAAGCAAACCCCACAGTATCTCTTTGTAGACATGCAGGGATTATTTTGAAGGGGAAAACTCTCAGTTTGAAGTTTGGGTTTGAAATAAATCTTTTGTGACACATCTCGTATATATGTGTATCTGTAAAATGAAGAGTATGGCTTCAGCCTGCTTTATTGTAAAGTGCCTTGAGATGAAACCTGTTATGAATTGGTGCTGTACTAATACATATTGATTGAAGATTGATTGAACAATCAATACATACAATGACATTATCAGAGTTATTGTAAAGGCCAGTGGAAGCAGGGAATAACTATAATTGAGTCCTTTCCTTCTTAATTTAATATTACTTCATGATATTATCCCCACTACTATAAATTATTGTAGATCAGCAATGGGCAATGAGAAAAAGTTCTGCAGAGAAACAGATTTTGTGGTTTACTCTAAAGGTGCCCTGATTGTATTGGGGCATAGGACATTTTTATCACCTAACCCCCAACCAGCACTTTCTGCTTTACCTAAACGCCTCTTCTGGACTCTACCCCTTTCCAAAATGCCAGAACGTTTCAGAAAAGACCTGTGACAGGGAAGCATTTCATGTCATCAGGAGTGATTACAATTTATTCAACAAGAGAAAAGACTTTCATTCCTTTCTTGATGAAAAAATGACAGAAAGAAATAAGCAAAGTGAGCCATCCAGCAGACACTGGGCCTGATTTTCTACAGCTGCGCAGGCAGTTGTTGCATTATTCACTGAACTGAAAATCCTCTAAAAAATGGCTCCCAGTGTCAAGGAAACAAGTTTGCAATTAGGAAAGCCACTTGTAGCAATTTCAGGATGCAGATTTTTTTCTGATAGGGTCAGTGGGAAGCTAACTCAGGACATGACATATTAAAACAGACAAAATGGGCTGGGAAGGAGCCCTGGATGCATAAAATAGAAGGATTCATTGTTTAATATAATGCTCCCAAAGCAGCCTTTAGTGACTGCGAGTGACAATGTGATTGAGCATTTCTGTCTGAGAGGTTTTATGGTTTCACTATTAACCTTTTTTGACTTTTATTCCTCAGTCTTGCCACTAACTAACACATTAACTCAATCCACAGAGTGGGAGGGCCACACAACAAACTGCAAGATACTCCTTATTTAACTTCCTAATTATATGAAAACCACAAAGAGCTTTTCTAAATATACAAACAATCATATTTTGCATCAAAATGCAAAAAGTAAGCCTATGCAAAACGAACTGAACACAGAATTCAGGCCAACTGAAACAATTCACAAAATATGTACTGTTTTACTGGTCAATTTTACAAAAACACTTTTTCTTATCCATACAAAAACATCTAGGGCTGTAAATACAAGTTTTTCAGAAACTGATGTCAGTTAAACCACTCATTTCTTGCAAAGTACTAAATTGATTTCAGATTCCAACGATTATTATGTAAATATTTTGAATTAAAAATATTTTTATGGTAGATTTTCTTTCTTGATGTTTTCTACTCATTAATATTTAAAATCATCTTACAGTGAGAGGGAGGCCTGCATATGGCCTCTGGGCAGCATTTGCCCCTCCCTGCTATTGACCACAAACCCATGTCTTACTTTTTCTTCATGCTGCGTTTGAGGTGTTTCTCCATCTGGCTGCGTTTCCTCTGAGTGTCAGACTGAATCTGGCTGCTGCGACTCTTCTGCTCCTTACTCAGATTCCACACCTGAAACGTCCACAAACAGGCTTTTACTTCATTTGCAGCAAACAACTCTTTAGTCACAAAGTGGACTTCCTCGTGATTGATTGTGGCGCTTAAAAATGGAAGCCCAAGGAGCATCAAATGCAATTAATCCAAATGTGTGGAGAAGTGTTTTTGCTTTTGGCCGTACAGACCTTCTTCAGGTGTTTCTTGCGCATCTCTTTGACTTCTTTGCTCTGCTTCTTCAGCAGCTTCACATAATTCTTCTGCTGCTTCAACTCATCTATGGACTGGGCCTGGATATCTAAGAGACAGACACAACACAGATTTACAGCATATTCCCATCTTAATCCCAATTAATCTGGAAAACAACAAGATACCCCTGACTTGACCTTCGAGACTTGCATGCTGTGCAATTTGACAGATGTATTAAAGTGAATGAGCTGAAATGACCTTACCTGCTAAAACATTGGCTATGAGGTCTTCCTTAGGGGGTTGTACTACACGCAGAGAAAGACACAGACAGCATGAATGAAATGGATGATGGTTAAAAAAACATGGACACAAACAGCAGAAATCAGGTGCAGCCATGAGGCTGCTGCATGTACGGGCTGAAACAGTAGGAGAGCTCTTAATAAAGAACTTACTGAACATTCCTGAAGATGTAGAAACATTTAGTAACAGACAACTGTGTACAAATGCAGTGATGAATCAGCCTAGGATTTGTTATGTAAGCTTTAATAATGCATGGACGTGATGCATGCTAGTAAATATTTACTCTACATGGGAGGTTACTTGACTGATGCACAGTTGCTACCTCTTGGGTGGCAAGAACGTCATACAAATGTAAACTGTGCTCTTATCAGAGCAAACATTTAAACTCTGTTTGACATACATGAACATCCGTTACTATGGGACTGTTAAACAGATAAACTACGGCGCTACTGCCCAAAAGAAGTGTGGCTGCTTTCATACTAAGGTTATAACAGTTTGGGAGTTTTCAATGGGATAATTTTCTTATTTTCACTTTTAGTTTTCAATTTCAGTTTAGTTTTATTCATTTTTAATGCTGGTTAAGTTTAACCTGGCAAATTAGATGTACCCGTTCAATACAGGCCACATGTCCATCTGGGAAAAAGCCCAGAGAAAGTGTTTGGGGAGGACAGAACCTTTCAGAAGCATTTTTGGCAGGTGATTGAACAATTTTTCTGTCAACATTTGTTATGGGCCAATCGGATACTGTAGTAGACAGGAGCTACTGGGCGACAGAACATGAGCCAGTTCATAAAACAAACTTACGTCAAAACATGTCAGAAGTAAAGCAAAAATATCCTTAATACAGAGAAGATTGTAGTATTGTTTTTTTCAATTAATAAAGAAATGTGGTTTTTGTGTTTGTTTGTTTTTTTCATCTCCATATGTGTATGTGTCTGTGTACATATGACTATATGTGTTAAAAAAAAAGAAAAGGTGAATTGTATTCTGTGATTGGAAGTATTGTATTGTCCTTTTTTCAATAAAAATATTTTGGAAAAAAAAAAAAAATATGGTCACAATCTGATAAAACTGCTACTGAAACTGTTAGCATCTATGCTAACCCTGCATGTGCAGTCACATCCTGCTGTCGTCTCGCTCGTAGCTGGTTCCTCTTCCTGCTCCAAAAGGACTCTGTTTGGGCCGTCCTGTTTGGGAAACTCACAATTGTTGTAGATTGGAGTTTGGCAAGATGGATCTGCCTGACTACAGACATTGAATCAGGCAGATCCAACATCAGCGCAAGTTTAGGTTTAGTTTTCATTTTGTGTAAATGTCAAGTTTAAGTTTAGTTTTTCTTAGTTTTAGTTAAAGCTGAGCATACACTGTGCAATTTCAATAGGATTTTGACCTGCATTTCAAGCTGCACAACTGCTTTTGAAGTTGAGGTGGAGTCCAGCCCCACTATGAGTTGTCTGTTGTGCAGTGTACACAAAGACACAACAGCAGATTACAGCCTGACTTGAGTCCAACCAACTGCTCCCAACCAGTCACATGAGATTCTGACATGTTTGATATTCTGTTCATCCATTCACTATGTGCTGATCCTTTGACTTTATTTTCTCAATGAGGTGTTAGACAGCAGGACCTTCAGTGTGATGTATTGTCCTTTAATCAGGACATTTATGAACAAGCAGAGCTTCAGATGAGGCTGGATCATTTTTTAATTTTCCTGCTTACTGTGTTGGCTGGTGATGCTGCATATGTGTGTGTGTGCTTAAGAGCCACAATGTTTTTTTTTCTTTCTGTTAGTATTTGAGCCATGCAAAAGTGATCAATGTTGGATTTAACTTTGTTGACAGTCATCAGTGTTTCCTCCCTATTTCACTCATCCAGTGTGAGCACTCAGGTTGTTTACGACCATCAGATCGCACAGCATGAGCACACAGTTTGTGAGTGTTGGACAACAATTCAGCTTTAACAGTGACTCACGCACTGAATCAAACAGTGTAAGCCCCACTTTAGTTTTAGGTTTTATTACAGTATGTATTTGAAGAACTTGAGACTTTATACATCAACAAAGTCTTTTAAAACAGATCTTAAACCTTTTTATTTATTATTTAAGCTTCTTCTTATGTTTCTTCTACTTTTATTTCCTCTGTTCTTTTAATTATTTTTTTAATTTATGTTCTATTTATCACTTTTATTTTGGAATTATATTCTACTGTCTTTCTTTTGCTAATTTTATTTCTTTACTGCTAGAAAGGTCACCTTGTCTTTGTTTTATAACTCTGTAAAGCACTATGAATTGCTAAATGTACAAATGGCCCTCTATAAACAAAGTTGCCTATATAGTGCAAGCGCACAGGGCAAAGTCCAAAATGGCCAGTGAAATAAATATAATGTCATTACAGGATAAATAGGATATTTTTACTCTTTTTATTTTGACTTTACATTATATACTAGCTGTCTCAACTTATTTTTTTTAAATGCTGGATGTTACAATAATTACTGGAGAAGTGCTGAGGAGAGGGTTTATACGTGTTTTTGATAAATATACTGTATGTGCACACTAACTTTATACAACTCTTTTTATAAGTCTGTTAGTTCGAGTTCAATGGGCACCTGATCTTTGAAAAACTGATAGTAAAGTTAGGACATTCACGCTCACAATCGTTGCATTATTCACTGAAATGCTAATGGATCTAAGCAGGATTTTGTCAGGAAGACAGAGGGCTGAGGTAGTGTTCAGTCAGAACATTTCTCTGAGGTGTTTGTTCATCTGGCTTAAGTCATAACATCCATTTAAAAATAAAATATATGTGGGAATAGTTGATCAAGCTGTTTAGTTTGGGTGTAGTTCTAGGCGCTTGTTCCTACCTGGAGCAGGTAATTTGATGATGTCTGGTGTGTCATCAAACGAGATGCCATGTTGGGTGTGGAAGGGGGAGGGGAGCTGACACCCTGGAATGACTTCACTCTCTCTCCTGGTGTCTCCCTCTTTGGGCTGGTTTGGCACATGCTAAACAAAGCACCAAAAAGATTTGAAAAATAAAGAGAGAGTCAAAAAACAGCTGGTAAGTGGGTTTCTGATATAGATAAACATGAACACATATAAATGCTCTAAGTACGAAAGGATGAGTGGCTGTTTGGATTCTTATCCACTCAAATAATCTGACCATGCAATGAATCAAATCTTCTTTTTGCTGTTAAAAAAAATCAGCAGATGTCTCTTACCTCAGTGTCCTCCTCTATGAGCACAGCCAGCTGCGTCTCTCTCTTGTGCAATTGACTGATGTGCTTAATGGGGTTTGTGAGAGCCTCCGCATACTCTGATCATGCAAGAGAAAGACACAAAAACAAGCACTTCTTATTAGATGTCTTTTAAAACTCAGATCATAGAGACAGCTGCTCAGCGCCTTTACACTTAAGTCTAAGAAAAGTCTAGATCTTGAAGAGAGCTCATGTCCCTGTCATGCCACTAGATTTGGTAAATGGTAAATAGTAAATGGACTTGAGCTTATATAGCGCTTTTCTCGTCTTTTGACAACTCAAAGCAGCTTTACACTGCAAGTCACATTTCTATGTTAGTTATCCACCAGTATCAACCAACACATTCACACCCTTTCATGCCCATCTACACGCCACTGACGCAGCAGTGGAGCAACTTGGGGTTAAGTATCTTGCCCAAGGACACACCGCAATGTGTCGCCCAGAGGTAGGCTTGAACCTACAACCTCCAATTACTGACCAACTGCGCCACCGACGCCCCCACCAGGTCAAAACTTTGTACCCTACAGTGTTAAATAAAATCCTTACAGACTGGCTTGACTTTGTCTGTCTCTGCTCAACACAACATACTGTATGTGAACTAGCCTACTCTTTTGTACAGTGTTAAGAATAATAGCAAACAACTATGCAAGTGTACATCTCTAAATATCTGGAAAGTCTCTTGAAACAAAGTTGATAAGAAACTGTTTTACTGAACAATATTTTTTATGTGTAGGCCAGGCTTATCTTCCTGCCCTAAGATTTATCCAAAACTATTTTTTCCTACTTACAAGAAGGAATAAGACTAGAAAATTTCCTGTTTCCAGTATTCATGCTCAACTAAGATGATCATGAAAAGAACATTGATTATCATTCAAGACTCTCAGCTTCAATCATGTAAATACAATCCTTACCAACTAGATGCATCTATGAGCTCTGCTTTTCATGCAAATTCTGTCTCTAGATATGATTTCATTCATTTATCCAAGGGTCACACTATAAGTGTACGTCAACCCTCCATCCTACATGCACACTAACACACCCCTATTTCATCACAGAACATTTTTTGAACATTGCGCTGATAAGAATCTTGATGGTCCTTTTCCTCTTCAGCCTGTAGGACACAACGTGTCATGTTTTCCAAAAACAGTTTCAACTGTGGACTCATTTCAGACCTCAGCACAATTTTCTACATTGTAAAGCAACACACAATTCACGTAAATTCTAGAAGATGACTTGGTTAACAGAGATGCTGGCTAATATGTGTACTATGTGTGAAAACTAAACTGAACCGAATCAGGCAGATGGCTAACAAATAGTTGAATAGTTAAAGAAACAGCTTTCCGTAAATAAAACAGAATTAATTTTAAGATATACTACTAATATATATTTTATCTATTGAACCATTGTCAGGGTAAAAACATGAAGTATGGCTCTGCTGGAGTGTGTGGACGAAATCGGAAAAGTGTTGGTGTTAATGCACTGCTCTTACCCTGGTGTTCATTGGGGATGTAGTCCTGGGCCTCAGTGTAAACCAGCAGAGAGGGCAGGAGGAGCGGCTGGTTCAGCTCATTCTTCAGGTTGATGTAGTGATAGCCTAGAAGGTAATTAGAGGAGTGAACAGACAAAAAAAAGAAAAAGTGACTCCTGTTCTTTGACCTGAGGGAGCAGCAACATGTCATCGAAGGACATTTCCACCATATGCAGGCATAAAGTACAGCTGTAGAAGATTTTGTTTACAGCTTTACATCTCCAGGGTCATGACATTACAAGTGTGTTTATGTGCGTTTTTGCGTGTTTACTGACCAGGTCTAACGGCCGACACAGGGAGAATCCGGTGTCCAATAAACTTTCCGTTTTCTTCAAACACTGCTATCCTCAGAGAGGCCAGAGTAGGGAGGACCACCTGAAGGGGAGAAGGGGGGTGTTGAGGCTATTGTCGAAGTAATGATTGAATTTGAAAATACAGAGGGGAAAGGTGACGAAGAAATACTTGTGCAGGAGTTACCTTAGTAAACACAAACATGTCATCATCCCATACTGGATCCAGGGAGTTCCCATTGGACGTCTTTGTTCTGTATTTCCTCTTTGTGTCTGCAGGAAGTCCAAACATGTCCACTTCTACATAGACGCCAACCTTTTTGTCTGTTAGGAACTGTCCTGAGATCACCTGAGGATATTCAGATTACACAACTGTTAACAACTCTTGGGAAGTTTGTTCTGATTCAGGTGAAAAAAGCAACATGTTCCAGCAAGCATTGCTTTAACTACATGTCGCACTGTGCATTATGGGACAAACACCAGCTGGCAGGCCACAAAGTAATGATATAATAATGACAATAGTGAAGATAGTGTCCTATTTTAACAGGTGAGCGTGTCTATCAATGTGGGACAAGCCTTGAGATATAACTGTAAACAAACTCTGTGCATAAAGAAGAAGGGCTATTAATGCTCCTCAGTGTCTACAGCAGACCCTAGATGAAACCAGATAGCATAGCATGGTAACTTATCACAATGTAACACCTGTGTTAGATAGTACTTAGTCATTAGTCTGGATGTCTGGTAGCCTAAATGCAAACAGAATGACTACTGCTGCTTGTACTACTGCAGCAGTGTGATCACCCTGTTTGTGTCAGTTGCTCGGCCGATTGTGTCCTCAGTGAAAAAAAAAATGCTTCAGGGTTCAATTGTACAGATGCAGCCGATTTAATTTTCCCCTTCCAGCCAAACACCAGCCGAGTTTCATCCATTTACCAGCCAAATTCCAGCCACTGGGAGTCTAAACAAGGGTTATTTTTTTGGTTTAGTTTTGTCCTGAATTTCTTCATAGTGGCATTTTCCACGATAAGTGTGGTGTTCAATTATGTATCCTACAAAATCTCAGTTATAAGAGATACATGTTTATCACATAATTGTGTGGAATCTAATTACAACCATTAGGGTGGGCAGGTCCGAGCAAATTCCTGTCATGAACAATCCAAGACTCTGCCAAGAAAATTGGGGATAAATTAAGTGGATCCATCTATAAGTGAGGTGAGGCCACCTTTTCAGGCAAGCTTAGCATGGTTTATGTGCCAAGCAGGGATTGATTGCTGTTTTCATTTATATTAAAATGTACCATGCCAAGCATGGAACAACTCTCTAAACAATCTAGGTGTGAATACGAGCTTCCAAAAAACTTTTCATGTCCAAATGATGACACATTTGGTCATTACCTTAATTTTGACAGTATTGGCGACAATGCCGTCAACGATGTTTTCTGTAAAGGGGTCGAAGTGTTTGTCTGTCCGACGCATGAACTCAGGCTTCAGCAGGTAGCCACTGTGGCCGTTGTACTCAAACACACCCATGTTCAGCTGCATGGGGAGGTCTGGAGGAGAGGATTTGAAAAAAAAGGAATTTAGAAGAACAAAGACTGAAACATTTTAATCTGATCTCTATTCATATTAGTTACAGAGAGCATTTAACTTTCTGATGCACTTCAGTCTCAGCCTGCTACAAAAACAGAATTTACGTTAAAAGATTCATCATGTTGACCGGAGTTGAATCGAAAGCCAAACTAAAATATAAATCCAAAAATAAAACAGGAACAAATTGAGAACACTTCTATTTTATAAAGGCAAAGGCAAGAGTAAATTTTGTGTTTAAAACAAATGTCTGGTTTAATGTTTCACTGAGTTTTTACTGTCTTCACATGCAGTTCACTCTAAATGCCATCTGTGGCTGTATTAAAAAACTATTTACCAAGAGTCTGGAAGTTCAGTGCCACCATCTGGCAGCCGACGTTCCAAAAGAGCTGAGGCATGTAGTTCGAGCTGTCCACCCTCGTTCCTTTGGGGTAAATTCTGCTCAGTTGGTTCTTATTATACCTGAAGGAGTGCAGTTAAGGACCACAGGATCTGAGATGTGTTTGTTTTTTATTGTTCACTGAAGTATTTTTGTTTATTATAAGGCTTTAAGTGTACACTTTAATTGTGAAATATCCATTAATAAAGGCATCAAATCATTAAAAATAACTGACAAGTTAAAGAGCCCATACTTTGCTCTTTTCAGTTTAATATGCCCTTTTGTGTATTAAACTCGTCTCCTCAATGTGACAGGGCACTTCTGTGAGCAAAACTAAAAGTCTGCAGCATCAGGACTTCTCCCTCTTTATGGCACAAGTACTTGCCTAAAACATCTGAATCCTCCAGACCCCTGATTAGATCTACCAGTGCAACATCCTACCATTGATTCATCATCAGTTTGAGTCCATTGATTTACAATATCAAGTCCATTTAAGAGCACAGGTATTTGTATGTACGTAAAGTTGTTGACAACATGGTGCAGAGCTGAACTGGGCATTCATTACAGAGTTGACCTGTCATCCAATCAGTGAGGACTGGGCTCACGTGGGAAAGGGAGCTGCTTTAATAGAGAAATACTGAGAATACAAGTGGATCAGGAGTACTCAGTGTGTGAAAACTGGAAGTTTCTTTTTTTAACATTAGAGATTACTCCTCCATAAATCAACTTGCCATGCCTTGAACCACAGCACAAAAAGTGGCACTGGAAAAGGACAAAGCCCTGCCATCCCACTCAACTCCAAAAGGAGGCGCAACTTTTAAGGAGATGCTCAATAGTGGCATCAGAGCACATAATGGATTATAAATGACTGATGATGATGATTATTACAGTACATTCTCATTCATTAATGGATCACCACTGATTTATGTGCCTTACTCTCTACCACTTCCTTCCTGTCTTACTTCTCTGGGATCAGCTGTTTATGGACATTAACTCAAGAACAAATCAATCAGATTTTGCCACAACCTAATTTGTCCAAACATCCTGCTGTTGTAATATTTATATGTATTTTCTTGTGTCAGTCCGCAAGCTTCCTTCACCCCAGCCAACTCCAGTCCCTTTCACCAGAATCAAGGCTTTGCCTTTTATTATTGCATTACTCAGTCAGTGCCACCACTAATGTTTGGAATTCATCTGGTGGTTTTCTATCCTGCCAATGGCCTCACCATCCCTTTGAACCCATGATGACATTACCACCATTTCCAAATACCATAGACATTGCTCATTTCTCTTTAAACCAAATGTATGAATAATAATAATGAGTGTTTATTCATATTTCTGTTTCTTCTGATTGGAATGTTAATACACGCAAATAAATTCAAGAGCAGGGATGGGAATTGAGAACCAGTTCCAGCTGAGAAAATATTCCGACTAGTTTAAGAAATCAAAATATTTTGCTTTAGCTTGAACAATTCCCTGATACATTTTCTCTAGTTTGTTTTGCTTGCCTTAAAAAACGGTCAGCAGCAACAGAAGAGTTAAGGAAGCCTTCATGCCAGATGGGACACAGAAGTGGTCTAAAATGTGGCTTAATTTTACACAATAAAACACCAACAGCACATCCTGCAATGTCTGTGTCTGTACAACTTCATGTAAATGTAGAAACAGCACTGAAACAATTTTGGTTCATTGCCTCATCTTGGTTCATATATTATTTTTTGATGACTGCTGTGATATGCTCACAATCACTAATGTTCAGGAAATTTTCTAGTTTTCACAAACTAAGTGACCCTGATCCAGCTATATTCTCTCTTTTTGTCCTTTTGTCCTGTTGGAGTTGCTTCCCCTTTAAGGCCGCCTTCCCCACGCTCTGAATGGTTGACAGATAAACTCTGAGGCAGCTGGTTGGTTCAACACTCCTAAGCACCATGTTGTCAATGACTCTGCACTCATTCTACCATCTCTGCTCTGCACTGGGTTTGCTACCCCAAATAAAATGGTGGGACGTCACACTAGTAGGTCTAGAGGGGTTAAGGCTAGCACTGGGTAAGCTGTTAAGAATGGGGAGGACGAAGTCTAGATGTCACTCCTTCACGTAGAGGGAATGTGTAAAAGCACTTAAGGGCAGTAAAGCCCCTTAAATATCAGGTAATCCTAGGTTTACCTTTTTACATAGAAAATCCTCAGGAGTCAATAAGGAAACCAAAAAGCAATGAATCAATAAGCAGAACCAATAATAGCATTGCTATCAATAAAATCTTCTAAATTTCCATCCCTATATAGAGGAAAGCTCTTCAGGATACTCGACAAACTCAATGGGGGAGTTCTTCAGGGTGTCCATGCCTTTGGTTTCCACAAATGAAGACATTTCAAAATACTTCCTCCTCTCTGGAGGACAGACAGAGAAAAGAGAAAACAGGTCAGGTATGAAATATTAAAACAAGAACTAAAACAAGCACAGCCACAAAGAAAAAAAAATTAAAATGTATCTCATGTGCTCCATGAGACAGGATTGCTGATTAATCATAATTTAGAACACAATTATACTTGTCTGCTTAATGAGCTGCATTAGAGAGGCAGAAAGGACTAATCAGGCTTGTCCACCCTCTTCACACATTTTCTCTCTTTTCAGTCACTCTACAAAAATGAAATATTATTTTCTGCCCCTTCATTTGTACTTCACCTACTTACTATTTGCCACCTCAAAGCTCTTGAATTTGACAGGTTCAATGTAGTTGACGAGAGTGGACATCTCCTCTGTGGCGTTCACCTCACTACTGGCCGTACCCTGTGGGAGGCAGATACCACGAATCATCAATTATTCCATCAAAGAGTCAAATACATCATCCGTCCTGTTCACGATGGAGCCTACCTCATCAGAGTTCGGCTTTTTCAGCTCCGTCACTGGTTCATCCTCCTCATCCTCCTCACTCTCTCCATCTCCTCCTGGAAAAGAAAACTTTGATAAATCTTCCCTGCTGGCTCCGTCTTTATTGATAATCTAATTTGACTCCCACCCACCTATGGACTTGCGAGGCTCTGAGTCTTTGACCATCCTCTCGGCCAGTTTCTCCTCCCCGTTGGACAGCAGCTGAGCTCCATCACTGTCATTCAAAGGACAGTCTACACAGACAAATGAAATAATGAGCTTCAATTTGGAACCCTTACTATTTCGATAGTGAGGAAAGTGTCTCAAACTGTAAACTACAAAGGTTTACAACAACCTAATGAGGAGATAATTATGACGTTAGGAAGAGTTTAAATACTACAAAATTGCCAGCCAAAAACTACAAAGCACATCAGCGTTATGAATCAAATTAAACTCAAAGGCAGCAACTTCAACTTCAAGCTTGAGAAAAATCAGAAATGAAATAAAACCTTGATCAACTTTTACTTTGCTAGTCTGACACACCCCATGGATGGTAAAACGTATCTATTGGATAAACACTGATCAGGTATTTCATCATAACCACTGACAGGTGAAGTGATGACACCTGTTAGGCAGCGAATAAACATTACGTCCTCAAAGTTGATGTTTTAGAAGCAGGAAAAATGGGCAAGTGTAAGGATTAAGGCAAGTTTGAAAAGGGTATTTCCAAAACTGCAGCTCTTGTGGGATGTTCCCTGTCTGCAGTGGTCAGTGTCTATCAAAGTGGTCCGAGGAAGGAACAGTGATGAAACGAAGACAGGGTCATGGGCGGCAAAGCCTTATTAATGCATGTTGCTAAGGAAGACTGGTCTGTGACATCCAATCTAACAGACGAGTTACTAATATGGATGGTGTCAGGATAAACAGCGCATCACAGTTTGCAGGTATGAGTCTGTTTGACCGCAGACCTGTCAGGGTGGCCTGATCGGAGTTTTTCTTGAGTTCATCTGTGCAACATCCCATAGAAAGTGATTGAGAAGTGCAGAACCTTTGAAGTAAAACTAGATCTGAGGTGAATAAATGAACGTTTTGGTTATTACGGGCCTGCCAGAGGCTTGAACATACTTCTTGTTATCAGTACAACTAAACCAAACTCGTAGCTACAGCCTCTATGTCCTCAAAAGAGAGGCTGAAAAGCCTTGGTCATTTTCTGATCTAGGAAACAATCATTCCAGTTGTTACCTTTGAAAGATGGTGACAGACATGTTATCTAGCATATGCATTGCTATGCAAGGTAAGTCACATAATACCGTGGATCAGTCATCATCATCCACTCATAGCAGCCATGTCAAGTGTGTCCTCAGTTTTTGTATGTTTCGTTTTTAAGGCTAGTTCACTTAGGTACAACACTATCTTATAATTTAGTTCATAGGATCTGTAAATCACTGTAAGGCAAAGGTTAAGAAAAAAAGTAAATAAAAATTTAATTTAATTTAATCAAAATTTGTCTGGATAATTTTCAGTCTTCTTGCTTACAGACATATGGACAAAAAAAACATTACCTCCTTTGTAGTGATAAAACAGCACTGCATGATGATGTGTTCAAATGCAACTTCAGGAAAACAAAGTTTACAATTTGATGGGAGATCTCCAGGAATACAGCAGTTCACCATTTAGATTTGATTCGATTCATTGCAATATTAAATAAAAATACAAATGATGTGAGAAACAGAACTTGTAATTCTGCAGCCAATCAAACTACTTTAGTAGATTAGTAGAAGAGTATTGAAAGTAGAGTTCAGGAACACAGATCATGAGGCCATATTATCTAGAATATTAATTGATATTGATGATTGGCAGTAATTAAAAAGAGTCAAAAACCTGTAGATTTCCAATCCTACCTGCAGCTGAAACAGACCTCGATAGCTGTCCGTGCTCACCGTTGTTGGGTGACTGCTCCTCCTGCTCTCTGCGTCGTATGCTGCCACCACTGGACGGTCGGTGGTGGTGGTGCTTCTTTTTGTTCTTAATGAGAATCTTCCCCATCATCTCCTGCGGTGAGGGGAGAGCCTGACCAGGTTCCAGCTACAGCCAAACAAATGGACAATATTGAGTTTGGTCAAAATGAAACTTTGGACAATGAACAAATCAATATGCACAGAACATATGCTGACTTTAAAAGCTTGAAACATGATGAGGGGAGCTGTGCCCGAATTCAACTTAGGACTGGGCAGAAAAAAAAGGAGGAGCAACCAGAACACATCTGACAGGATAAGTAAGAGAACAGAGGAGAGGTGACTCTACTATTACAATATTTGTTGCTATTATTGTTGTTGTTGTTGTGTGAGGGGTGGTATCATGTTGGATACTGTGCTGCAAATGGGTGGGTGGATGGCTGAATGGATAATTGTGTCTTGGTGGATGTTGGGTCCCAAACTGAGATATTCCAATGTATTTACAGCAGCTGGTTAAGATAAATTCTTACAGATTAGGGGTAAAGAAATTATACATTATACATCCAGTAATTTTAGTAAAGTCAGCAGTAAAGTCTTACATAAATAAATCAGAAACCAGAGACCATAGACACCAATCTGTACTCCATTTCAAATGTGATCTGACATGTCAGCATTTTTGCTCTGAGGTGTGACGGTGCAAAACAGTGTTCACACTTGTGTCACTGTTTCGCAAATTTATATCCTTACCTAGAAAAACATATGCTTATTATCAGTAGTATCTTATTCAATGGAATATTAAGGAGATATTCAAACTATTCTGAATTGGTAGTTTTGCAATGACACAAAGAAGATTTTTTTTCTTTTATTTCAAGATAATATGCCCTTGTTTAAAAGGACTGTGAATAGATGAGGAGGGAGAGTGCGTAAAAGAGACACAAATGTGACTTTAATTAAGCTCGCCTTAGGGTTGGAGCTCTGGGTTGGAGCCAAACTGCTAAAGCTGTGGCACCCTGGAGATTAACAGTTTTGAAATGTCCCAGAGCTGAACGATGAAACAGTGTCTCTGTTTTACAGAAAAATTTGCATAATCAGGGAGAAAATCCTTTCAAAAAGAATTAAAGCTGTGAAATATTCACAGCTAAAATGTCTTTAAAATGTTAGAGAAAAACTTAAGGTAAAAAAAAAGAAAAATTTATAGGGTAAAATTGGTTGTATTTTCTAAATACTATTTTCTAATGAATCAAAAAATATTTATTTCCACGTATTATACATTTACGCACTGATTAAACTAACTTTGCCCTGCAGAAGAATCTGCCTGATTCATTGTTTGTAATCAGGTAAATTCATCTTGCCAAGCTCCAATCTACAATGACTGTGAGCGGCCAAAAGCGGGACGGCCAATCAGTGTCCTTTGGAGCCAGAAGAGGAGGGAGCTACGAGTAATGCTGCGTTCGATTGCACTCAGAACTCGGAAAGATCCAACCTCCGAATTGGAAAAGTGCAACTGAAGGGCCCTTGAGCTCAGGACTCGGACTCAGGATTTCGGGCAAGATCAGAGCAGCACGAGTCAGCCGGAATGACATCATAGCAAGCTGGCGTTGCACACCGTGAGGGGTAAACAAGGTCACTTCCTTCTCAACTTTTACTCTTATGTGTCGTCTAATTTAGCATTGGTGTTACTGAAAGTGTAGAATTACTTTGTACTGGCTTTTTCCAATTCCCACTCTGTTAATTTGCGATTTTAAAAAGCTCTGCGCGGGTATGTAGTCGGCCCGAAAAAACACAGGAACAGTAACGTCACCGAAGTGTGTTAAAAATATAGTATGCCCTACACAGAATATTGTTTTTCCCATACTTAAGCTGCAGTAGCCTATAATTATAATGTTTAGCACTAATGCTGTACTTTTTATATCCAGAAAACAGCAGTTTTGGCACCTGGAAATAATAATAACTGCACTTATCTATCGTTAACAGTTTCTCTTTCTCTCTCTCTTTCAAGTATGTAGTATATTCTCCCAGCAGGAAATTTTTGATCCTCAAAAGCAACAAAGCAAGAATCAGTTTATTGCGGCCGGCCATGTTTTCCGATGAAATGCAATGAAATGCCTTTACCTTGGAATTGAGAATTTTCAACCCGGATCAATTCGAGTTCCGAGTACAATCGAACGCAGCATAAGACAACAGCAGGAAGTGACTGCACGTACAGGGATTAGCATAGATGCTAGCATCTAAGTAGGCATTTTCTGGACTGCATTTCTTTAAAAATGAAAAACAAATAACACTCCAAACTTCTCAATAATAAGGGCATTTTCGCTCCCCTTAAGACATGTGTTGCTTTGAGTTTGTCTTACGAAGTGGCTCATGTTCTTTTCTGAACACTGCCGCAGTACTGCCTGGTGCAACAGTATCTGATTGGCCGTAATGAGGTTCTGCCCATTTCAAAGTATTTTCTATGAGCCCTTTCCCAGATGGACAAGTGAAATATATTTGGTCCATCTGTTGTGTTGTGTTATGTTATGTTATGATCTTATAAAATGAGAAATAGACAAAAATTTGTCAAACAAATAACAAGAGATGATCAGCCTTACTGGATATTTCTCCAGTGGATCAATGAGCAGAGCATCTCCAAAGATGGTCCTGCAGTACTCGGCCATTTTGGCTTGCTGTTTCGCTCTGAAAGAAATGAACAGGTAAGATTAAGGTCAACTTTTGGTTTTAACATCAAAATAAATCGTATAAAATAATACATTAACAGACTTAAACCATAATACCTAGATTTCAAACGTCCAGTTCAGACCAAAGATTTGCAACAAGATGAGTTGGAACACTTGGACAGCTTCCAGCAACAAATCTTTGTGCTTTAGTTTCCACTTACGAGTTACATGCTAGTCCTGTTACTGCATATTCTCTTTGTGTCACAGTTGACGTTAACGTGGCACTCCTTTGTGATAGGTGAGCCATTAATGACCACTGTTAACCACATATAGTAATAGACTTTACCGTGAATCCTATACTACTAAATTCCACTCTTGGTTTTTGAGACACGAATTGGCTGTTTAAACACGTGATGTTCTTAAATCAGCTGCTGGTGAGTTGACCAGCTCAATCACAGAGATCATCGTCGGCAGCTTGAACAAGCAGGAAAGCTCAGTTCACAGAGCTGTAACCATCCTCTGCAACTCTCTAAAACAGTTTTGTCTTGTGGCAAACTTTGGTCTGAACTGGGCTTTAGATGATCGTAAACCAGTTGCAGTCTCATGCAGACAGCTCATGCCACTTACGAGTCAACGTGGTTTTCAAAGGACAGGATGAGAGGGTATGGTGATGTCTTAAAAGCGCTCTCTGCTATCGCCTCGATTACCTCCTACAGACAAGGAAACAGTCACAGTTAAAGTGTTAATGAATGTTTTAAAGGAGCATGTACCTCAACTTAGTCTTCAAATTAGGCAGTAAAAATGAACAGAATCTAATTATTATGAACTTGTATTTTTGGATGGATCAGAGCTCATTAAAAACAGTTAATAGAATTTCCTTTGCAGGACAGACTGACTCCTTTTCTTTTTATCAAAGCAGCAAGCACAAATGGAAATTAAAAAAACTGAATAGAAACACATTGTCTAATCCACAGCATTAGGTTTTTTCTGATGAAAATCCAAGAATCCACCGAGGGGCCCAAGCATGATTTTACAGAGCATCACTTGAGCTTTACACACGCATAAAAGCCCATGACCTATGATATACTGCGAGAACCCCTCAACCTTAATGCATCCATAATCATAAAGAATGCAGCTCTTCTTGTTAAAGTAGTAAAAACGTTCCTGGATTGTCAATTTATTGAATCATTTCCACATGGTACTGTTTATTTTTAGAGAGGGAAACAGACATTTATGTGAAACTGTGACATGATGAAAATGCTGTGCTGTAATTTTTCCACAACAGCAATAAATGTGTCAATATGTGGGACAAAAACAATCACGGGATAGTCAAGGGTTGGGTAACAGAGAAAACAACAAATATCAGACAGCAGGGATTACAACCTTAAAAGGGATCTCAGTGGTCATAGTAAACCCATGGGTGATGTAAGGCTCCTCGTCTTGCGGCCGGCCCTTCCAGCAGTCCAGCTCTACACAGCGACAACCAGTTAGCAGCACCTGCCTGTACATCTCCACCGACGACAGACCGGTGAGCTGACCAACTGCAGGAAGGGAGAGTGTTTAAGATTTAAGCTTCTTTTGAAAACTTCTTACATTTAGGACTTGAATTTGACAGCATGTTGTCTAGGGGCATGTGGTGTGTGAGCATATATGTTGCTATTTTTAAAGGGATATGCCAACATTTTTTTTTTGTTTTCATGTCTTGCCTCACTCCCAAGTCCATGACAAGTTGATAGACACCATAATTGTGACTGTGTGTGCAGTAACAAGGAAGAGACGGGCAGAGCTTCCCCATTGATAATTAGCTTAGCTCAAACACTGGAAGTCAATGGGTAGCGTTAGCCTGCCTCTGCCTACAGTCATCAGATGAACTCTTCATTAACTCTAAATGATCCTGTGTGCTTGTTGTGACTCGTTTTTTTACCACGTTATGTTTTGTTATCAATTTTTAGACTAAGATTTTCACTCTATGTAATTTTTTGAAAGAAATACAATACGAAACTAAACCATAGGGTGCATGCGCAAACCACTACTGATGTGCTTGTAAGCAGGTCACAAAACCAAGCAGGAGGATGGATTATTCATCTGGATAATGAAGAGGTCTAATCTGGGTTTAACATGACTCAGAGGTTGTTTTACACTACCACTCACAAATACCACTGCAGGACAAAGTACTGTTTTTTATAGGGGTATGAAAATATGGAATAGTCTTCCGTCAGAGATCACAAGTGTAACCATTAAAGTTGTTTTTAAAAAGACTTTGAAGAAATATCTAATGTCATCAAGATTATCTTAACAGTCTGTCCATTGTATAACTTAAAGTGGCAGAATCTTGTAATTATCTTTTAGAAACATTTAAACTGTAGTTATGTTCTGAAAGTTACCTCTTCTTCCTTTAAAATACACTGAACACGCAAATAACACTGAAGTCTGTTAATGCCAAATCAAAGTTGAATTTCATAAAAGCATTCCCACAATATCAAAAACAGGGATGGACTTCTGCACAAAATTGTAACTTCATTATAATTTAAATCTCAGGAGAATAACCAACTTGATCCGACAATTTCCTGTTTTTTAATGCCCTGCATTCTCAACATCATAGAAAGAAAGACTGTAAGCATTTATCTCGCAACTACTAGAATAATCGTTTAAGACAGCCTGTATTAATACCTGTTGTCTAATTCACCAGTTGTCTAGCCCTCTTCTTCATATCAAAAAGGTGGCTGACAAACATCTATCATCATTCATGGTGTAGAGAAAGTTAACATACTAATGTAAAAGACCAAGTACAAGTTTGAATCTTTTGGTCTGTGTTGTGTTTCCTTGAGTCTTCTTTCTACCTGTGAGGTATGTGTTGTGTGAGGAGTTGATGAAGTAGTGGGACAGCGGTTGGTTCATGTCATCGATGATATCCAGCCTCTCTGGAGGTACGATGCTGTTCTCCTCTCCTCCAAGGTAGCGAGTGAAAGCCTGCAAACTGATCTGGTCTACAGGACAAAGAGGAAGTGAGATAATTTACCAAAAAATAGGCACACAATTATGTTGAAGTGAACAGACCAGCATCACTCAGATTCATGACACTGAGTTGTTAAGTTAAAAAGTTAGAAGAAAGAAAAATATAACATCATGTGCTTTTACGGTAAACTGGTCCAAAAGGGCAAAAGGCTTCAGTGTCAAGACAAACAACAGACTGAGAGGAAACTCCAGGTCAGTCATGAACACTGTGGGCTGGACGGTAGGTCATTTTACTGGTATTGGCTTCACAGAGCCCTTGTGGAGTCTCTTACGGTAGACAAGCCTCTGTTTACACTTCACAGTTTTGTGCAGTTTATCCTCAATGACTGTAAAAACTATGAGGAGGAACCGTAAATGACACACACACTGGATGTCCTTAAACAGATGGGCAATTTATTCAACCACAAAAAATGTCGAGAGGATAAGCACCTTTAAACCTGAAATTACCTAGAAGCAGATAGAGCTGATAACCCTTACTTAGGTACAAACGGATAAGATCTACACGAAGACACAGCTGCATGTGCTAGAGAGTCTTCTTATCTAACAAAAACAGGATTTATGTGCCCTGTCTCTTTGCTCTTAGACATAACTGCACCTGTCTTAGTGCTCCCATGCTGCTTATCAGCATTCAGACAGGGGATAAAAAAAAAAACTTTCTACAGCTTAGCAAAAGTAAAACTGATTCTCATTTTTATTTTTGGGCAGCTAAAGATCAAGCAGCAGCATCTATATAAATAAAGTGACAGGCTTTCAAATGCAGGGCCATTAGCCAGAAATGTAGAAGTTATATTTAACTCTCATGATGTTTCTTCCGTAATTTGATTCTGCTTATTTTATAAAACTCAAGGGTAGGCAGGGCTATATACGCCAACATTTTTTTTTGTTTTCATGTTTTGCTTCACATGACTAGCTGAGAGACACCATAATTGTGACTGTGTGTGCAGTAACAAGAAAGAGACAGGCAGTGCTCGCCCAGCGCTAGTTAGCTTAGCTCAAACACTGGGAGACAAAGGGTATCATTAGCCTGCCTCTGCCTACAGTCATTAGACAAACTCTTTAGCAATTATTATCTTTTTTTAGACTAGGATTAGCATTTTATGTAATTTTTGAAAGAAATGAATACAAAATTAAACTGTAGGGCGCATGCGCAAACTCCCTCAGACATGCTTGTAAGTAGGTCAACAAAACAAAGCATGTACGCGGTTTAGTTTTGTATGCATTTCTTTCAAAAATTACATAAAGTGCTAATCTCAGTCCAAAAATAGATAACGCAAAATAAAGCTGTACATAAACAATTAACAACAAGCACACAAGACCGTTCAGAGTTGCTGAAGGGTTTATCTGATGACTTTAGGCGGAGGCAGGCTAATGATACCCTTTGTCTCCCAGCGTTTGAGCTAAGCTAATTAGCACTGGGCGAGCGCTCTATTTCTTGTCACTGCACACAGAGTCGAAAAAATGGTGTCTATCTGCTTGTCATGGACTCTGGTGTGAAGCAAGACATGAAAAAAAAAATGTTGGTGTATCCCTTTAACTAAAGTGAGGGATTAGTAAATATCTAACTCATTTTCTATAAGATATTGATGTTATATTTTTTAACAGTAATAAATACTCCAATGATAATATATAAACTCATTCACAAGCTCATCCTGGTTCACACAAATGATCAATTTACATGTTTAAATCAACTGAGAGATCGACTACAGTGATGATTCGTCATAGCCCTTATCCCAGCTTCACCCCAACCTCATCTTTTCTGATCTTTACTTTTGTTGTAAGTAGTTTGAAGAATAAGAGAATATTTCAGATCATTTTTTGCTAACTTTTCATTGGATAAGAGCACAGGAGACAACAATGGGAAGGGGCAAGAGAGCGGAGAAAAGACCCTGAGCCTGATTTGAACCCATGCTCTGACAATGGGCGAACAGGCTAACTGCTTAACTGTTATCACCCGGTACTTTAAAAATCTTGTTTTAGAAAACGGGAACAGTTAGTGGTTGCAAGGATATTCAAATTATCAATCATAAAAATGTTTGAGCTATAAAACAGTCTAATTTATTACTTGGACCTCAATATGACCTGCTGATCTACAAGAGCAACAATACTGTCATTGAAGAGATCAATGACTTCCTATAACTGCTACTGCAGGATAGGTTACAGATAGGGGATATACTGTATGCTACAATGCCAATATGTCCTTTCTTTTCACATTTTTACCCTGTCAGAGTTTCTTAAAACACACTCAGATTAAAAGAAACATGCCTGATTTGTATGTTCTGCAACTTTCCTTCATGTTGCTTACGTGTATTTGGACTGCTCTGGATTAAACCACCTACAGGAAAAATATGTAAGCATGAAGAGATAAACCAAGTGACCCACCTCTCTCCAGCTGGCTGGCGTTGGTCTCATATTTCTCCATGATCTGTCGGACCTGCTCCCTCTTCAGCGGAGGGTACAGCACCTCGTTCAGGCGAGAGTCTCGCTGCCTGCGGTTGATGAAGTCCATCAGCTGGTCCAGAGAGATGAAGGGCTTTCCCTTAGAACCACTGAAGCAGAAACAGTAAAGCTGAACATAAAAAAGTGCACATGTTCCTGCTGAGGAGAGAGGTTTGATGCATGGAGAGGGTTCCTTCATCTTTATAGAAGGGTTTTGGGTCTGTTTTTATATTTCGTTTGGACAAAAATAACTGATACAAGTCAGTGATTTTTGTCACATACCTCTCCTCAAAGATGCTCTGTATCTCTGGTCGCAAACAGAGGCTGGCCAGAAACTTCTGGAAGGCCTCCCATGTGAAATCATCAGGCTTGAGTCCCTCTGACTGAGAGAGAACGACAGGATTGGGTTTAAAAAACAGAAAAACAAAAAGGCTTGATCATTCATTCGTTAACATAATCAACGCTAATCACCTGACATACTTGATATGAAATACTGTAAATGCTGCTGAAAATTCAAATCCTTTCTCTTCCTACTGAGTGTGTTCTGCCCTTTAACCAGGAGGAGGCACCAGAGCTCAACAATACAGAGGGAAATGCTGACAGTGCAGTCTGTACAATCTGCACCCCTGTTCAAACAGAAATGTCTTGTGACACCAAACTGATTTTTGGAGCGATTGCACCAATTATCACACACAGGAAACCTTGTTTTACTTCGCAAATCACAATCCTTTGGTACCTTAACCTGTTCAGCCCGAGCCCCTTTTTTAAGCCTCCTGCTCGAAACCCATACCCATAAAGAAAAGAGTGTATCTCTGCAACCACAAGGTCTATTTGAATAATTTTGGTGTCATAATAAAAGTAACACTTGAGAGGTTTGTCCAGATGTCTAATTATCAGTATATGTGTTACTGGGACAGAGTAAATGAAGATAGAAGTCAGAATAATTTGAAAATCTCATCCTCGCCTAAAACAGAAACAATTATCTCTGCGAAGGATTATTGTTATAAAGTGATGCAGAGAAAAAAATTAAAGAGGTTTGATAACAATATGGTCAGGCAAGGATTTTGAAAAACAGTGCATATTTAGCCAAAAGTCAAAAATATATGTATTTGTCAAATAAGAGCAGACATGACCATAGTCTTAAAGGCACAGTTCACTGCTTGTGCTGTCGTGTGGAGGAGCTTTTCTCCTGAGCCCCAGCAGACCCAAAATTGGGTCCTGTGGGGCTGAAGAGGTTAAAGTGCCCATACAGGCAAATGTTTGGACAAAAAAATGGATGAAAAATGAATGTAATGAATGAGTCATGTTTTAATTGGACTCAGAAGATTAAAGGAATGAATGAAGTCTGGTTTCTGTTTTCTGTGCCTCTTAGTTTTAGTATTAGGAAATAATATTTATAATAAAACCACAGTGAGGGCTTTAAGCTGGTTAAGAGAAGTGCTGAAATTTTATTGATGCTTTTATAAGTTAGAAAATTATCGGCATGAAGATTATTTCAATGAATGAACTGTTTGATTTTTGAAATCACTGCTAGAGATGGATGTCAAGTAGAGGGTTTAATATTTTCATGGAGATATTTGTTGGTCAAATAGAGCCACTTTAGGGTGCTGATAGCCAGGTGGCACACCCAGAGTGAAGGCACTGTTATCTTTTGAAGCAGGTGACCTATGACCTGTGTTTAAACCTGATCTGTAGCTCCTTCCACATGTCATTCCCCACCTTCTCTCTCCCTGACTCTAAATTTTATTCACTGTCCTGTTGGTCCTGCAAACAGGCGTAAGAAGCCAAAAGTGAAACTTCCCAAAACAGATGAGATTCAGTCATTGGAGTAAAGTGCTTATGTGTGTGCAGAATAAATCTATGAGGAAATATGATAAAGTGCATGGTCAACAAAGGTGACAACACTGGCACAAGTAAAAGTTTTTTATAGGACATTAAAATTCTATTAAAAATAGGATATGTCGAACTTTTGCTGCAAAATGCCTAAATTGATAAAAATGACAAATCCTATGCCAAATATAAAAGCAGCTAGATTCTTAAAAGATCTTAAATATTTCCAACCATTTTTCAACACCAGTGAAATCCTTCTATTTTACTGACGTAATGGTTATTGGTATATCTTTTTAAATTAGGTATCAGAGAAAACACATCTTAGTCCTTTCCTTCAGCAGATGTTTTTTTTCCAATTGTAGATATATATATTTAAAGTTGATTTCTTTTGCAGCAATGCAGTTTGAATGGTTTTGATAACTTCAAATACAATGATATTGTTTTAGTAAAGTATTTTATTGGTTGGAAGGTTAAATGATGCGAAAACTCCTGTTGTATTGTCTGGCACATGCTTACACCACTTTACTGGCTATGCAGCTTTGCTTTGATTAAAGAAAAAAACAACTTGTGCTTGTAAGAAAAGACCAAATTTACACTTTGCACTTCCATGCAACATCCATGCGGGCTATCTGGACCTCACAGCCTTTTAATGACAATTCAGTATCTAAAAGTTAAGGGAGCGGTCTGGGATGCTTTGATCCATATTGGTTTGGTGGTGTCGAGTCTCATGTATACCGATATGCAGCAAAGTTGCTGACATTACCAATGAGTGGGGGCAAATTAACCGCAAGCTAAGAAACTAGAAGCACCGATACTGACAACACTGTCCTTCAAATTAGTTGACACTTTAATCAAACCTGTAACTCACAAAGTTTGATTGCAGAATGGTGTGTTTGTGTTTCCTTTTGAAGCATGTCTATACCAAAATGAGAGGGGATAGCTGTTAAAGAGGACCTGCGAGCCTCAAAGCCTGTAGCTAATTAATGAACCTATGAATTTGCATTACAGGCGGATTCACTGCACATAGCATGTAGTGAAACCTCATGGGCTAGTGATAAATCTGAACAGCTTTTCTTCCTCGTTTTGGTATAAACATCCACAAAAAAGAAAAAAGAAACCCAAAAAAATTAAGTACAACTTTTGGGGTGATTGTTTGCTGAAAGTGAGTTATGATGGCAGGCTGTTCTTAGAGAGCTAACCCACATGTGCAGCAAACATGCTATCAAATAACAGCATGGATGTTAATGTAATGAATGCAAAATGGAAGCAACATTTATTTATATATTTATTTATGCAAAGTTTATTTTTATAGGGACAGTGTGACACAAGAGAATGTTGCTGCACAAAAAAGGATTTATAGCCTGAGCTAATTTGCAATGTTTATCCCTAGTTTGGTCTTTAAACACAATAAACACAACAAAAATACTGTAAAAACAACAACTCATAAACTCAGCAGTTTGAAGACAGAACGACAGAGAACAAATTAATATAACAGTACAAAAAAAGTGAAGCACATCATTCATGACAACAAAATTCAGTCCTTTTTAAGAACTGTTTCGGTTTAAATTATATTTTAGCAATTCTAAATGATTTCAGTCAGAAATAAATTAAAACTGTCTAATTTATCGAGCGTCCCAGAAGTTTTCCTTAATGCTGGAAAAATGTATATTTAATATCACAAGGAGCAATTTACTTTTGACTTACCCACTGAGTTCCTTTCAACTGAGAGAAGACATTTACAGGAGTAGTAGTGTCCTTAATTTAGAGGTTAGTTTTCTACCTAGGCTCAAACTGGCCCACGGGCTCAGGCTGGAATTTTGGACCCAATGTAAACTTCTACCTTACTTGACTTTAGAGTGGAGAGAATCTAGGGTGAGAAGAAACAAGTCTGCTTTGGATGTGAACAGTCCAGCATTACCTGCCATTAGTGGGGAAGGAGGGGCTCTCTGCATAGGCTGTGTGCTTGGCCAGTAAGTCAGACTCAATGAACTCCAGCCACTGTACAGCTTACACTTAGAGTAAATGCAGAAAATTATGTTTATGTTCAGAGGGGCATCTGGAAAGGCTTTGAAGCTGATCTTGCCAAGCACAAGGTCCTTTTCTGTTTCACCTCTGCTTGCCTTTCACTATATCTCTGCTGGATTGTTTATGTAATTATTAGAAATCCTCTGTGTTATTTATTTGTCAAAAAATAAAGTGGCATTAAAAGGGATTTGCATTAACCGTTTGCGTTAACTTTGAACGCACTGGTTATTATTTGTTTAGTTGATCTGCTTTAAAACCACATCTTTAGAAATTTAATTCCTGCTAAACTCCACTTCAATTTAAATGCCATAGTTTAAGTTGCATTCCTGCAAGCCTACATCCCTTTCTATTTTAGCTTCTTGAAATTGCTAAGGCATGCAAAGAATGCTGTGTAACACCCCAAGGTGACAGACTGAGTTGTTGTTATCATCATGAATGAAGGGCTACAACAGAATCACATATCTGGAGCAGCCCTGTGTCAGTGATGGCTGTATGTGATTACCCTGTTATTGACGAGGCCACACTGCTCCAGAGCCGTCTCCACTCTCTTTTTATCTGAAAACATCTTCAGAATACTAAAAGGGAGAGACATAACAGTTATTGTTTAAATGGGTTTTCATCATGACAGCCATTGCTAAGAGATAGCAGAGTCTGAGAGGATTAGACATACTTAAGTGACAATTATAGCCAAAGATATAGCCAGAGCATGGGTCAAATGTCAACAGTAAGCAGAGACTAATGAAAGTAGTGTGATAGTGAAAGTGGAAGAGAGACGGAGAAGAGGAAAAGAAAGAAGAAGTGTTTTTTTGAATCCTGTATAAAGTTAAAGAAGTGGTCAATGTGTGTTTTCTCACTTCTTCACAGGAATCTTCCCGTCCTGATTCACCTGCAGCTTTAACTTTGTGTACCTAAAAAAGAAAAAGAAATTTAATACTTCACCCTCTACAGCTAAAGATGTTGAACGTGAAGATAAGACACACTCTTGCCCTTACGCTTTAAGGAGGAAGGTGTTTCGTGATGAATTCTGGGAGAGTATATTCGTGGCCAAAGTGAAGAGCTCATCCGTCCAAATCTGGAAACACAAACACATGAACAAGATGATATCACAGGCTTGTTTGAATGTTTGTCTGAGGCTAAACTAAGAGAAACAGTTTTTATATACAAGGTACAACACACAGAAGATATTGTTTCTTTATAACTCTTAAACACACAGACATGCCTCTAAGTCAACATCGTAAAGTGAGCAATCAGCATATGGCCTGAGGAAAGAACAAGAGAACAAGGCAAGGAGAGGAGGTAGGACTTAAGATTTAAGGAAGGAAAGAAGGATAATAGGGCAGACTGGGAACAAATGTTGAATACTAGGATACACAGTTGTATCAATAAATCAATTATTTAATACCTGTTGTATATGTTTTCAAACAGATATGGGGTAAGATGATGTCATTGGTATCAACTCAACTTATTTTTACATGAAAATAATGTTCTAGTTTTCTCGAGAATTGATCTTGCTATTGATTAGTGCAATGATAAATGAGCTTGACTCAAATAAATACACACTATGCTCAGTTAAAAGACCTCTAACTATGATGTCCTTATTGACCACAAGATAATAGATTCAACGGTTTAGTCTTGATAAGTTATCTTTCATCTAATGTATCTTCTTTTGGGAGATATTTTGTAGTAAGTAAACTTAAACCATGTTGATGCCTGTTCAATACCATGGAAATCAAAACACAGGTTCTGGACATGCAGTATTGGGCTATTCATTCTTTTAATTAATCAAAAATTGCAGAAAATTTAACAGTACACTGTCCTGGACACCCTAAAGAAATGTTATAAATCTTTAAGCAAAATAAAGTCCAAACAAATGAACATTATACATTTCTCTGATCACCAGCTTTCACACACATGGGGTTGTAAGAGAACATATTTTACAAGAATTCAATTCTGTAAATTACCATTAATGGGAAACCTGAGCCTGGGATGATGCTCTCAGAATTAAAATGAATGTAGCCACAAGGTAGCTAACCTCCAGGGCTTTATTGGACAATTTTCATAGCTTGTGATTACTTGCTCTTGTCAATAATGTTGACTTTTTCAAACCAATAAAATCATGATTTCATCTTCCCTCATTGTGTGGGAACAGCTGGATGAAGAAGTTGACGGTTTAATTCAGTGTTATGACGATGAAAACACTGGTTTGTTTGCAGCAGCTGCTAAAATTCATTGTACTAATTCCACAAACACCTGTAAGCTAAATAACTGCGGTATGCCTTTTGCTAGTAGTGCACTGACGTGAGCCAACTCATGCACAGACCCCCGGGCTTTAGAGTGTGATCTAGGAGAGAGAGGGTATAAGAGATAGTCTCGTCTAAAATCAAAAAATAATTATCTGCAGTAACATAATAATAATAATTTTGACTTTACAATATATTTGATGGCATTTTTTTTTAATTCGACTGTGCGTTCTCTGCCATTTGGTAAAAAATGGACAAAGATCATTGAGTATCTGTACTTTTGGTAACACTGATCATAAAATAACGTTTTAATCATATTGTAACACTTTGTTTTTGATAGAATAAAAACAATATACATATATACATGTTTTTGCCAGAGTCTGAGTGAAGGGAAGTAGTGTAAAACGTTTTTTTTCCAAGTTTTGATAATTGAAAACAAAACTGCTAGAGGCCTTTTGAAGCTGTTCAGCAGCAGCTGCCATACTTGAAATGCTTTTTCTATCAGTTTTGGTTGAACATCCCCAGAGAAAACAAAAAGTAAAGAGCTGAGCGGGGGTGTAAAACTTCATGAAAAACGTTTTTTAAAATCATAATTAATCCAAATTTGCCTGATGTGTGCCACAATTAGTTTTAAACTGTTTTGTATTTAGGCCACACTGATGATGTGAAGTGATTAATATCAGAGTCTGGACTTGTAAATTTAGACAATACTCTCTGTCTCATTGTTTAATACACAACATAAGTTCAACATGTTTTTGTACATTTTAAAACCCTGATCATCACATAATGGCAATTTTATCATTTTGAAGCATATGGCAAAATATGCAGTATAAGTAAGTATTCTTACTTATACTGCATATGTAAATATACTCAGCAAAAATATAAACGCACAAACTCAAAAGGTTAAGTTAGGATGACCTTTCCCTTAACATGCCCAAAAATATTATTTATTTGTGACTTCCGTTGACTTTTTTCACTTGTCATCATGCCACAGATGATGCAAAACATGAGGAAGCATGCCACTGGCATTATGAGTGCCCGGATGTCAGTTACGGCAATTGCAGCATGCTTTCATTCTGTTCATTCATTCACACGGTTTGGTGCGTTTATATTTTTGTTGAGTGTATATTTAAAAGAAAAAAATAGTTCTAAGTCTCTTTTCAACAGTTTGGACAGTGTGTGTCAGTCCTCCTGTTTTATAGCTCTGGTATTAAATGCTTGTAAATGTTTGAAATTTTTGACCATATTAACAGGATATACACACAAAATCTCAAGTTAAATGTAATACTTTTGGGAATTTTTTCAAGACCCTTTCTTATCATTTCAAGACCCCGTTGTATCTTCATTCATCAGCAACACTGTCAAATGTTTTCCAGCTTACCAAAAAAGTGATCCAAAATCACTTTAACTGACCAAAGGTAGGGTTTTGCTATAAAAAAAACAGTATACGACCAATTAACAAAACAACTGAAAAGAGCATTAACACCTAAATTCCTCTGATTTAAACAAAACACATTATCCTAATCAATATTTACGTTAATCAATCTCATTAAATGAATAACATAAACACTGAAGACAAGCTCTGAAATCTTATTCCTTCTCAATTTGTATTTCAGACTTATATATATATCAAATATTACATTTCTTAAGAGGCCTTCACTTTTGATAAACAGATTGATCCACTTCTGTACTTTTCAGGCCCCATGGATATCATGAGAAACATCTATAATGTTGGAACCGAAACAACCATTATCCAGAGGTTTCTGATTAGGCTTTTAGATCTAATTTAAGGACAGTGGATAGATTGGGGAATGAGGGCAAAGTGGGGTGTAACGTGCCAAAAGCCAGACTTTATCCCAAGGGACCAACTTGGGGGAAAGCCCTTGAATATGGGGGAAACCAAAGTTCTAGGCCATCTATGCTCCACCAATTGTTTACTTTGCAGAAATAAACGGTGAGATGCTCCTTTTATAACACCATTCAGCTAAAAGAAAAAAAAAAAGTGACATCTGATTTTGGTCTGTAACGCCCAGCCCTTCAGGACAGGATGAAGTGAGGTTTCTATGGTTACCTTGGCCGTGTCTTCCTGCATGGCCTGGAAGTTAAGGAAGGATATGTTGACCAGGTCATTGCCATGGACTACAGTAACCAGCTTCCCTTCTACGTTGTCACCTTTTCCAAAGCCCAGCACCTCCCGCAGCTTCGGGTCCTGTCACAAAAACACACATTTTTATTGTTTTTACCAAAAAGTCATGGAAAATCAAAGCTGATTGAGCACATTACAGTGTTTTTTTTTGTATGTAGACTCTCCATCCTTCCCGCTCCTTGTCCATCTATGTCTCTAGAGAACAGCAAATGTGATGCATGTGGTGAAGCACTCTGATCTAATTAACCAAACGACTCTTTCCTCCCTTTTAGACCACTCTTTCTCCACCAGCAGCTCTCTCAGTGTCTCTCTATCAATTATGCATTTTCTCCCCTGCTCACTCTCTATCCTCTCTCTCTTTCATTTCAATTAGATAAATTAACTCTGAGGACTGTTTATGAAGAAAAGTTGGACCAAGCCTGAGCACTAAAAGGACTGCAAACAGCTCGGTTGAATAAGTGCAGGCAAAAAAACAAAACCTGTTGCTTCTGTGTATCTTCTTTTCAACTGATCATCTACAGACCTCACTATTTTGACCTTTATCTTGCACTACTCCTTGCCGAACAAGAAGTTCCCATAAAAGTGTTGACCATGTGCTCTGAGGATTATCAGAACAAAAGGAGCTCTGCTTCTGGATAAAAGAACCTGTTGAACATTTGAGGCCTGCATCAACAGATTGTATTGCTGACAAATGAAAGCAGCCAAGTATCTTCTCTTTATTGGTGAGATAACATGCATAACTGCAAAGTGAGCAACACAATCGGATGAACAGAATGTGCAGGAATAAAACTAATAAAGGTTACAGAAACATACGCGGATTATGTAAGGCAAGTCTGGGGGGTAGAGTTGAATCCTGTCTTTGCTTTAAATTTCACAAACTTAAATCATTTGCTGACAGTTCATATTAAGTAGTGTGTGTATTTGAAGTTCCTGTGAGGAGTTTTTAGCTGGTTATGAAACAGAGCGTAACTGACATTAATGGTAATAAAGCAAATAAAGCCATGAACAGAAAGGCAGATTGAACCTGTGTCGTCAAGAAGAGTGAATTGGGATTGAAGGATACATTTTTGTCCACTGCAACTGCCATGTGCAACTGCCAGCAAGACATGCAACGTCGCTCACACGTTTCTTTGTATTTTGTTAGTAGGAGGGCAGCATGGTTGTGCAGCAGGTTTGTGCTTGTGCCTCATAGCAAGAAGATTGCTGGTTCAATTCCTGTGTCAGTTTGCAGCCTTCCTTGCATATTGATCTTTATCCACAATGCATAGCAGCAACAGGCCAGAGGTTAAAATGGTGGACAGCAGCAGTGTATATATAAATATACATGACCACAGCATTTGTTCTACCAAAGTCAACAGTTAGTCTTACATATTAACAACACAGTAATCCATCATTCATCCATTACCTATACAATTTATCCCTTTAAGGGTCACAGGGGGCTCAAGCCTATCCCAGCTGACATTGTGTGAGAGGCGGGGTACACCCTGAACCAGTCGCCAGCCGATCGCAGGGCCACATAGAGAGATGGACAACTATTCACTCTCACACTGATATCCAAGGGCAATTTGGAGTCACCAATCAACCTAATGAGCATGCTCTACTCTACTCCTCTGCACATATTCTGTGCAGAGGAGTAAAGTGGTGCCAAAGCAAAGCAAGAGGAAAGGTAAGTGGCTGCAAATAACCTGTTTATAGGTAATCACCCTCTGCTGTTTTTGTTGCTTGTTTCCCCCCCAAATTATTAGAATTTAGCAGATTCAGTGGCACCATTAGCAGCAGTGTATAGCCCTGGCCTTCCTGCCGAGTATTTTGGCACAGTCTGAGACCTGCTGTCTGTCAGTGGCCATGGTTACATGATGTTTTTTAATTCGGAATTAAAGTATTCTCCTTCGCATTTACATGGAAATAGTAATTCCGAATTGAGGTTTACATGGAAAACACATTTATTCGCCTTTATTCAATACCGCTTAAGGTCTGGAGGTTGGGAGTGGTTCTGATTGGACAGGGGGCGGACGTGACATATTTACGTCTTCCAGAAGAAGACAAACTCCAGTTCAGCGTCTCCAGCATCTCCAGCGTCTCTGTCAGGGAAACTCGTCCAACGTGGACACTACAACTTTAAAAAGGTCCGCATTTTTATGAATTTTATGTCCATCCACTCTTTCCAAATCTTCTAAGGTTCTAATTAAATAAATTGTCTCAGCTCGAGTCCAACGCTTCGAGCAGCCATCCTGTTCCTGTCAGCGTCATCGCAAAAGGACAAGGGAGTGAGCATCCACAAAATGACCAGAATTAATTTAAAGCAGAATGAATGTATATATATTTGAGGAATTATTCAATTCGGATTTAAAATTAGAATAAACCAGCCACCTACTTCAAAATTAATTTTAATTCGGAACGGTCATTTTCATTCAGAATTGGGTGTTTACAAGGTTATTTTTAATCTTTTTTAAAGAGGATTTAAGTTTTATTCTGAATTAACGGGGGCCAGTGTGGCTAGTGTTCAGGGCGCTGCTATGTATCTTATGCAAACCAACATCAAAAACCCTGAACTATCCCTTTAAAGCTACAATTTATTGCAACATAAAAGTGAAAAAAATCACAAGACATTTTCTGTTTTTGATATTTGTTGGCTCATGTTCTATTCCAAAAAAACACCAATTCTAATCACTGATAAAAAGCAGATCCAGATGTGAAAAATCACTCATATTTATTCATACAATAAAAGTAAACAGAGCAATGTTTTGATATTTTGAGCTGTGAGTCTGTCTTTCATTATCTTTGACTAATTTGATCCTGGATTCTGAACTTTGTCAACACATCCATATGTTTGAAGTAATGCCTTGCTTTATATTAGCCTCTCTGTCGGGCAGATCTCCGCTCTTACACAATGACTTCCTCGCCAACAGTCACTGGTTATATCACTTCCTGTCTGATGGTCCATCTGTCAGCGGCCTCATTAGCGCTCCGTCACCTTTGTACCATCAGCTGAGAGAGGAAACATGCACACTCAGTGGACACAAGCACACACATCTTTTGGTGACAGTCTCACTTGAACATCACATTTGTGCTCAGAGGACAAAGTTATCAGCAGCAGGAGGTGACAGCTTTTTTTCTTTCACACACACATTCACACGCAACTACACACACACATCACCAACCTTTGGCTGTTTGGCGTATTTTCCTGTTCTGGTGTCTCTGATAGTGGAAATGTCCAGAATCTCCACCTCCTGAAAGAGAAACACATGTCAGTCATCACTTTGACAGAAAGGCCACATGAGAGTCATCACAACTGCTACATATTTAATCACGTCATCTTGTGCTGTTATTCAGAATCACTGTGAAAAAAGAGAAACATGAATCCTCTTGTCTTTACGCATCCTTTACGACTGAATACAATCAAATTCTTTCTGAAGTTCTTTCCCTTTATAATTTTACCCAGTAACAAAAGAGTGAATTTAAAGTTTAATATAATAAAGATTTGTCTGTAAGACACAAATGTTAATTATCTCAATATAAATATATGATCTCACTGCATCAATCTGAATTAACCTCCTGTATTTTTCACAACGGTATATATGGTACATGGTACAAATAAAGGCTATCACAGTGTTCATGGTACATGGCAAATGAACTTGGGCAACTTGGGGTTAAGTGTCTTGCCCAAGGACACATTACATGCAACAGCAGGAGCTGGGCTCGAACCAACAACCTTCCATACTACAAGACTAAGCTACCAATGTTAACTTCTAAAGATGCTAAGCCCTATTTTCAAACCTTGCAGTATAACTGGATCCACCTGATTCAATGTACGTACTCAGACATCCATTTTGCCAAGCTCCAATCTACAATAACTGTGCAAGGCCCAAAGTGGCACAGCCTAATTAGAGTCATGTAGAGCAGGAAGAGGTGGGAGCTACATGCAAAATGACAGCAGGAAATGACTGCTCGTATATACAGTAGATTAGCATAGTTGCTAACAGCTTCACTAGCAGTTTTATCAGATCTAAAGTGAACTTGATCATTTAATTAAAACAGTCAACACTGAAAGCATTTCTCGATAGGAAGGATATTTTCACTCCACTTCTGACATGTTTTGCCAACAGTTTGTTCAACAAAGTGGCTTTCATTTTGTACTTTACACTATGGCAGTAGAGCCTGCCTACTTCATCATCTGATTGGCCCATAATGAATGTGATTGACAGATGAATCATCCAATCGCCTGCTGACTGCGCTTCTCAAACACTATCTATGGGCTGTTGCTCAGGCAGACTAATGAAATATATTGAATGGTCCATCTGTGTGCGTCAGGTTACGATCTTTATCCAGTTAAAAAAAAGAAAAAAAAAATCAAGCATAGCCTTTAATAAAAGAAATAAAAATTTTGAAAAAGAAATCTCTTATAGCTCTGGGATTCTCTAACTTAACCATACAAAGGAACCCAGTACAAAATTAACCTCTGGCAAGGACCCCTCCTTTATATTCCTTAAATATTGCAATTACAACAATTAACATATTAAAAAAAAAATTCTTTATGTCTTAATTGTTGTTCCTGATTTGTTCTTCATTCATTGCATTGTGCTTATTCTTCAAATCTTTAGAAATCTGCTTCATTTGATGTTCATCACAACAGTAAATAGATTTTTATATTTTTTCGTCTTTTTTGACATTCAGCAGGCTGTACTCAAAACCACCTAAAACATGCAGTCAGTACTGATATGACAAAATGAAGTTTGTATGCAAACATAAGCAAGACCCACAGTATTCCAAAATGACATTAAGTTAAAAAAAATCTGCAGTTTGCATCAGAGCAGTCTGCTGTGCACATTGCTCTGTTTCCCTCAACACATAGCAGCAACAGACAGAGGTAAAACAGCATTACTAAAATTAACAGTAATCCTTATATATTTACAAAACAGCAATGCAAATCAAATCTCTCTGTATTTGCACTTTTCATGTTGTTACTTTTGGTGTTGCACAATCAGGTAAATGTTTCTATCATCCATAAATGTATGCTTCAGTTTAACAGCGTCAGCTTTTTTCTAAACTATTGTTTACTTCAGTTTTCAAGACCAGAAACAGAAATGAACTAAACAGATATTTTATGTAGTGATGTGTTAAGAAGAGAAAATGAACAGAATTTTGCCCAGTCACTCATTGTTTACACATCCCCTAAAACCCTTCTAGATCCAGATCCGGATTTGAATCATCACTGAAAGCACAAAGGTGGTTTGAGCTATGAACTATGTTTCAATAAAATAGTATTAAAATTATTTTGTATGATTTTGACTTGTGTGGTATTTGTCAATATTATAGAAGCCACAATGCTTAAACCTGATTTGTATCCGGATGTTTTGTCGCGGACAGATTCCACAATTCATATCACATTACAAAAAAGGCAACTTATATCAAAAAGCAACAGCTGGAAAGGCTAAAACGGATTTAAAGAGGAATATGACCAAACCTGACGAAAGGAAGTTTAAAAAGTAGCAGATTTTCAATGTAATTTTTTTGTTCTTTTGTTTTGTTACATCAAATCTGGATTTTGATCTTCAGCCTAACTAAACTGTAGTTTATATAGTCATATATAAGTTACATCATCATGTTTTTTTTTATTTTCATAGCATTACTGACATTGTTACTTCTGCCAAAAAAGTTATGTTTTTGACAGTGTTTGTCTGTCTGTCAGCAAGATAACTCAAAAAGTTAAATATGAACTTTGATGAATTTTTCAGGGAATGATGGTCATGGCTGAAAGAGGCAGTAATTAGATTTTAGTGATGATCTGAATCCAGATGCAGATCAAGGATTATATTTAAAAGAATTCTAGCTGACAGAGGTATTCATGAAAACATTATATCTGCCATATCTCACAATGTTATCAAATACTTACTAATGATTGTGGATCTGCCTATGCCATCGTATCGCCCCCAAAATCTAAACACTTCCTCCTTGTGCCATGATCAACATTCCCTGGAAATTTCATCAAAGCCAGTCTGGATTTTTATGAGTTAACTTCCTCAAAGACAGACAGACGGAGGAATGCCAGCCAAAACACAGCCTCCTTGGCAGACATTAAAAGTCAAGCCAAATATTATAGCCAAAAATTACAAGTTGAGCTTCTTCTTTCTCTCTGCAACCCCCCGAACATCTCTGGGTGACCATCCTGAAGGTCGAAGCCCTCACTTTGCAAAACACTGCTTTACGTGACTGAAGAAGGGAGCATCAGTGTTTGAGTAATGCAGTATTATGACTCTTGAACTCTTTTTTGTCCTGATGTTTGAACATAGGAGGCAGCCAGCAGAAAAGCTGAAGACACAGATGGATGGAAAAAGAAGAAACAGTTGAATAGTTCTTTGTTGTGATAAATTCCTCAGGCTCAGAGTTTATGACCTGTCTTGGATTTCTCCTCCTTCCATTAAATCCTCTTCTATTTATCTTTTATCAGACTCTCCTGCTTCTCCGAACATAAAACACGAAGCAGTGACAAATGAACTGTGCGTGTGTTTGTATGAGACAATGGAAAACAGACGGACGGGAGAAAGAAGTGAGATTGGAGGGAACTCTGCACACACGCACATATCTGAGGTAGTTCTGGAGCAGATTTGCAGGACTGATGCTGTGACACAAATCCACACATGTACACATACACATACAAGTAAACAGGGAAAGTGCACACTGACAGGAAATAAGGAAACAGTTACACAACACCACCGCCAACACGGTAACTTCACCAGGAAAGGAAAAAAGCTGGAGACAAGAATGGGAGTGATGCACGTGAAGGGAGGCGTTGCCAAGTCTGCTTATTATCAGCAACTGTGAGTCTGTTTTTCTGTCTCTAACAAATATTTTAAGCCCCATCTTAAGTGTTTCATGATTTGTCTCCTAAGTTTAGTTGCTTATTTGGGTTTGCTGCATGCCTTACATAAAACTCCTCTGTTTCTCTTCCAGCTCTCTTCATCACAGGAGTCATCAACCACTGAGAGCTACGCAAAAGATGATTATCATGGAGGGCCACTTGTCTGATTTCTTAGTGAAATTAATTTGGATATTTTACCTTAAAACAATTTGTATTATGCATTTAATAGGCTACATGTGGCACTGAAAATTCACTTTTAATGATTCCCCACAATAATTATTACTAATGATGAATAATTAATATAAGACATGCATCTTTACCACGTTTTTTATGAAAAATTTAACTGATATGTACAGCAGTCAAATTTGTGTGACACTGTAAGGGCTCTAGCTGCACCAGTGGTGATAGAGGTGCAGTGTCAGCACATCAAGGTAAACTATGACCCCACAAAAGGTCAAAGTTTAAAAGAAAACAGAAAATTTTAAAATGTGCATGTTACATTTGTTGTTTGCCATATTGATATTGGTATGATTAATCTCCAAAATATAAAAATTAAAGGTAAAAAATGGCTATTTATTCCAAGCTCTATGGTGGTAACTTGTCCTCAAAGGCTCCCTGCAGGCTACCTACAGTCTACAATGTTCAGAGATGGAGAGAGTCACAATAAATTATTCTCTCATGTAGGGCTGCAAAGGAGAGGAAAAATTCCAGTTAATTGTCGGAAACTTTTAAGAAACTTTAAGCTATTTAATTTTGGAAATATTCCAAATTAGAAACTTTCCAAAACAATTATGCAAATTTATGGAAATTAACTTGAAATTGGGGGTGATTTAATCAAACTGGATCATATGCAAACATGAATATAAACATTTTGTTTTGTCATAGGCAGACATCCATACAAAATAATACAGTTAAATAAATTACATTGCAATAGATTTATTTGTAAGAAAAACTTGATTAGGTTTTAATTATCTTACTGAACAATCAATTTCAACTTCACTTTTTGTGGGCCGCAGGCTCAAATGTGTGGCCTCAATAGTCCAGGGTTCTGTTTTGTGATTGAGGAAAAGCAGAGATATTCTAAAGTACACTTGCATGAAGTCTGGTTGTTTTGGTCAAGATTATGCTGAATTATATTTTTCCTCTAATTGTATTAAAAATCCCTCTAAAGGGCCGGTCTTTTTGGTAAATTCAAGCTTTATTCCTGTATATTCCCATAGAAAGTTTCCAACTTTGAATATTCCCGAAATTTTGCAATCCCACTCTCATCTAAGTCCTTTTTTTCTTTGTATGTTTCAGATTTTTTTTTAAGTTTGAATTATTCCAAGAGTTTTTTGACACGTTAATAACCTCAAACATGCTACCTGTATATTTTTTCCACATAAAAATTCTAAAGGAGAAACTGTGCAGCTGATGGTTGAGCGCAAAAACAACCTCCCTTAGCAAAGAATTGGGATGTTGTGTAAAATGCAAATAAAAATAGAATTGAGGGATTCATAAATCTACAAAAATATGCACATATTCTGATGTTTGCACTATGCTCCAAAACAGTTTGGACAGGAGTATGTTTGCCTCTGTGTTACATCAATTTATCTTCTCAGAACACTGAGCACCTTGGGAGTTAAGACCTTGATGTACATCTGGAGTTGCTCAACAGTTCAGGGTTTTTGTTGTTGTATTTCATACTTCATCATCATATCATACATTTTCATTACGAAGATATGTGCATGCAGACATACCCACACTTTATCTACGAATCATGCAGAATGTGGCTTGGTATTGTTTTCTGAAATAAGCAGGGACATCTCTGGAAAAGATGTTTACTGAATGGAAGTGAATGGTGCCCCAAAAGTTGCATGGATCTCTCATTGTCATGCCAAATGTGCGTGTTACCCACGTCACAGGCACCAATACATCCCCGCACTGTCACAGACTTGGCTTATATACTTTGCCCTGACTACAGTTTCGCTTTTATTTTTTTGTCTGAAGGGCTCAATGGCCTCTATTTTCAAAAGCAGTTGTACCATGGACTGACTGAGCACACGTTTCTTCTTCAGTCTTTTTAAGATGAGCTTTGGCCAAGACAGGATAGATGTTGCTGATCCACAACCTTCATTTTGTACAGTTGAGTCTAATCTTTAGTTGTAGATGCAGAGTCGCACTTTGTTAACTAACAGAGGTTTTCTTAAAAGTCCCCAAGCCCTTGTCTTCGTATCCATAACAGAACAATGTTTTTAACACTTTCCTGCCTGAGAAATCAAAGGGCACAGGCATTTATTGGTAGTTTTAGCTTTACCCTTTACATGCAAACACTTCTTTCAATCTTTTGATAATGTAATGGACTAGGGTTGCACTAAATGTCATTTAAACATCGCAATGTGCAATAGTCACATTGTAAGATCTGCGCTGTCAGTCTTGAGACCTGGAAAGTATTATGATGCCATTTTTGTATTAATGGACGAAAATCAAACCCCCTTTTTTTCTTATATGCTTGACCGCTACAATAAACATGCATCTGTAATCACCATCAGGAGACCATGACGCTGACATGTTTGTTTCCTTTGGTTAGGTTCACAAGTGTACAGATGAGGCTTGATACGAAAACAGCAGTGTTATAGTTCAGAGAGTGACCGTGTTTAATGGAGACTTTCAGATGATTTTTCTAAACTTAGCCTTTTTTAATCATGATCATAAAAAACACTCATCAATGTGTCTTTTGTAAACATCTAACCAAACAGCAATTTGAGAGGATACTTTCTGTATTCAAAAGCAAGGCAGCTTCTGGACTAATAGAAAAAAAAAGTTAAAAACAGTAAAGATTGTTGCACAAAGGAAGACATCATTAGTCAGGAGGGTTTGTTTTTTTTACAGCAAAATGTATTGCAGGAGGAAATCTATCCATCCATCCATCAACCCATCCATCCATCTTTCTTTTAAATCATCCAACCATCATCTATCCATCCATCCTTGCATCTTTTCCTCTTCATTTATTCATCCATCTTTCCATCTCTTCTTCCATCCTTCCATGCATCCATCTATCAGACCATCCTTTCATGCCTACATCTTTCGATTAAACCATCCATCTTTCCATGTCTTCATTCATCATCCATCCATCCCTCTATTTCTTCATCAATCCATCTTTCTTTCTCTTCTTCCATCCATCCATTCATCTTTCTATCCCTCCATCCTTCCATCCATCTATCAAACTATCCTTTCATGCATCCATCTTCCTTTTAAACAATCCATCAATCATCTACCCATCCATCCATGCATCCATTTATCTCTTCATCATCTATCTCTTCATCCATCCATCCATCTACCTCTTCATCCATCCATCCATCGATCCATCATCTATACCGGTTATCCCTATCAGGGTCACAGGGGGTGGAGCCTATCCCAGGACATTGGGCTGAAGGCAGCATCCTGCACTGGTCACCAGCTAATCACGGCTGACGTGTAGAAACAAACCCAAACATGATTGGGGGGACATTTTTTGCAATATAATTATTTCCCAACATCATTATGGACAGTAGATAGAGGGATCTTAAATGTCTTGCAACTGCATGACAAAGAATCTTGAAGCTCAAAAACTGCTGGACTACTTTCACACACAGTCTTTGACAAAGTGGAGAGCTTGATGATATCTGTGATTGTAAATGACTGCTGCTTAAGTACCAAATCATGCTGCTATCATCTGTTACCTGTCACTTGCTTACCTGTGGAGTGATACTGATGTTTTATAACCTACAACAACTTTTCCTGTCTTTTCTCTCCTCTGTCCCAACTTCCTGGGATGCAAACTTCAGAGTATGGGTATATTTAAAAAAGTGAATAAATAAAGTTAAACATCTTGGACCTTATTTATCAATCTGATGAAGACACTCGCACAGATTTTGGTGCAGAAATCGTGCATATTTGGGCAAACCCAGCGTATGAACGACCAGCTGTTGATAACCACGTGAGAGAAGAAAATCATTAATTACTGATATTTGGCAGCCTGAGAAGTGAGATGGATGGAAGTCCGAGACAGAGCGTCTGCAAAAAGACGTTGGATGGATATCTGTTTTTGTCTGAAGTGAATATTCAAATGAGAAAGTCATACTTTAAGAAGCCAAATTCAACACATTTTATGAAGTATTTTAATTCTTCAGGGATATTAATGTTATAACAGAAAGCCATGAGCAACATAATGAAGAACAGTTTGCGGTTCAACAGAAACCAAAAGTTCACAGTGAAAGATGAGGTTAATATCAGGAGTTTACAGCTCATGATTATTGGAGCAGGCACACATGGGAAATCATGCACGAATCTTATGTCCACACTCAAATTGGTTAATGCCAATCTCTGCATGGAAACAATCATACAAACAGTTTTTTTGTTTTTAATCAAACCCATATTTGATAAATGAGCCTTTTGTCTTTTTGCTATATTTAATTGAACATGCTGAAAAAGGATGTGCAGATAAATCACTCACAGTTGTTTTGATTCTAATTTTACACAGTGTCTCAACTCTTGAGGAATTTTGATTTGTTAGTCTATGTATTTACCATGATTAAGCGGCCTTTCACCTCATCAGTTCAGTAGATAGCTTTCTTTGAGTTTTGTTTTTGTAATTGTTTACTAAAAGAGTCAATCTGCTTCTTTTGGGCTTGTTTCCACAGACCTGATTGCTTGTTTCACTCACGAGATCTGGCAACGCTGATGTGGGGGAGAGTGCAGTCATAAAATAGCCATAAACTCAGAGGAAGAAACACTGTAAATATTTGTTTAGCCATGCACTCGTCCCCAGAGCTGTTCACCAATCTCACATCTTCTCTCATTTTTCTCTCTATTTCTGTGTGGCTTTGCTCTTTCCTTTAGTGTATTTTAAGGACAACATTAGCATTTTTATCTATCTTATGATGCTTCATTAATGAAAAACATAAAATATTGATGTCACTCCTCCTTTTATTCTTCGTCTGTATCTGGGACAAGTTGTCAGTTAGTCACAGGTCCCTTTATCCATGATCAGCCCAGATTCTCTCTCCAAAAATAACAACAAAGTAGTCAGAAAGCTGCACTCTTGGGCTGAAGTTTTCAAACTTATCTCTGCCACATTCCTGTTGTTGCCTAACTCTATCTGTGATGTCAGCGCACTGCCGCCTGTGAGCCTGTGAGCTCCCCACGGATTGGCTGCCAGTGAAAAAAAAGGTCAGAAACGTGCACCCATTGGATCAAACTCTGTCTTAAACTTTGTCCTCTGATTGGCCTGTGGAGAATAACTGACTTCCTGGGAGAATAAAACGCTTCTGGGTCTGTGTCGCACACGCACACACACCTCCTCTCCCACAGGCCGTGGTTTCATTCTACCATCGCCATGGTGACTCCTTGGAGACCACAGTAATGAGACTTTGTGTGCTGCATGTGTGTGTGTGTGTGTGTGTGTGTGTGTGTGTGTGTGCCCGGCAGTTAACATTTTTGCTTAAAACACACAATCCAAGACGCAGAATAAGGCCGGGCAATAAATTGTGATTTTCCTAAAAAAGACACATCAATGTTTAAAGCTTCAAATATCATTGTTTATAAAGTCATCAATTATTTTGATGTTAATTTCGAGAAAAAGTTACCCAGCCCAATCCTCAGATGATTACTAGTAGAAATGAAAAAGAAGTCCTGAACACCTAATATTTTTTTTACTGATGGTTTTAATAATCAAATATTACAGACAAACTCCTGCTCTCTGTCTTTATTGCACTTCTATGTAGACAGCTGGTGGGGGGGGGGTGCTTGAGACTGTCCCAACTCTCATTGGGTGTGAGGTAGGGTACACCCTGAACTGGTCCACAACCAATCACAGGGCCACAAAGAGAGACAAACACACCCACACTCATACTTAAGAGCAAATTTTGGTCTTTGGCTTCCTCCCACAGACCAAAAATATGCTTGTTAGGGTTGACTGATGACCCTTAATTGTCCTTAGGTATGAGTGTGAGCATGAATGGTTGTCTGTCTCTCTATGTGGCCCTGCGATTGGCCGGCGACTGGTTCAGGGTGTACCCCGCCTCTCATCAAATGATATCTGGGGTAGGCTCTAGCGACCCCGAAACCCAAAAAGGGATAAGGGGTATAGATAATGGATGGATAGTATTCTGTGTTTTCCCTGCCACTCATTTGGGGAAGCAGTTCGCTCTCCCAATATGACACCCTACTACCACAAAAAAATCATGAAATACTTATTAAAATGTTATGCATGTGCACTTGTTTGATTTCAGAAGAAATTCTTATATTGGTTTGAAAGGGGTTTGTATTGGCAAGAATTGGCAAGAAAAGCTGGGTTGACGATACAATGTACTGTATATTATACACAATATACTGACGGCAGGGCGATAGATCACGATTATCTTGTCACAAAATATTTCACCAAATATGTCTACTTTGACATTAAAAAGTGATAGTATCAAGAACCCACAATATGCATACAACATAGTTTCTTATTGCTGTCATCTATGTAACACATGGTCCCTGCAACATAGATAAACTGGTCCTCAGGTTTTGATCGGGAGTGTATTTTGCAGTTTTTAAGAAAACATCCCAATGAAATGCTGTGCCCAAGATTGAACTGGATCTCTCAGAGCCACAAAGGAAGGATTGTGTTGCAACACGTTCATTCATAGGCTTTACAAATAAACTCATTGCTCACAGTTGCTTTACTTCTAGTCTGCAGTAGTCATTCTCCACCACAGTCTCTAAATAAGTCTATTTATAATGATTGCTGATGGAGTTTCATTGCTGATGGTCAAGGAAACAAGGGCAAAGGTTTAGTTTCCATTGAACACTCTTACCTGAAGCAGATACATTTTCCTTTCTTATTCTGTATCCTATGGGCACCTCATAAATAGACTTCTCTGACATATTCACATAACTAAGCCAGCTTTTACACACATGCTGACTTTTAATTCCTTAATGGGGACACATGAATACAGCACACTGCTCTTAAATGCAAAAATAGAACTGAAAATGTTGACCTTTAATTTTCACAACACTGTGATTATGATTGTGTTTCCAAAGACCTCCTCTTTCTAATGATCAGGATGAGTTTTTAATAGTGTAAATTTCCCAAAGAGTGACTGGCAGATCATTGATGGCAACCAAGCTTGGCTTTGCTTTTTAAACAGGCTGCTCTTTCTGGTTTTGACAGATCAGGGGGTCATACTACATTCTGTCATTTTCATGTCTCCAGGATTTGTGAGAAAAAACGTAAAATGTTTATGTTTCTACTGTAAGAGCCCGGAGAGTCTCTGAGCAGAGGCACCACCAGTCACTATGAATCAAATAAATAGAGGAAAGAAAAACAAAGCTCACAGACTTTTATCTGAGCCAAAGCTGACTCCCACTCCTTCACTTATTGCTCTTTTCATCAATAAAAAAGAGCCCTCTGTCTAAGGCCCACCTTTCCTGCTGCTATCTTATTACTTAAACAAGCAGGGGTAAATCTAGACTTTGTGGCTGGTTTGCATAGAGTTGCTTATTGTATTTTTATTATTTGGACTGAGTGTAAGGGTTCATATTTTGGAGTCAGAGGTCAAAGATTAACATGGATCATGAAGCTCACCTACTTGCAAATGTGATATTTCAGAAGCACTCTCCAGGATTTTCTCTAAATTTTGCACAAATGTCCACTTTTGACTAAAAAAAAGAAGCTGCCCAGGGCCAACTTCCTGGAGCATTGAGATCATGCCTTGCTTATGAACGTCAAAAGTCCATTAAGGGGGTTTCTGTCAAACTTTACACAAACGTCCACTCTGAAGCTCTGTGACTCACTGCTGTACTGTCACAATCTGGCAGTTTAAAACAACCATGTGTCTGTAGTTTTCTTTTGCTACATGTTTGGTAACAAAAGTAAGTAGTATGAGATGAAAAATCAGAATTGTAGTAAAATTAGTAGACTGATGATACAGCAACAAAAAAGCAACAAGTTTTCTTGAGATATTGTATTCACAAGCAAAAGATGACCAGAAAAACTGAAGACCTTGACCACTGACCTGCAAAATCTAGTCAGAACAGATGATTGTACAATGATTGCTGAAAATTTCAGAACAGTTTTCAGAAACTGCACTCACAAGCAAAGCTTAACATCAAGACTCCATGGCCTCAAACTTTTAACTATGACCTCCAAAATCTTATCAGGTCATCCTTGAAGTCAGCTGGACATGTGGTCAAAGTTAGAATGACATCATCTGAAGATTTTCTGAGATACTATGCCTACAATCTTTGACCCCTATGGATGTATATGGTAGGGAGTGGACGAACAGACACAGGGACATGTGGCAAACAGGCAGACTGACTAACAACCCACAAACCAACCTCTGACCTTCACTGTCACTGGAGCAGAGGCGTTAAAATGACAAGCCAAGCATGAGACACAGAGAACTGATCAATCATGTGAAAGTTTTTAATTCTATTATTGCAACAAGCATTTATTATTTATTTGCAGGACAGACAGATATACTCAACAGTCTATCATGTATCACCATTCAGCTGAAGAAACACTGAGATTCTATTTTAGGCCCACCTCACCCAGCCCTAACAGACTAACAGACAGGCATATCCTCAACATGCAGGTCCCAACTTGTGAAACATCCTGACCTGTTGAGCAAGACAAGGGTGTATGTAAGAGAGTGTGGGTTGTGTCTGGAATAGCCTTGTAAGCAAGCGCACATTAGCTGCATGTGACACAGAAGTGGAGGCAATTCTTCAAGTACAAATGTGTCAGCATGTGATCAGAAAAAATGTGTGAATATGAAGTGTGAGAGTGTGTATCTGTGTGTTTTTGCAGTTGTGTATCTGAGCGTGTGAAGGTCGGTCATTTCTGAGCACATTCCTAACATATTCCGGCCCTTCTGCTCAGTTAGCGTGTGTGTATCTGTGTGTGTTTCGGTGTGTAATATTTAGCTAGTCGTGGCAGCTGTAGTCCTCCATTCATCTGTCAGCGCAAAGCTCCAAACATCTCACTCCATTTATCACTTCAGGCTCGGCTGTGGGCTCGTAATGGCTCCAAATGATTGTGGATGAGAGTTTTCCAGGAGTCTTGTTGTGATAAAGTGCCACAATTTACTCTAATTTACCGACATTGGTGGACTGAAGGACTATCACTCAGCATTCCTGTTACACTTCTGCCTCTGGGAGTGTTTCCTACATTACCCACAATGCACTAAGCTTGAGCCTGTTGATCTCAAAGGAAAGCAGAAAAAAGAGGAATGTTTTTTGGTAAAAAGCCTTGCTGATTCATGTGAGTCAAACAGACATCTTTTATTTTTGGTAATAACAAGCTTACTCTACACTACAACTGCTTACACTTTAAATTTGTTCATTCATTCCTGTTATCAATGGGGATGAGAATTGTAAGTGAACTTGAGCTTGAGCTTATATAGCGCTTTTTCAGTCTCTTTAACACTCAAAGCAGCTTTACTCCGCGGATCACATCTACCCATTCACTCTCATATTCACTCTGATGATTGGAGTTTCTATGTCAGTTGTCCATCAGTGTCAGCAAACACATTCACACTCTTTCATACCCATTTACATGCCACTGACGCAGCAGTGAGAACAACTTGGTTCAAGTGTCTTAACAGCCAGAGCTGGGCTTGAACCTGCAACCTTCCGATTACAGATAGAGTGCACTAACAGCCTACGCCACTGACGCCCGTTGTAACTATTTCATTCATACGTATTTTCATTATTGATTCTGCTAATTGATAAACTCTTTGTTTGTCGAACTGTGAACAAGATAACTCAAAAAGTTTGCAGTAGATTTTGATGAAATTTTCGAGAAATGTTGTTCATGGCACAAAAAAGAAGTGATTTGATTTTGGTTTTAATCTGATTACAGATGCAGATCCTGGCAGAATTTCAAGTAAGAGGGAAGGGATTTTCAATTAAAACTCGAAAAGTTTTAAATGAATTATGAAGACATTTTCAGGGAATGTTGGTCACTGCATGAGGAAGAAGTGATCAGGTTTTGATATGATCTGAACCTGGATGCAGATCCAGGAATTTTTAAGGATTTGTAAACACTGCACAATAAGCCAGTTTTCCACATTTTTGACGCTAACTTATCCCACAGTGTTGGAAATGCCTTTGCGGACGTTTGTGTTCTTGGGGCACTTTCAGTCAATGTTTTGCTGGTGCTTCCACCCTTGTTAAAATCATAGAGTACTGTAATTTGTGTGGATAAATTAACATTTTTGCATACTTCCTCGACAGTTGCACAGATAACTTCCTCCACACTTGTGCTAACTGTCTCTTGTAAAAGTGTGACATTAACGTTAAAGAAGTCACATGCAGAAAAAGGAGGAAGGAACAGACCTGGGGATTATTATAAAGGCAAATTATGTTTCCTCAAACAAATTGGACAGGTTTTGTTTCCCATCACTTTATTGAGCACTAAATTAATATTCCTAATAGTCCTACTAAGGGCTAATATGCTTAAAAAATGCTCTGCTAATATATTTCAACACTTAAGTTAGAAAAATCAGACTAATGTTGTATTTTCCAGAAGCTGCTGTACATAGCCAAGAAAATAGTCCCCCTACATAATGGCCTTTAAAATCTCCACAAATGCACTGTGTTTAAGTATACACCAAGAAACAACAGCTGACATTATAAATAACAACAAAGAGCCATCTTAGCATCTACTGTGCAGCTAAAAGGATTTTAAAAAGATAATTACCCAGGCAAATTATTTAAAATCCTAATATGCAAAACACAAGCTAAAAACTCATTAAACCCACTAGTTTTCAGTTAATAAAGTACTCAGATAATAATTAAAATTAAGAACTAAAAAGATAGTGGATAAACAATATGAACTTTGTTTACAGAGTGGAGTGTTGCTAATGCTAATGTAAGCAGTGTTAGCTAGCACCACAGGACTTCAGCTCTCCTTTTAGTTTAATGTCCATATTTCTGTGTTGAATGTGGTCACTGTTTCAGTCAAGTGGTTATATGTGAGTTAAAGCTTATACAAACTTCATATAACTTCATATCCAAATTTCTGTTTGAAATACGGCCAAAACAAGCTGGTCTTAAAAGGTACCACACATGCTACTCATTTGTTCCCACGGTCAGCAATGTCCTTAGTTTGCATCCAGGTTTGAAGGAATTTTGGAATAAAGGCAGAAACCATTAAGAAGGTCTTAATAAAGGCAGCAGTTTCCTTGTATGTTGAAGCTAAAAATGGTTAAAGTGGGCTGAGGCTCAAATATTGGTTTCACAGGCAGCTGCAAACACTGCAGCTCTGAACACTTGCTGGTAACTTAAGCCACACAATAAAAGTCTTTAACTGTAATCATGATTAAGTGCTGTTATTGCAAACAGCCAAACCAAGTAATTATGTATTTTGAGCGGTGGCTTAAGATATTTAGGAAAGAAAAATGAAGCACACATTTTAACAGTGACAACAGGGAAGGTCTTCCATTGACTTTATGCTCTGGGATTTGATGCACAGATTCAAGTATATCGTGAGGTTTCTTTAGGAGGAGAAAAGGATAATATCACTTATAAATGCATCTAAATACACCCATCCAGCTATTACCTATAAGGACTATCCCTTTCGGGGTTGCAGGGGACTGGAGTCTATCCCAGGTAACAGTGGGCGGGAGAAGGGGTACATCCTGGACTGATATCTAACCAATCACAAGGCCAACACAGAGAGAAATAACAACAATTCACACACAGATTCACACCCATGGGAAATTAAGAGTCACCAACTGACCTGGTGTACTCAACCAAGTATGTTTTTGGTTTGTGGGAGGAAACCAGAGTATTCAGAGAGAATCCACACATGCCTCGGGAGAAAATGCAAACTCCATACAGGAAGGCCTTGAACAGCTCTGACAGTCAAACCAGCAACCTTCTTGCTGTGAGGCACACGCACTACCTGCTGCACCACCGTGCAGCCCCATCTAACTACATGATCCTTCTAATTTTTTTTATAGACCTGACATTTTGCCTTAACTCAGGGACATATATTCAATTCCAATGACTGCTTGACAATTTTAACAATCACGAATGCTAAAAAAAACTTCTAGTTTTCATATACTGAGTATTCCTGATCCCCCTCTATTGGTCTCTGCCTGATAATGCTCGTGTCACTATAGGCCCCACGTCCCTCACTGTAACCAGTCCACTCTGTGGTGATAATACAGTTCAGTGCTTTTTATTGCCTTGTTTTCAGCAGCTCATATTCTGTCTGCAGTCTACACTGACATGTAAAACATACTAAAGGGCATAAAAATTTTTTAAAAAGCATAAAACAGGCTCTTTATTATCACAAAATAATGCTGTTACTACAAAGAGCAAGGAAAATACTATGATGCTATATTTAGGTCATATCACCTGGATCTACTAACCTTCATTTTAAGTTCTCGCCAGATGCTAGATTGATTTAAAAAGTTAGCTGGAGTTAGTTGGAGTTGCTAAAAAGCCACTGACATGATTGGCATTTAAGTACCTGGAATACTGTTTTATAAGTAATCTATGGATATAGCATATCAATTAAAAAGGCTATTTGATCCTAGCTGTCTGCTCCACCGGAATTAAGGCACTTTCACAGCTAACACATTTGGTTCAGAGGGGTGCCAAACAGGTGGGATGGCATGGGTTGGCTATTTGGGTACCCTTTCTCTTCACTTGACAGTGGAAACACCAGTAGTTGCATACCGAGCCAAACTGAGCCGGACTACTTGGTAGAAACACAGATATAGCGCAACAACAGGCTGATGGCAGGAAAAATGGCCACAGCGACAGCCCCAACTAGTGGTGGGTGGCTACACTGCGCATCATTTGACAGGCTTTGGTCCACCTGACCATGAGCAATGTCAAAGAAAACCAAACCACATGACAAATGAAACATTGCTGCAACTTCACTCCTGAACCGAACCAAGCTGCTTAGGTGTGAAATGAACTTTAAATTACACTTTTGAGCATTCACCCATTCCATGGTACAAGTTAAGCTAATATCTCCCTCACTTTTGTCTTGTACTTCTTATGAAGTTTTAAGAGAACAATTGGTCTTCTCATCTAAGGCTCTGCAACAGGAAAAATTATATTTTCCTCGGTTGCCCATCTATGTCAAAAGAATAAAAGTAGTACTTTATTGAGTAGGATAATCTGTTAGATAAATTGTTATTCTGCAGATGCTTGTCCTGCTGGTTTTCAGTCACCGCTAATTATTAGGTCAGTCTATAATTAGGCACCAAACACACGTACAGTTAATGTGAATGTGATTTGATTAGGCCCACATTCACTGACTCCTTTCCTTCCTGTATTTCTTTGATTGACTTTTCACTTCCCCTCGTCCCTCCTACCGTGGCACTGTCCTCTGCTCATTTTCTTAAGATTAGAAAAATATGAAAGGGCAATCAAACAATCAGGAGGCCGCCACTCCTTTCCTGTGACGCGTCCCATGTGCTTTTGAAAGATCACTGCGGCTAAATCTGTCTCCAATGACCAATCACAGCTCCTATCAAATGGCACATGATGACGGCATATAGGAAACTGACCCTCCTGCACACACACACACTTAAACACACTGATCCGCACAGTGCCAGGGCAGTATACCTCTGCACCCTGTGGTACATGAGAGAGGAAGGTAAGACTTTACAGGACAGGAAAACTCAAGGGAAGCAGAACAAAGAGATCCTCAAACTGTTTTATGGCTGTGATGGGAGAGTTGAAAAGGTGTTTATGGAAAGAGCAGAAGGGGGAAATTTAATACCCCTGTGAAGCATGAGACAACTTCATAAATGTGCCTGTGTCATTGCATAATTTGTCCTCGGTGTGTTTCAGTGAGTGTTTTTGCCCATTTAACTAATGCGTCCTCAGTAACAGTTTATCCCTATCGATCTTTCTCCCCACTTAAAGTGAAAGTAAAGTAAACATTTAGCCACTTAGCTAACAAAATGATCCAAAGATATTCGCAGTTGGAAAGATTATGGAGTCTCCACAAAGATGATGAGGAAGAGGATAGGTTGGGCATTACATCACGTTTTTAAGATATGTCAATATCCAGTGCTTAACAAATTTATTAGACCACCACCAAATCTAAGGGTTATGACAGCATTAGTAATTACCAAACTATTTTTTTATGTTTCTGTAATGGTTAATACACCATAATGTAGAAGCTCTTTAGCCAAAATATTTCAATGCTAAAATACAATTATGATTGTTACCAATGCATTTTCAAATGCACTGCTTCACAAGAAAAAAAATTAAACTACATTATTATTTCTTTATTAAGATGTCAAATTATATTTACTCAAATTACTGAACAGAAAATGAGTTGCAGTCGTTGAATGTTATGCTTTATTCATTTTTTATTTCTCTGAGAGGCCCAGTGAGCCGGCTAAAATTTGGGTATATTGACTCTAATAGTGTTAAATTGTCTATGCAGACTTTGCCGTTAACCAGCACTAACACTGGTGGGACACCCTTAGCCTGGTGTTTGTTCAGCTTGCTGGTATTTACAGTGGTAGGAACATGTCTGAACATGTCAGTGCAGCCACAGTAAACATTAGAGCACAGTGTTGGTAAAGTGAAGCCACATCCTCCTCTTGAAAGGGGTGTGGTCTGACACATTTATACTTAAACAGCCCGTTCTATGCAGGGAAATAGGGGTCCCTTTCAGAGCATGATAATTTAGGATGACCTCTGAATGCAGAAATATTAAACATGTTTTTGATTAATTAGGACAGAGTATGGGAAATTTATGCAATTTTTAAAATTTAAATAAGAAACTGACCAATATTTGTGTCTACACTTTCTGTTTTTGTTGCAGTGTTATCAGTTGAGTTTTTTACCAAATCATATCAAAGTAAATGATAATAATTTAACAGCCCTTTGTTATTTCTCCGTCTGTAATATGATATTAAAAAAACTGAACAATACTTTTTTAGTGACTTTAGTGTCAGTGACCTTTGTTTTATTTGTTGTTGAATCAAACACTTACCAATGTGGTTTGATTTTTATGAGAATCACCACAGATTTCACAACTATGACACTGTAACAATTACTGCAATTTCTTTTCGAACAGGAAACAAATTTTAAGACACACATCACGTATCACAATCCAAATGAAAGCTATCCGGATATGATTATTGATCCATTTCATCAAGCCCAAGGCAAAAGTGCTAAAATTTGGACTGAGTAAAAGGTAACAATAAAACACAAATGGCTAAATCCAAACACATGAAACAGGAAACAAGAAGAACCGCGTGCATAAGCACAAACACACACACACATAAACAACACAGTCACACCAAAATGTCTCCAGGGGTGGATTAATATAAGCAGTTTTTGGTTCAAGACACGTATAAACCCAAACAAAATTGTAGCAATCACAAACCCTCCAAAATACACAAACAGAGATCAATGAGTCTGAACAATTACAATTACAACAATTTACCACACACAGACATAAACAGATGAGGCAGAGCATGAAAAGAGACACAGATGCATTAATAAGGTTGAGCTACGGGTGAAGCCTTCAAGTAAAATCAATGATAATAACTGCATACTGCTTAAAAAAGGCATAAACTCTCAAAACAGAAAAATATTAAGCTCTATGTTCTCTTTAGCACATCTCATGGTTCCCTCCCTTTTCTTTCAGTTAAGCTGCGCTCACACTGGATACATGCTGACATTGTTACAACAACGTTAAATGGAGCAAGAAATGAAAACAGACGAGGTATAAATATGGGAGCAGCTTTTTCCTATTGTGAAACGGTTAGGCTGCAGGATTTTGCTTAAATTTACCATCTTTATTATTACACCTCTGCTTTAGCAACAGGATTAGTCTTAAGAATTAGCAGCATTGACTTTAAAGGTTATGGGTCAAAGGTCAGGTTCAAAAGTCCCATTACAAAATTTTCACTTTTTAAAGAACGCTTACAGGAATATTCTCCAAATTTTGCATCACGACACAGGGATGAACTAATAAGATTTTGGAGGTCAGAGGTCAAAAAGTCCCCTTTGGTCTTTTCTTTTGTATTTGATCTTATGAATGCAATATCACAATCATATTTCAAGTGAGTCTCCTTAAACTTTGCACAGGTCTATGTTCTGAACTATTTCTTGGTTGTCAGAGGTCAAAGTTCAATGTGAAGTAGATTTGTAGTCATCTTATGCACATGAATGCAATATCTGAAGGTGCTTAATTTGAGATTTGAGATTTATTTATCTTTTTAAACATGGGACTAGGGCTGAACAACATGGACAAAATTTCATATCTCGATATTCATGCCAGATATCTGGATATCGATACGATACAATACGACTACAGGTCGGTGAAAAAACCAAGCACTTTTCAGAAAATAAAAAACATCATTATACAAAAGAATGTGGAAAGTGCAGTTTTAGCGCAGGGGAAATCGATATCGTTTATATCATTGCTTTTCGATATTAATATCTTGAATGTTCATATCTCGATATCGATACGGTAACGATATATTGTTCAGCCCTACATGGGACAGTATGCATTCATGAACACTGACATGCATGGGATTATAGCTAGGTGGCTAATTTCCTCCTGCCCAAGATTATAAAGTGCCATGTTGAATATAATAAAGTACGATGCCCATAAAACACGGTTGCACCTGCAGATGTGTGAGTAGATAATGCACTAAGAAAGCATACACAGATGTCTTATGTGTGCACTAATTCACAAAAATGACATACACAGATGTATTTATTAAAATGGTATTTTAATCCAAGCATGGCACAAATGTCTGCCTGCAGGTAAAAATTAAGATTTAGATGTTGAAGATCAAGGGATACAGAAACACTTCAAATCCCCGATCTGCTTCCAGACTCAGATCACCACCAAATCTGATGACTTTTTCTTTGTGCCATGACCATCATTCTCTGTCAATTTCATCAAAATCTGTCATGAACTTTTTGAGTTATTAGGGGAAATGTGGAAAACTGCCCAATATCGCAGTTTTAACAATTACTTTCAAAAATTCCTGGGTCAGCATTTAGATCACCAACAAAATCTTAAAAATGTTGAAATTATCCAGGTGAATGCCATTTGGATTGAATTAATAGTTTTAGTCAGTCTGTCAATAACTTTCATACACATATATAAAAACAATGAGTCAATTCATTTTGTATTTCAGATGTCCTTGTTGTTGGATTCTTCACTGCATTGCTCCATGAGATCTTTTTGTAATGCTTTAGCACTTAATAAAATAAAACATAAAAAAATGCAACATGATTGGTGCTGTATCAATATTAGCCAATCTCGCAAAAAGATGATCATGATTGTACCGCCCAAGAAAAGCCTGATCAGGGCACTCCTTCTGTTAACTCATCTTGTACTCATCTGTTTGATATAATATACACTGTACTGTTAATTACAAAAATATTTCTTATGTTTCCTTAACCGCTAATACACCAGTTTGTAGAAGCTAAAACATTTTTAATGCTGAAATATAATTATCATTGTTATCCATGAATTTTCAAATGTACTGTTTCACAAAAAAAAAAAAATATCAAAGCATGTCATTATTTATTAAGATGTCAAATTACAGTTTTTTACTTGCATTCCTGAACAGAAAAAAAGTAGTTTTAGTGTTTGAATGTATTACTTGATTCATTTTTGACTTCTCAGGGATGCCCAGTCAGTCAGCTCAAATTTTGGTATGAAAAGGTGAAGTTAGTTTCAAATTCTTCATTCCTGTTCAACATGTGCTTTCAGTTACAATAATAATTTTAGTATTAAACAAGTTTTTAAAAGATTTCTAAAATATTTAATGTATGTTTTCTTGTTCTTACGACAGGTGGTCTGATTTATTTTTCAATTGTCTGGTCTTTTCAGTATTGATTTTTGAAAAAATTAAGATTATATTATTGAAGGACAAGCAGTTGTATCAAACATTTTGATAACCTAAGAAGAAATAGTGTCTATTTCTAAAAAAGAAAAAAAAAAAGTCAAAGTAATTATAAAGCAGAGTCATCTTGTGGAAAGGCTTGGAAAGAGGGGTCAAGAGGGGACATGTGGCAAATGGGACACTTGCACAAGACAAGAGTCTCACATGTGGAAAGTGTAGTCACAACCTGGTCCACCATACCGGCACCCAAATAGAGTCGTCTTCTACAGTTTAATTTACTAAACTACTCCCACACAAACACACACAAAGTTCAACAGTGCCATGGCTGGTTAAAGAAAAGTTCAAACTGACACAGTTTCACTCTTTCTAAGTTCTTCATAAGACGTAGAACTGACTCTCTTCCCTGTGTGTGTTTCCTCTGTCTGTGTGAGAGGAGGGAAAGTAAAAATGGAGACTTCCCTGCCATGTGCACTTACAGATAATGTCAACAGACAGAAGAACATGTGACCAAGCAGGGAGACAGAAGGGAAGGAGCTGTCACACACTTTAAAGTTCAGTCTGACTGACACACAAAGCTTCATCCACCAACGACTCGCTGAGTGCATGTGAGTGTGTGAGGAAGTGCATGTGAGTTTGAGAGACTGACCTCCCAGATGAAAGCGTGTGTGTTATGTAAACCTCTTGTTCCAAGTTAATTCCTTGGGGATATTTGGCTTGAGCCATGGAGATAATCTCTATTAGATCTCTACTTATACCTGCCAACAATCGTTCTACTACAATTCAACTGGCCCACTTGAACACACACAAGCTTTGGAGCTACTGCAGACCCATTCACACACCCAGTACTATCAGCTCTGGTTCTCCTGAGGCCTTAACAAATGTTGACTTAAAACACTTTGATTCTTTTCACACCTACAGCTCATTTGCTTTTGTTCTAATTTATAAATGAATGATTCTGTTTTGTGTTTTACTTTCGATCATTTCATGTTCACATTGCTGTATCGTCAAGTGTGTCAAACTTCACATAAAACCAGGGCTGCCCTGACGCCATTATGTCCCAGCCTGCCCCTCCCATGGCATAAGTAAACTTTGTCATGATTACAGGTCATACTCTGCATTATGAAAAGGAAGTCAGCAGGCTAAGCTACCAGCAAAATGAGTCATTGTTAAAGAGAGATGACCAACAGATTTTTACCCCCATGCTCAAATGGATATTCAAATAAAGAGTATATGGAGACAGCCCTAATACACACTAAAGGGCATATAAATCTCAAAAAAGCAAATCATGCGCACATTAAAAGTTAAAGGTCAAAGGGCAAAACTGTTTGCTACATGTGCATGTCAGTGCCTATTCATAGAGATACATTTTAGACTAGCCTCTATCAGATAATATAATAATAATAACAATAATTAACTTTATTACCTCCACCAATGAGGTTATGTTTTTGCCGCCGTTGGTTTGTTTGTCTGTCTGTTTGTGTTCAAAATAACTTGAAAAGTTATGGACGGATTTGGATGAAATTTTCAAGAAATGTGTGGAATGGGATAAGGAACAAATGTTTAGATTTTGGGACTGATCAGGATCACCATCCGGATCCAGGAATTTTTTAAAGGATTCTTTAACATTGCGAGATGGGACCATTTTCAGCATTTGTGTATATAACTCCACAAAAAAAATGGTCAGGGCTGACTGAAGTTGCTTAGCGGAGGTCTGCAGTCTCTGAGTGCTTTTCTAGTTTAATAAGAAAAATTTCCTTAAGATTAAAAATCTCATTTGAGAGAGTGCCCTGGCCAAGACAAGCAGCAGCACATTTACAACATTACAGACATAAGACAATTATAGACACAGATACATGACTAGAAAAGCACTCGGAGAGCGCAGACCTCCGGCAAGACGCAATTCTGGATCACCACATGCTATGATATGACAGCTAAGTCCATGTGGAGAACTACTCCGCTGGCATTGTAAGGGAAGCTGGGTAATGTAGTGACACAGGCTTGAAAGACGTTGAAGTGTGTTTGCAAATGAACTACAATTCCCATAATGCAGCAGCCAAGGAGAAATGAATTGGATTTGCCATTATACATTTCAATTTTTTTTTTTGTGACGTCAATCTGGATCAGATCCAGATGAAATTGACCATGATGATAGAGGTATATTATATATATTATCATGTACATTTTGAAGCAAATCCATCAAGTGATGTAAGAGATATGACTGTTTGAAATACGGCCCAGTGTTAAGTTACGGGATTTTTTGCAACTTTTGGGAATTTTTATCATCCAGACAAATCTGCGGATCAGCACCAAAATGTAATGGCCTCTTCCTTGCACCAAACCACACCTCTGGTAAAATTTTAAATCCATCCATTAGTTTTTGCGTTATCTTGCTAACAGACAAACAAAAAAAAACAGACAAACAAACAGACAGACCCTGGAAAAATATAACCTCCTTGGCGGAGGTAAATAGCAGTTAAACTCTTCAGAGTCACAGAGCAGAAAATCATCAGTCAAAACATCTACAGCCTGCTTCATCTTCCTCCAATGCCTTTAACCTGCACTTAAAGAGATTTAAAGAGACCAGCTCCATAAGACCAGGTTTTCCTGCAGCAGATTGTGTGCAGAAGCAGCTATCTGAAACTTCCTTTGCCCATTTCAAGGCGAATAATAGCCAGTGGGGATTGCATTGCAGCTAATGTGTTCAAACTCAGGCTGTTTGCAGCACACAACTTAGTCAGCACTCACATGTGTGGACAATACTTACAAGACTAAAAACCAGAACACCTTTAGCATAAACATTTGTTTTCCTTGCCTACAAATCTGCATCTGCATGCAATGAATTTGCATTTAGTGTAATTCAAACATCAAACATAAACATTTTTTCAAATCTTCCATGAAAAATACATATTAATTGCACAAAGTAGCCACATTACTGATGCACACTTCTACCTGATATGGTTCAAACCACTCTCCCTCCTCCAGCCAGCCTGTGGTGACAGCGGAGCAGCCCCCTGGGGGTGTTTGTCAAACTCAAATCACAGGTAATTCCTGACACACTGGACTAAATGTTTGTTTGTGGTTTCTGTGTGCGTCCCACCCCCCAATCTGGTCAAAGTATGTGAAATCAATTCCACGCAATTAGGGGCCAAATTGGAGCTCTTTGACGACTCAATTACATCCTCGGGGGCAAACATCTAAAAGGCCAGGTGCTATTGACGTGACCTGTCCACCTCAGAGCAAGGGAGGAGGACGGAGGGAGGAGGGGGAGAATCAAGGGAAGAGGGTAAATGTGGAGGAGGAGGATAGGGAGGGTAAAGGACAGAGGAGAAGAGGGGGCGACAAAATTCCCCAGAACCCCCATCTACCCCGTCTGAGTAACTTCCTGCCTGCTTTCCCACGCTAAGAGAGAGAGAGAAGGGGAAGATTAGACGTGTTTTTCTTAGAAATTAAGAAGCAATAACTCTGGTAGGGACCAGAGAGAAAACGCATTGATGACATGACGAGAAGGAAGGAGGAGATGTGAGATGGAGAGGAAGGTTGAAAAAGTGGAGATGAGGAGAGGGAAGAAAAATAATGTGATAGGATGGAGAGCAGAGAGGGAGGAAGTGTCATCCTTCAGTTTACATTAACTAAGCAGATCTTGCCACGCCTCTCTGACAGCTACCAGCTGCCCACAAAGGAGGGATATGGAGAAGTTAAAGGTGGGAGAGGAAGACAAATTGAAGGTGAATTAGTGGGGTACAAACAGGAAAAAAATCCAGAGTAAGAGCTGGAAACAAAGTTAAACAGAAGCTTGGAGGATAAACTACAGAGCCAGGTGCATCATCTCTGCTGTGGCAGGCCAGGCTGATCTTCACCAGGACCAGCCTTAAATTATTCATGTTAGTTCATCAATTAGGAACCATATTTAGCAGACAAATGATCTTTTCTGGCATAAGTCATGTAAAAAAGATAGAAATGTCAAAAGGAAGAAAACTGACTTTGTTGGACTATTTGAATAAAAAGTGAAGCTGGTCTTCATACTATATCACCATTAAAAAACTCAAAAATATGATATTAAAGAAATAAATGAGCTGATTTTAGGTGCGACATAGTTATGCTGCATTCCATTAATGTCGGAACTGGGAAGGGGGAAGTGGGAATGACGTCATATCCGAGTTATCAGCGTTCCAGTTACAAAGTCAGAAAAATCATGCTGATCTACCAGGCTATTGTTAGCCGTTGTTAGCACGCCCTGCGTTTTAGTTCACAAATACCACATGAAGAATGTAAATAACATTATGGCAGCATTTCCGTAAATATTAGTTGAACAATACTACGTATACGGCTGATTTAGTGAGACAGACACTAGTCAGAAGTGCTAATAAACGGATTATTACAGGAGCTTAATAACTGCCTACACTGGGGGCAGCCATCTTCAATTGTCAACTCGGGGGTGGTGAAGATCCCCTGAGTTCCCAGTAGGAAATTCTGACCTCGGGGGGGTTTCCAGTTGAAATTTCCCACTCAGAACTCGGAAATCCCAACTTCCCAGAACAACTGGAACGCACCATTAAGCTTCAGTAGTAGGCAGCAGCTGGAAACCATGCACTCACTATTAGCATCTTCCAGTTTTTATAATGATACAAATTAAGGACATCGCTGCTCCTTTGAATTTTATATTCACTTTTAAGGCTGTTGGGGACTTATTCTGGTAGTAGAAATTACCACCAACTGGAAAGTTGAGAGCTCTGGTCCCAGGGCAAGACAGTGATTTTTTTTTTTTTTTTTGTATAAATATATTTTATTGCAATTAAAAGAAAAATAACAGAAGGAGATAGTCCTTTCTGAGTACATATGTGTACATAATTATAATCATACATCAACACAAATACATGTATGCATCCATACATGTACAGAAAAGTTTGCGTATATTGAGGGGTGTAATAACAAAAAAAAATGTGTGCAAAAACCTCTATGTACATCTATATATAAAAGAAGAGGCAGCTACGGAAAGAAAAAAAAAGGGTTAAAAATAAAATAATGAAAGATGTTTAGTGACTAACCATCACCAGGCAAGACACTGTTAACCTGACACACCAGATGGACCATTCAAAATACTTCACTCATCCATCTGGGAGAGAGCCCGAATTGTTCGGGAGGGAACCTTCAGAAGCACGTCCAGCAGGTGATTGGACGATCATTCCGTCAATCAACATTTATTACAGGCCAATCAGGTAATTTAGTAGGCGGGTACTACTCAGGTCAGGTCATAACTCAGGTCAAAGCATGTTGAAAGTGGACTGAAAATAGCCTTACGACAGAGAAATTTGTTGTTTAATTATTTAATAAAGAAATGCAGACAAAATCTAATAAAACTGCTACTGAGGCTGTTAGCATCTATGCTAATATAAATCAGTGCAGTCACTTCCTGCTGTCATCTCACCTCTTCCTGCTCTTAAAGACTCGAATCAGGCCATGCTGCTTTAGGTCGAGCACAATCGTTGTATGTTGGAGCTTGGCAAGATGGATCTGCACGATTACAGGCATTTAATCAGGCTGATCCAGCTGCTGCGCAAGGTTAAGACACTGTTACATCAGTGGCGTGAAGATGTGTATGGAAGGTTGTGGATATTTTAGCTAATACTGATGGACAGTTAACATAGAAACTCAAAACCATCATTATGTGACTGGGAGAGCCCCCCTACACACGTGCAGAGTAAAAAACACTTTGTGAGAAAGACTAGAAAAGTGCTATGTAAGCTAAAGTCCATTTACCAAGTTCATTTACTAAAGAAAACATATTATTCACTGACAGCTCACTGGACCAGTTAATTATAATCTGCTCCTTGAAATATCAAACATTTCACTGTTAAATTGTTTTCTTTTGCTATTTCCATTTATTTTTCAATCAGCAGTGATTTCTTTTTCCCTGGCTAGGCTTATGATTTTCATTTGTCACAAAAAAAGCACTTTTGCTTTTTGCAGGAAGATGAAGTCTTTCAGCTTTAAATATTTGGATTTTTTAGGTATGACAAAGTACTTCTATTTTTTCTTTTCACGGCAACTGTTCACTCCAACATTACAAACAAGCCACAATACTTCACATATCCTTACTGGCCACTTAATAAAGTACATCCACTCAAATGCTTTTAGGCAAACAACTGATCAGCCATTCACAAAGCAGCTACTTAATGCAGTAAGGACTGCAGATACTGTCAAGGTGACCCGCTGATCTTCAAACCAAGCATTCGAATCGGAAAGAAAAGCAGTTTCGTAAAAACCCCTCTTCCATCAGTGGTTATTGATGGAAGAGGGGCTGGTATTCAGAAACTGCTGATCTGATTTTTCACACACAAGCATCTCTAGGGTCAACAGAGAATGGTCTGAAAAAGAAAAAAAAATCCAGTGGGCTGCAGCTCACTTGGCAAAAGTACTTTGTTGATGCCAGCAGTTGTAGAAAAATGGCCAGAGTGGTTTGAGATAATATTAAGTCACTCAAATAATCACTTGGTACAATCCAAGTATGCAAAAGACCATCTCTGAACAACATGTTAAATCTTAGAGCAGATAGACCAACACCAAAACTCTATAATGTTGCAAAATTAACATGTTTCTTCTGACATTCCTACAGACTTCAGGTCAGAATCCACTGTAGCTGCTTTGGTTCAGTCTCACAGCAGAACAATCAACAAACTTTGAGTCCATGCCTTAAATCAACTCACCAATTTAAGATGATAAACAGCTCCTCCATCTGTCACAACATGGCTGTCTAAACCTTAAACATCTAATTTAGGTTGTGAATGTAAAGAGGCAGAGGCAGGTTTGGGCCAGCGTACATAAAAAGGACTCACACAGCAGGATTAGCAGGAGGGAGCAGGCATATGTTGTAACAGATGTGTGGATTTGGGATGTGCCTGTGGATCTTATGTTACCCTCAGCCACTGGCATGTACTTTGTGCTCAGCTTTTAGCCTTGAAAGACTCCAACCAGCAATCAGCATTAAAGATGTAGGTGGATGGTTTCACAACTGGAAATTTTTTAGGCCTTCAGAGGTCAAAGAGGGGTCAAGCTTACAACATGTCCTTAACACATGCAGTTGTTAGATCCTCTTTAGCTCAATGCACACATTTCAACAGCTGTAAAATCTAAAACAATCAAGTCAACAATAATACAAGCATGTATTTAAAGCTAACACTGCCCGCTATGTCAAATGACTTAGTCTACTCTATAATACAGTAAAGAAACACTTTTAACACCTATGATACTATCAACACTTTTCAAAGTCAGAGAAATGTTCGTTTTTTGAGTTGTTTCAGACTTTCAGGCATTATGAGCTGCTCATCCTTTAGACCGTACGTCAGTAGATATTAACAAATCCTTATCATAAGAAAGCCAGCAGTGTGATTGCTTGTTTAAGTTTTGAGGGGTAACAAAAGTGCCCAAAACCAACCCCAAAAACATCTGCCTTTACATACTGTGTCAGTAAGTTTTTGGAAATTAGAGCAACAAAACAGGAGGGACTAGGCACTGCATATTGCGTATTTTTCACTAGTCATAAAGTTTAGAAAAAAATCATACAAACCATCTAAATTCTAAATCTTAGTTTGAACTAAGTTAAAGTGGTTTAATGGGTATGAAGCTGAACTGATTTGAAAAGGGTTTTAACTGAATTTAAATGTTTTCTAATGGGTTCATCCGACTTTTCTTTCATTTTGATTGTTTGAAACTAGTTTTTACTGGTTTAAATCTGGTTTTAATTGAGTTTGGCTGATTTTAAATGGGTTTTCATAAAGTTAAAGTAGTTTTGACAGGGATTTATCAAAGGTCAAAAGGTATAAACAGGTTCTGACTGAATTAAACTGGTTCGAAATTGTGTTTCACTGAGTTTTGTATGGGTCTAGATACAGGTTGACTGGTTGAATTGGGTTTTATCTGGGTATCAAAAGTTTTGAGTGGTTTTACACTGGGCACAAACTTATTTTTACTATATCATTTAGTCTGAGGTTGATGTTTTACTGAGTTCTGATTATTTTCATTATTATCATAAGTAGCAGTATTGCTTGAAAACATGCAATATTTTTTAACCTAAGTATTCAGTGCACAGTAGATTGCCTTAAACTTCTGATTTAGGATTGAGGACCCACTTTGCCAAGTTAAAATCTATGAGCATCCTTCAGAGCAGGCAGAGGTGGAAGCTAAGAGTGAGAAAACAGCAGGAAGTGACTTCCATGGCTCGACTACGATTAAACACATTCTTTAAAAAGTACTACATGTTTTGACAACCTTTTATAAGCTGTTAGTACAAATTATTCTCCTGCAGCACCTTTTAGATGGGCCTCTTGGGTCTTAAACCATTTTATTCTCCACATTAGGCTTGCAAAGTTTGAAAATAAGTAAAATATATGCTCTTAAATCAGCCGCCACTTGGAATAAACCTGCCGTCATATCACAAAATTTGGCAGATGAAGATTCTCTCTCCGTCGCAAAGGTGCTACATCAAACAGAATTACACACATTACACTTACATTAAGCACAGCCTGTATTTTATTTTGCTGAGTCCTGCTGTCATTACTTATAAATATTCTCATAAAGTTCAACCACTGTGTGCCCTATTTGATTTATGCCTGTGGGACACCCATGGGACTCAAACCCTAATAAATTACAAGCGTAGCTGCATTTTTTTTTTTTAAGATAAAGCAGCTCTTTTGCGTAAAAATGTGTTACTGATCATGTCAGTGACAACTTTATCTTAAAATGCAAACAGTGCAGGGATTTTATTGGTCCAGCCTTGAAAGACAAGAAGACAAACAGCAGTGAGAGAAAGAGAAAGAAAAACAGAGCAGATTGGTGCATTGAGGGGTGTGTCCCTCTTGTTTCACTGCCAGACCGCTGTGTGTAACTGTGTGTTTGTCTGCGTCTTTCAGCGACCACTGGTTGTTATCGCCACTGACTCAAGCCTTATGGGAAACTCTGGACTCTGGTCACAGAAAAACATCAGAAGTCTTACAAGTGGAACCTCTGCATATTACACAGAGATGAAGTGAGGGAGATAAAGGAGAGGAAAGGATGAAGGAAGGGGGGAGAGGGAGAGATGTTGAAGATTAATAAGATGAATGGAGGAAGAAAATATCAGTCACAGCTGACCAGTCGAGCAGGAAGAACATTGTTCTCAAGAAAAGGAGGTTGATAAAAAGGTGTGGGGAAGGAGGCAGGAGTATTTGAAACATTTGAAAGGAGTGTAGGGTTATTTAGGGTGAATGTTTAATAAAGTGAGGCCTATAGAGAAAAGTGACATTAAACAGACGGAAATATGTGAAGAAAAAGACCAAAGATTGAGGATGAGACAGGAAGGACAGTAAGATAAAAGTTTAAACACTTCAATATGAATGACACCTGATGGAAAAAGGACACACTATTCACCATAAATAACAAGAGCTGTCCAAAATGGCCTCCCTCTTTTAGATGGAGTTCAGGCCAAACTCAGTTTAACCAATCTAGAGCAGGGATGGGCAACAACAACTGGGCAACAACCACAAGAATCACTTTCATATTATTAGCAGATTCAGATGGCCAAACAGTTACAAATTAGAGGATAAGATCAATAACACAATCAAAAACACCACACAAAAAATAATAACTAGCTTTTATCATGTCATTAAAATGTGTTATATAAATATATTAGATTTACTATATTCATTTCATCTTTATTTCACAAATATTTTTAACAAAACTAACCTGTCCTGGTCAAGTTGCAGCTCTTAAAATGTTGGTTATTCTCGGTTATTTCAGTAAGTTTAACCAACTTTTTGCCCAAAATGCACTAATAATTATTTATAAAAGACCTTCACAGAATCCATTTCAGCAAATTAAATCTACTTATTTCCTGTGAAAACCACTTTTCAATTGTCAGCTTTTTATGTTTTAATTTCGCTGATGTACCTGGTGTCATAGATGTAAATCAGAAATAAATACTTCATAGCATAGTTTTTTTGTAAATATCTGCAATTTGGGGGAATTTAAAAAAAACTGGCAGGCCACATGAAGTAAGGGGTGGGGGGGTGGGCGCATGAGGACGATCTAGATTAGAAAAGATTGCTTTGTTTGTTTGTTTTATGATCATTTTGCCGGCCAGTATTCCAATACAGCAACGCAGTGAATGGCCCACTAATTTAAATATAAATATGCAACTTGTGATTTGCCAGCATCAGCCCTGCTTACCAATGCCCCACATGGCCACTTAAATTCCAAAAAAATATTAAAAGCAAGTGAGCCATGTTTTATACTCATTGGATTTGGAGAATTTACCATTTCTAGACACAATTACCACTGCTGGCTAGGGCTGGGCAATATTACCTCATTTCAGAATCCCGATTAATTGAAGCTCTTACCTCGATTACGATTAATGAACGATTATTTTATGCTCTGCTGGAACAAATTGGTGGTGTTACCGACGGTCGCCAAAACGGTCTTCCTGCAGTATTTACACTTAACTTCTTTCTGCTCAATGTCCTCTGCACAGAATCCAAAATGTGCCCAAACAATGGAGACGGCATTTTTCTTGGCTGCAAGGTCCTCTGATAGATTGGTGCTTGTCTCCTCCATGTTGGCAGTGCGTCCTTCGCTCTTGGCGAAAGTGAGCGCAGACTGTATGGAGGGGGTGCGGTCACGTGACTTACACAGGGAAAATAATCTAAATATTCGACATGGGTGAAATTACTTTGATTAGAAGGTCTAAATGTCGGTTTTGATTATTTTTCGATTAATTGTCCAGTCCAACTGCTGGCAATAGACTAAAGTGCATATTAGTCAATATTCATGGCAGAGATACATTTTTCAGCCACTAAAGTAACAGAAAGTATCATTAATATGGAATAAAGCTGTGAATGAGTCCATCAGATAAGTCTGGATGCCTTTAGTAGACACAGAAACAGAAAAACGAGTGTAGACTGGGCTGAAATAGTCAGACGGTGTGTGGATCGGCCGTTTACAGAGAGGCTCAACCACCGCTCAGCAAGATAATTTGGCGATCATTCCAGATATTATGATAGCTGTTTGTTTTGGATTCATGAAGACACTTGATTGCCCAGGAGTTCAAACCACAAAAATGTCTGCTGACAGAGACTTAGCAGGTTTGAATGATAAATGGCAGAAACCTCACTGGGAACTGGAGGACATAGGGACATCAGGTTACCTGTTGATGCAGGTCTATAAATTTGGGGATATTGATTGAATATCAGGATCAGGATCAGAGGATAGCAGCAGCTGAATCTCCAGTCTACAGTCAGTGACATGCGACATGCAACATAAATCAGAATAGCTGAGTGAAAGTTTATCTTTAAAGTAAGATATGGCTTATCCACTGATTGTTTATAGGATAAAGAAACGGCCATGTTTTAAATGAACATCTTACTTGACAATTGCTAGCATTAGCATTAGCCCACAGAGGAAATGGAAAATGGAAACTGTTTTAGCCCCAAGACCTCTAACCATTCACATCATTAGATAAAGCCATGAGGCCCTGAGTGGCTGCTACCCTGAGAAAAACCTCCAGAGGAAGCCAGCTTATACTTTGGTCAAAATATGAAATCACAAGTACTCCTCTTGCCAGATTGTAGGACACAGATGTGAGCTGATGTAGTCACTAATACATTTGTCTTACAATCAGGACGTCAACAAATCAAGAGGCCACTTGTCCTCTCTTGTAGGATCTCTTATTCTAACAACACATAAAAAAGCACTGTCCTGTATAACAATGTGAAATTTTACACATCAGAGTGCCTAATAATATAAATCCTGCATCTTTTCCATCCTGACAGTGCAAGTGTTACTTTTCCACCTTTAGTGAAGATGCTCCGATGACAGTTTTGGGTTACAAACCTTTGGAAGTCCTTATATGTCTCTGGTATGATTTTAAAATTTACATTTGCAAGCATGATCCAGTTTCCACTCAATGAAAAACTGCGGAGAGAAAATATAATACATCATCTCAACGGAAAGAATCTCAACATCCAAGCCCAGATGTCTTTAGTTTAAATCTCTGTATTGTTTGACATATTAAAAGCAGAGCAGTCAAAATAAAAACTGCACTGGAGATCAAATATTTCGGGTGCCTCTATTCAGAGAAATGGGTTCCATCCATCCAGAATACCCTTGTCATCTGTGTGGAGCTGCATTAACTGTTCTCATTAATAATAGCTGGATATCTGTGTTGCAGTGTCCTCTTTCTTTTCAGCTCTGGTTGGAAATCTCCTGAGAGCCTCACTGCTGAATTAAAGCTTCACTAAAGTCACTTGTCATTCACTTTAAATAGGACTTCTGCAAAGGCACAGTCCATTTCTATTCACGTTAGTATTTTCACCTCATAACAGAGAAGCTAGAGGCCGAGGGCCTGTTTCTCATTTCTACAGTCAAGAGAAAACAGAGCCAGACTTCAGCTTAATAACTGTAGAAATTTAATCCAAAGAAAAGCTGAAGAAACAGACGTCACAGATTTGGTCTCCACTTGAACTGACAAGTGATCTCTGGGAAAGTATGGGACAAAAGCACCAGAAAAAGGCTTCAAAAGAAATAATAAAACAGCTTTCTTGATGGATAAGCAGTGTAAAAACTCCATAAAATGAGCCACCATTATTAGTGGCCCTGGCTCTCAGAACAGAAACAACTATCCTCATTTCCCTTTAACTGCCTTGTGTGGTCTTAATGTTTAAAAGCGTATTTCATTTTTTGGTTGCCGTGGTCGACAGCGAGGACCTTTCCCGCTACTGCAGCCTGAGGAACAGCCACAATACAGCTCACTCCTGCCAAGACTAACAAAGATGAAAAGCTCTTAGTAAGTAAGCAGCGAAAGAAAAGACAAGCACAGCGGCACATGAAGCAAACGAGGTGGCACCGCCGCTGCTTTTTCTCTGTGCTTCCAGGGAGGCTGCCGGAAGCGGCTCCGAATCAGGAATTGTTTTAGTTCCAAGATAAAATCTGACACGGAATTATGAAAATGGGTAATTTGCATGGCTGGGTCCAAGAAAGCAAACATATCAAAGTCCGATTTTAGAGGGTTTTGCCAATATCACTTCATTCACACACAGGGGTTTCTGTACATTTTACACCTTCCTATCTCCTTCTCTCCAAACACCCCGTTGAATAAAGACTATTGCATCCCAGCAGCATAGAAGCATGCCTTAATTCGCTCTTCTGTCCACTTCATCTTAAGGTCTGTCTAAAAGAGAAAGTGTCAGAAATCATCTTAAACAATCGACATGCTGGCAAACTTTGGTAGCCCCTAAAAGTTAGTTTCTGTTCCATGTCTGAACTTGAGATGGATAACCAGAATCTCTCCTCCTTAAGAGTATCATTTTCACACTGCCTGTGGAAGATCCTGTGGCAGCCAAACCACCAAATAAGGATGGAAATCGAAAATCTATTCCAGTTGAGAACTGAGAAAAACTAATTGACTAATTGAAGAAATCAATTTTATTTGGCTTTATGTTGAACAATTCCTTTATCAATTCCTTCCACTTTGTTCTGCATGGCTTTCAAACCAAGGACACCAGAGGCAGTCAGCAGCAATGTTAGCAAAGAATTATCAAGGATGTCATCATGGCAGACCAGGGGACAGATGTGGTCAAAGACTGTGGTCTAATACAGCACACCTAGGGTCTGTGGAAACACCAGCACTCGTCTGTGCAGCACAGCATTAAATGTTTGTAAACTTGTCCCCACAAATAAAGAAAATCCTGAGGAATCAATAAGAGAATCAACAAAGAATCAGATTAATGAGAGAACCACTAATGCTATTGATATTTGTAAAATCTTAACAATTCTCATTGCCTGACTCCAAAATTGTAGTTTTTAAAGCATTTATGATTACATAGCATTTCTTAAACCCCATTAGCTTTTTTTCATTAACACCTATATACTTAAGTTGAAGTGAAGCAGAGTGTTCCTGGCCCACACATCCTTGTTTTTTTAGTATGTGGCCCTTAATGAAAAGAAAAATTGCTCCATCTTGGCAACAGCACATAGAGAGTGTTTCAGGAGGAAGTTGATTGGATGATTATTCTGTCACATTATTTACAGGTCTATTAAATGTTGTAGTAGGCGGCGCTACTGCTGCAGTGTAAAGTACAAAAAGAGAACCATTTCGTAAGACAAACTCTGGCCAAAATGTGTCGGAAGTGGGGCAAAATTATCTGTGCCAGTGATAAATACTTTCAGTGTTATTTGTTTATCATTTCACAAAGAAATGCAGATCTGACAAAACTGCTGCTAATGCTGTTAGCATCTAGGCTAATCTCTATACAAGCAGCCACTTCTTGCTGTCATCATGCTCGTAGCTCCCACCTCTTCTTGCTTTAGAGGACTCTGATTGGGACGTGCGTCTGCAGACTGAGCTCGATCATTTGACTTGGAGCTTTGCAAAATGGATCGGACTGATTACAGATGATGAATCAGGCGGATCCAGCTGCACTGCAAGAATATGGTTGGATGTAGGGAAATTCAACAAGCTTAATCCTTTTCCATGCATTGATTTAACCCATGCACTTAAATAGCTCTGAAATCTAAAGTCTTTCAACCTTTACA
>JBAMNC010000848.1:600000-907500 GCA_037902135.1 Cetoscarus ocellatus | reverse complement strand
AACATCATCAGCACTGGCTATTTTACTTTTAACTGGCTCACAACGTTCTTTGCTGAAAATAATTCAGCTTCTGGAACAGCGCTGCATTTGGTCAGCGTTTCCTCTTATTGATCAATCAAAATAAAAAGGGGATGGTACTTCTAATATAGGCTTTGTCTACAAGAGTGGGAGAACTAACTAGAAACTAACTTGATTTGTCATTTTATTTACAAGCATAAAAGTAAGAGAAATGGTACGTGTAAAGTAGCTGTTTGCAGTTCCCTAAAAGGTCTTCTCTCAGTTTTGTTAGTCTTTCACTTAATGTGGAATTGAAAGGGCTGCAAATGAACCACAGGATGCTAAGTTTACAGCATTAGGATTAGAGTTGATAAAACTTTCTCTACTTTATTTTTGAAACCAGGTGTTTTAAAGCAATGCAAGCCTTGGTATTTTAATGATCAATTCTTATAGCACTTTTTTTTTTTTTTTTTCAAAAAACAGTGACATTTTATCACAAAGTTACCTCAGGTGTAAAAAAAAAGTGCCTGTAAATGCACAAGAGCATTTAATCCTTGAATGCTGCAATGTACTGTCAGGGTGCAATTTAGACAATTAAATGAGTTTAAAAACATTTTTTCTCAATTAAAAGGATGACATTTTACAATCTACAAACTGTTTTCCATCTCAGACTTCTGCTTTGGTTGCAGTAGTGTCAAAAAAGGCTTTAAAATTGTCTGGGTCTTGGTTGTATTAAAAAAAATCCAAAGTATTGTGATGATAACCCCAGATATTTATCCAGGATTCAGATATGGATACATCATAAACAAAAGAAAATATTATTGGTAAAATTGGCTTAAATTAGAACTTTTAAAATAAGGAATTACAAGAGAATTGGGGTTAAGTTCTGAAAAACTTGGATAAAAGAGAAATTTGAGCAATGAATCCCCCAGGAAAACATAATGAAAGCTGCACAGTGGTCTCCTAACTTGGTTACATTTTGAAGCCTGAACTACATTTGCAATCAAATACAACCCTCTTGTTTTGTTGACTCCACTCCTTCAGGGGCCATAAAAAGCCCTGTAATGACTGTTGTTCCAAAGTTGCTCTGCAGAAACAGCTTAACACCAGAATCTTTTTTTTACAGCAGTCTCCAGGCAAAATACAAAGACAAAACAACATACAGTGTTGACGGCTGTGCCTGAAGTTGTGCAGAACTTCACCATGATGAGGTCGAAGACAAACAGAAAAACAGGCAATACTCATGTTTTTGTATCCCGTGTAATATGACAGCTGTTTTGAAGCAAGAGCCACAAAATTTGTCCAGGATGAGGAGCTCATTCATGTGCAACAAAGTGACGCCACAGGAGATTGCATCAACATGTCATTAGAATCATTATCTAAGGGTCAAGCACAAATAATTTGGTCACACACAAACAAACAGCTACCGACTGTGTAATTAGTGGTTAGCTGTCATAATCCAGTCAACAGATAAACATAGAGTCATGACATTTTAAGAAAGACGTGATGATCCAGACTGTTTGCTATAACATCGACATGTGATTTAGGTACACAGATCATTGTGTGAATCAAAACCAGCAACATTATTAACATTGTATTTTAAGAAATCTGCTATGCAAGCAACAGATCTTTCCCACTTGTTAAGCCCGAAGAAATACACTTAATTAACAAAAATGAGACATACAGCTTTACACTTACTTGTCTTAAAGGTCTCACATAATGCAAAACACAACATTTGATGAACATATCGATGGTCTATCAACAAACACCCCTGAAATTGGAAAATTCCCTCCTCTACTTGCTCCATTCAGAAAATGTCCGCTCAAGCAGTTTTTTAATCTCCTAATAATGTCATTGGGGGATAAACCTCCTCCCCAGATTAGAGCACCTTGAGCCAGGTGGAGTTTTTAAGACCAAAGCTGATTTCAGTGACTGGAACATATAGATACACACGATTTTGCTGCCACAGTAAACATTAGAGCACAGAGCTGGGAAGCAGCTGCTACATCCAGTGCTTAAGAGGAGCATAGTTAGACAAAGCTCATGAGGATTTACACATAAACAGCCTGTACTGAACAGAGCTGAACCAGGAAGTCTATGTACGTGCCAGAATCCAATATCTGAGGAGATTTTTAGACAAGAAACTTAAAAAATATGCTTCCAGGATACCACAGGATTCCAGTGCGAACCTGTAAGTTTAACATGATAAAAAAAAATAACATTGCTGTGCTGTGAATTCTGCAAAGCTGATATCTAAATGGTTACAATGATGGAAATTCAAGAAACATTTTGTTTACATACAGTAAGTAGGATGTTTGAGTTACAATTCAAGCCTAAGTGGATACAAAACCTGTATAACAAACATGATTAAGCATAAAACAAGTGATGTAAATAAATTCTTAATAACTTTCAGACAGAATCTTTCAGCAAACAAACATGCACAGTCTACAACAACATAACTCTACTCGTGTGTACTCACAGTAATCATGCTCGCCTGGAATGTGGGGATAGTTATTGGTAGAATTGAAAAAAAGGCACAAAAAAGCAATGAATTTATTTACCAAAGAATAAAATATTCTCAATTAACTTAACTTATTTAAACACAATAGAGTTTTCGGGTACTTAAGACAGTGGTATTACACAAAATTCAACTAACTAAACATATCAAAGCCTAGCATAAAAGCTCAGACAGGGACAAAGCTAGCTTGACTCTATCTGAAAGTATAATAAAATATAATATTTGTTTAATAGCATGATAAAGGCCTGTCAACCCAGATTGGACCTAAAAAAAAATTTTTTTCAGAAATATGTGAATTTGACACTTACATAGTTAAGAGAGACTAGAGTCACACGATCACCCTCACGGTCAAAGACAACTTTAGGTGCCTTGAGAAAGAGCCAGGCAAGCATTTTCCAGTCCTTATTAAAGTCTGATGGTGCTTTTCAAACAAAGCTCCAGGACCTTCTTGTAAAGAAGCTCAAAGGTTTCTGTGGGCCGTTGTTGTTAGCATTTTCATATTGGCCAAAAGCCAATGATTTGATAGATAAAACATGCAAATTAGGCAAATGAAATACTGAAGAAAATAACGAAAGTTCCCAAACAGAACAACATCAGTTTGTGCAACACTGCAGAGAGGAAATTTAGAGAGTTTATTTGAGGCCTCCCTCTGTGACCTCATTTAGACATATTAACTTCTGTAGGTAATCAGATACAAAGTAGTTATCCTAAATGCCATGTAAAGGTTAAAGCACGAGGAATGCTAATATATGAAAGAAAATTAGCCATGAGTGAAAAGGCTAGCAGCGCCAAGCCAGGTCACATTTTGTTTTGAACTGAGTTTATATTTAAAGTAAACAGTAGGGATGCAACAATACGCCTTGTCTACCTTGTTGTTTTTGGTTCAACCTCAGCTGATTAGGGTGCTTTAAAAAATTATATTCCAATTTGAGGAGCTTAAGGCTAATTCTAATAAACTGGCATGCTGTTACCAAGGAGAGAAGGGGTTTTTATCTCTCCTTGAACAGATTATCTCTCCTTTCTTTATTTTTGTAGCAAAAAATTTTACAAAGTTTATTTTATAAATTTAAAAGACACACTAGGAAATAAAACTTTTTATGTGCTTCTTACCTATAGCTAACACATTTTCTAACTATGGTATAATGCTGTTAAAATAAACAAACAAATCAACAAGTTTGACCTCCAAACAACTGTCAGTTATTCAAGTCTGTACAAAACTACATGGGTTTTTTTCATTACATTTGAACACACCAAGCTGACGTTGTATTTATTTATCTCATTGTCTTATTTTTGAGCTGACTTCTTATTCATCATATTGCTGTCCGCTCTTTTTAGAGTAATCAAGGCTCATAAAGTTAATTTCTAGCAGTTTTCCAGCAAGGACTTGAAACAGATTACAATATAATGAACAGGATGTTTGACAAAGTCTGGGTGTGCATTTGGAGTAGATGAAGATATTTTGTTTTTTCCTCTGCAGAAACCAGCATGTTGGTAGTCATTTAGCTGAGTTACCGCTATTCTTTTCCGAAGCCACAATGAAAAGGCTAAATTTGATGCACTATGCTGATGTTCTTGGAGTACATGTTCTCCTGCAAAACCTGATGCACTTATGTGCGCCAGCGGTTTGATAATATGACAATATGTCACAAGACCTGGCTCTGAGACTCTAAACTGTATTGATTAGCTCTGATATTTATGATTTCAGGCTTTGCAAATGCTGAAATATCTTCAAGCACAACCACTTGTTCAAATACAGATTAGAAGAATGAAGGTCCCTCGTGTGGGTGCATATTGCTGTCCATCCTCTCAAAGTAGTAGTGTGGTTTCTGGGTTCAACTTTTACACATTTCTACCTACAATGGGAGGAGTGTCCTTGCTCTTGTGTGCTGACTTGCAGACACAAATGAAGCAAATACAGAGAGATAGAAACAACAATGCATGAAAGCTGTTTGTACTCAAAATGGAAAAAAATCCCCCAAAAATGTGGGTATTGAACTATGGATGTCAAGCTGCATGGTTAAATATGTTATTGAGAATTGTAGCATCCTTAATAAACAGCACTGCTACCAAAAAAGTAAACCACTGTTCCCTTAGAAAGCATATTTAAGTCAAATCAAGGGGACAGTAGTTTAAAGGGCATCAGCAGCTTAGCTAGAGGCTAACATGACCTTGTCGATTTGTATAGAGTCTTCCCTGTATGGCCAACTGGGATTCAGGTTTAATACCAATCAGAGGCTTACAGTGAACAACTTTTCTTACTTATCTTGTGAAAAACATGCATCTAAAGGCAACTGTGAAATGGTTCCTTTGTAAATAATCTTATTGGTTGCAAGTTAGTTGAAAGCGGGAGTTGAAAAGTCATCACTGCAGACGTGATTAAAATACAAATTATAAATAAAACAGGGAAAGCTGTCAACGAACAAGCAACAGTCAGAATACTAACCCTCAGCAAAGACATCTTAGGGGGCAAATCAATAACCCCCCTGAGAGTAAAGTCCCTGGTTCCTGCTGTCAAAATGCAAAGCCCTTTAAAGTTTCCTGGTTCTGGGGGAAAGTTCCTGCTATCACAAAGCAACTTAAGCAGAGCCTATGCAAATCTTCCAAATTCTACATCTTAAAGTAGAATTTCTATCTTCTGTACTTCATCTTAAACTTTACCTTAATGCTAATTTTCATCATATTCTCTTATTTTCTACTACTACAAATAAACATACCTTCAGTTTTGGCTCCAAGGTTGGCTAATGTTGAGGGAGTTTGTGGGAATGGCATGTGTTTGGATTAGGTAAAATACAGAGGAGATCAGGAATAAGACAGGATTTCAGGGGGAGGAGAAGATGTGAGGAGGTGGAAGGGAGTGATGGAAAAATGAAAAAAGAAACAAAAAGGTCAGTGGCAGAAGACTTGAAGTTCAAACAAATCATGAGTTCATAAAAAGCTAGAATAATCCAAGTCACTAAAAATAGTTAAGGTTACAAGGCAGTTTATGAGAAAAACACACAGCCCCAACTCTTTCAAAGACATTACAATTTCTAGCTTCTTTGCATGAATTTAAATAGAAGAAAGGAAGACGGCATAACTTAGGGTTAACATTTGACTGTGAAGCTGACTTTGCACTACAAAATACTGCACTTAAGACACGTTCACTCCCTGGAACCAGTGGCAAACTCCAATTTCATGCTTTGATTACCATCTTAAGACTGTGACCTGATGTCAGATCCTCTTTGCAGCCGGAGAATTGATGTTGTAAAATGGCAAAACAGAGCATTTTCTGTAACTCCCAGGGATGCCTGGGCCTGCAGCATTACTTTGTTTATCTTATGTCTGCAAAATGTGAATAATTGCCAACATTTCCTTTGAAAGACCCAGATGTTCTCAAGAAGCAAAATTCCAACTCATGAGCTGAGGCAAATTCACACACACCATCATCTGCAAACAAAAAACATATATTTCCATACTGTGAACCTAAAATTTACCTTTAACCCTTTAATGCCTGTTGTATCATACTTGCTTCATACTTTTAAAATACCTTTATCTAAACAATATGGTCAACAAATTACTAAAAAAACATCTGAATACAATCAGATAAATGATAAAAACGTCCTCAAATGGATTATCAGTTGCCAAAAACACCTAATGTATCAAATGAGATACAAAAAAATACAAATGTTACATTTTATGGAAATTTTGATTTTTTAGGATTTCAGTAGAAAGTGAAATAAACATTTCAGACCCAAAAAATTTAGAATTTTCTCGCTATAATTTGTGTTTTCAGGCATTAAAGGGTTAAAGTGTGTTCTTTCTGCAGAAGTATTCATAGAACTCAATTTTTATTTCATTTTCTCGAATACTCATTTACTCGAATACTTTCTAGAATACTCCAGCCAGCAGCATTTCCCAATGAAAACAGATTTAACATCTTACCACTTAAATCAGAATCATTATTGATGATGACCAATCTGAGCATTTAATTATACAATTGTTAAACCATTTTGTGCACTGTCGCATCTGCTTGTAACCTTGCAGTGTAGCTGGATCTGCCTGATTCCATATCAATAATCATGCAGATCCACCTTCAAAGCTCCAAGTCAGAATGATAAAGCTCGGTCTGCAGAGGCACTGCCCTGTCCACGTCCTTTGGGGAGCAAGAGGCAGGAGCTACAGTCAGAAGGCTGTGAGCCTGTAAACTATGGCTGCTTATACAAAGATTAGCAGAGATCCAACCAGCTTCTTTGGTGTTTTAATCAGAACTTGACATTTCTCCTTTACACAAAGAACCACACTGACAGCATTTTTTCCATGGAGACAGTGTTTTGCCCCTCTTCCTTGAGTTTACTCTACAAATTGGCTCAAGTTACGAACCAAAATTCAACAGAATAGCCCGCCTACTCGATCACCTTATGGGCCCATAATGAATTTAATTGAATAACCAAACATCCATTCACCTTTTTAAAACATATGCTCTCCCAAAACACTCTCCATGGGCTGTTGCCTAGATGAGCTTGTGACATACTGTATAACCTGTAAAGCATGTATTGAACTGTCTATATGGCTTGGTAGGTGAACTAGTTCTGGAAATTTACATGATATAAAAATTTGTTTTGCATAGTTAAATTACTACATGAAAGAGGGCATTGAAATTGCTTGGACATGTCGCCTCTGGCAAAATTTCTAAGAATGAACTCAACAGCGAGATAGAGTTAAATGGCTGAAGCCTACTGCTAGAGGTTAAACTATAATAAAAAACAAATATATATCTCATATTTATACAACTTATTACACTTATTACACAATAAATATTATAAACAGTATTGCACTATTAAAAAGTAAAATACTCATGTCAAGTTCAGAATTTAAAAAAATGACAATGATGAAGCTCATTCTCATCCAACAAGTAAGGAAAAAAGGGGAAGCAGCATTTAAAGGTGTTTGATTTTTTAAGGAGCTCAGATTGTTTAAAAGAAATCATTTTGGAAGTTAACAGGGGTGAACGATTATAGATTAATTGCGATTTTTCTGGCAGATACTGCAATTTCAATTTGATTCACGGTTTTCTTCAAATCAAGCTTCAGTGCAATATTCACTTTGTTTACAGTATAGACAACAGTAAGGAAATCAATGATCATAAGTACTTAACACATCATCATCATTCATCATTTAATTTTGATGATAAATAATCTGTTTTCATTATTTAAGGGATAATCCAACTTCTACTCCTAAACAGAGGCTTTGTGTTGTTGACCTGTTTACCAGAACTTCGGTAAATGCAAATCGCCTGCAATCTTAAAACAGTATTTGTTAAATAGTTGACACAACAGATCCCGGGTCAGTCAGGAGTGCTGCAAAAAAACTGAAGCTTTGGCGATCACATGATTGCGTTGTCTGAAATTGCAATTTTGATCCGAAAACGATAAATCGTTCAGCCCTAGATCTTAATATTCAAAAAAGAGATTTTTTTTTCAAGAATTGAGATTTATACATTAAAGGGATAAATCTGGATTTTTGAAGTGAGGGCGTATGAGGTACATGGCATGAGCTTAAATATAAACCACAGTCATAAAGCTCAGTTCTCTATCTGTGCAGAAAAAGTCAGAACACATGCTAATGCTAAACAATGCTAAAACTGGTAAAATTATCTTACACCGTGTGTCCCAAATAACTGACTGATCATACAATACTAGATCTAAATACCAAAATGAGTTTTCAAAAGGCCTTTCTAAGAATCACGCTGGTGCTTCTGCAGCTACTCAGTTCATTTCTTTCCATTTTTCTTGTTTAATGGGTCAGTTGAGTTAATGTCCTGAATTCTCTTATTTCTATTTCTTGTCTTTTTTTTCTCTCTAGTGTAAAATTAGACTGGATCAATCCAGGTTCGATACACTCTCTTTGCAGCAGATGGGGATTTCCACTGGGGCCAGACACACATATACACATTTACCCAGAGGACTGTGATGTAAAGGCTCATGTGACGAGTGATATAACAACATCACAGCCACATCATTTACTGTAGCTGTCCAGCAAAACAAGCAGGAGGCTGGACACACATATGTGCTCACACACACTAACACACACGCATGTGGTCAGATAATTTGCATGTTATGCCTAACTGAATGTTGTTTTCTAGTATTGCTTCACTGTACAGACACACAGGCATTTGTAGTTATGACTTCAATTTTTGGGGGGCTGGTTTACAAGGCCTCACTTTTTCATAAGGGATCAGGATTGTGACATTTTAATAACACGGATACCCTTGTTAAAACCCCTTCATTAAGACAGTCATTATTCAAACTGCTATCAACAGAGTGGGGAAGGGATAAGGTCTAACTCAACACATGGAGTTGAGTTAGCATTTTAGCACTTCTATTTCCCTCGTCCCAAAATCTGTAGGACTTTAGACAGGTTATTCAGAAAAATGCCTAAAAAGGTCCATGGTGAGCACATGCATACATGATTTCAATTGTTTTTTTACTGTATAAAACTCCTGTTATGATTTCAAAATGATTTTCTTTAAAATGACAGTTGCTAATGAACTGCTAACAAGGTCTACAAATATGGCTACGGACTCTACTGAAAGCATCAGTCAAGTGCAGCAGGAGCTTCGCAGTCAAACCGCCATATTATAGGACCAATATAACCCTCACCCCCCAAACCACTACAGTCACAACAGCAAAATAGTGGATTTGTTTTTCAAGCCAACAGTCAAAAGTGCTTTTGTTTCAATTAGATTATGATGTGCTTGAGACTTCTTGGATACTAATCTAATTATATTTAAAACTTTGTCTGACAAAAATTTCTTCACTACTTCATTTGTTTAAGTAAAGTTATTAAACTCAATATATGACATCACATTACTGTACATGGCTCCCTCCAGTCTGGAGCACAGTCTCAGTATGCTAAGATGTTAATGATATGCTATTAGTAAAGCAGCGATTATATAACACAATCAAACAAGGTTGGCACGCTATATTTGCATGTTCTGCCTGCTTAGTTTTACATAGCTGGCCTGACAGTAGCTTTTCAGCACTATGCACACACATGCTTGCAAATGTATTTAATGAGGGAAATGTTCGTTTTTGGTGACCAAATTTTCGCCATCCAATCAGCTGAAGTCATGTCAACAAAGTCACACTGATATATGTATTTATTGTAAATTTCTGCTCTCTTATAAACAAATTCTTTGAGAGCCCATATTCAAGTATTTCAAGTTTAATATGCCCTTCAGTGCGTTTTACATGTCTCCTCCACATGATAGGGTACATCTATGTGCAAGAAAAAAGTCTGCTGCATCAGGACTATCCCTCTCTCCCTCTGTGCAGTGACAGTAGCTACCTGAAACAGCTCATTCCCACACCCACCAACCCCAATCCAACCCCAAATAGACCTACCAGTGTGACATCCCACCATTGTTTCATCAGCGGTCTAACACCAGTTTCACACTTGATGCATGTGGCTGATGAGCTTGAGACCCTCGCTTTACCAGCTGCATGTGTGTGCTCCTTTTTGGCATCTCTGTGCTGCCACCGCCCTCTCCCTCTCTGTCTCTCCATGAATTTGACCTGAATAAAGAGCTTTCAGAAGAAGCACAATAAATCTTCAAACAAATGACCTGATTCATTGAATAACTGACCCAGGAATCCTCAGAGAGAAAGCTATCTGTAGCAACAAGGGGAGTTTCCCTTCTTCTTCTCTAAAACTGCTTCACAACAAAACATCAGTTTTAAATCACAAAGGTGATCGTACAGACGGTCTCAGCATCATGAAAAAATCCTAACTGAGGTCAAGTTTAATCAAATATTTCCATCTCTCCCTCCCTCCCTCCCTGTCTGTCTATCTTTGCATGAGGAAGATTTGTTGTGCCTGTATGTCAGTTAGGTCCTTGTTTTTAATGTCAATGGGACTGTTTATTGAAAGCAGAATTACTGAAAACATTCAAAACAACTTGAACCACCTCAGTAAAGACATGACAAAAAAATATGTGATTAGATATGTTTATTTCAGATATTAATTCTGATTCAGGTGATCATATTGCTCTTCATATTTTGCGGTAAAATCATTCCTATTATATTTTTAGTGCTGGAAATTATTAAAACAGTTTTTAGACAATGCAAAAGTATTTGCAGAATTTGTTACACATCTGTGGCGGCCTAACCTTGCACTGCAGCTGCCCGATTCAATGTCTGTCATCAGGCGGATCCATTTTGCCAAGCTCCCATTTGCAACAACTGTGAGTGACCCAAAGCGGGATGGCCCAATAACAGTAAAGTCATTCACACCTAACGTGACTTGGGCGAACACTCTCCGTGCAAAGTCAATGTACAGCCACGATCAGGCACTACCAGATCTCACGCGATGAGACGGACGTGATCTGGGCAACTTGGTCACATCTTGGGAGACATATGGCGACAACCTTGTCCCTGCAGACGGTTATTCTTGGGGTTGCTATGGACACGCGACTAGGTCACGTCGCTCGGTCGCCAAAGTTGAAAAATTTTAAAATTTTCAGGCGACATTGCAACAGCCAATCAGCATTGTGTGGGTGAGTGACAGCACCCATGACAGACTGTTTATTTTCCGGTTCACAGAGTAACAATCCATGTCTGTGTGGGAACATGAAGTTAGTGAGTACATTAGTTCCGCCTAGACAGACCGCAGAGAACTCGCAGACGATGCTGCTGCAGGGCCATCAGCTGCAGTGTTCTGTGGTTGGTACGTCAGTGAAAAGGATACAGTTGGAATAATGTCAGCTAATACATCCTGTTATATGATATGATATGATCACGGGGTGAAACTCGAGAGGACGTGACACCACTGAGCGACGCAACAGTGACCAAATGAGCTATTTATGGACAGGTGACACGACCTGGGTGGGCATCGCGTTCGGTGTGAACGCACCTTAATAATTGTGATCTCAACACCAATCAAAATAATTGTGATCATATTAATCAAGTAGCCCTAGCACGAACCCAAGTTAAGACAAAATATGGGCTCGATAATGAAAATACTCAAAAGTTCAAAATCACTCATAACATTCATTTTAATTAATTGTAACGCAAGTTTCCCTTTGTAGTGTTTTCAGGGGCACTTTAAAGGGTTTATCATTTAGAAGTGAATTATTTTCAGCTGAAAACTGGGGCAAAAGTTACAAAACCTATTCTTACAGTCAATAGAAAATGTCACCCACTGACACATTGGTCCCCATAAACTCACATCTGACGTTGTGTTTTCAATGTTAGGGTGTGTGAGGTAGCTCTATAATTGGGCTTCATCCCACTCCCTAATTAACCACCATATGTAAAAACCTCCTTAGTCCTTTCTTACTTCCTTCCTTCTTTAAAAGTCTGTCTTTCTCTACATCAATCATTCCTCCTGTTTGTCCTCCTCGACACTCAGATTCCGCCTTTCCCTCTTTATTAATGGTGTCTCTCTGCGCAGACCCCCTCCAGATGCCCTGACCCTCAGACAAACACCTTCATTACCTGACCATAATGTCAAACACACACAGAGTGGATGGACCACCCTCTGCGAATAAGGTCTTATATGGACAGATACCAGCTAATGAGCCCCTCTTTAAAAACCCCATCTATAAACAGCATAGGGATGAAGAAAGACAAACACATGGCTATCCAGTCCCCCCACTGACACACTGTCCTCACCACAAATTAATGTGTGTGTACACTGCCAGTCAGGGGAGAGCCATTAGTGAGAAACTGATAAAAGTGGCTTTTCAGAGTGAACCTTTGCATGGCCTTATTGCCTGTATGTGACAACAGATCAGGGGAGTGGCGTGAGAACGAGGGTCAGAGAAAGTATGTTTTTGAGCGGCTGCTTTGGCAACATGGCAAAAGTTGATGACAGCAGGTGACCTTTGGACTCGAGAGAAAAGAGAGCAGAAAAAGAGAGAAGTTGAGCCAGAGAACGAGAAGAAGCTTTCTGTTTGCAACTGTGGACAAGGGTCACACATTTAGTGCTTGAGTAGAAGTACAGATTCTCCGATGCAAATTAAAGTTATTTTGTCAAATTATACTTTAGTAAAAGGGGTGTTTGCTTTAGATAATACTTATGTATACAAAGTACATTTAAAAAAGTATTCAGAAGAATATTCTGGTGCATTATGTTGATTTAGGCCCGTTTACACAACAACATTTTCACCAGAAACGGAAAGGTTTTTCCTTTGCGTTTTCAAAAACGATCTGCATCCACATGGAGACGCGAGAACAACTGAAAATACTGCAGCGTGCATGCCTGGCCAGTAGATGGCGATGTAGGTTTGTAGAGAAACAGCGGTGTTACAACACACGTACGAAGAAGACAAACTTTTCACAAACAACAATGGTGAGTGGACACACGAAGACGCAGGAGTTTCTTGTCTGGACATCAAATCTGTCTGGACAGTTTTGTCTGGATAACAAACTGTGCACAGCAAACAGCACACATGTTGCTCGGTAGACGGCCGAAGCTGTTGTTGCTCCTGGTATATGAGCACAGCCTTCATGTGAAAGAGTACTGCGCATGCAGTGATGTCAGCATTTCATCCTAAAACGCTGAATCCCATCTACATGAAGCCGGACACCGATACGTTTTCAAAACTCTCCACTCTGGACCCTGGTTTCAAAAGTTTGCGGATTCAGGCACTCCGGGTACCGTTCTCGTGTAAACAGGAGTCGAAAACGCAATGAAAATTCTCTGTTTTAGGCCGTTTTCGTTGTCATGTAAACACCACATTAGAAAACATTAGAGATGATACTGGCAAAATCTGACACTGATATCTTTTTCTCATACGATAAATAAATAATGTTGTTGCTTGTTATTGATACCAACATGCCAAAAAACATTTCTAACAATGTTAAAAGTTACTACATTGACCTGACAGCAAAATAAAACCAAAAAGAGTTGACAGTGTTTAGCAGCCACTCATCTGCATGCAATGACAGCTGCAAAATAAATGATCACTGCAGATTATTCATGCTATTAACAGACTATATACTCAGTCAGAGGACTGGAAAGTAGTAGGGTAAGGTGCTGCTCATGGATGGAAAGGCTCGGTGTAGACCTACAACCCATTGCTCAGTGCCTGCCTTGGACGATATGTTGATGTATCAGGAGCAGCATCTTTGTTTTGCAAACAGGAGACACAGAGATTCTGAAGCACAGAGCTCTGTTCTCTGGCTCTGATACCAGACTATAAGTCCAGCACTTAAGATCTCCATTGGCCATCACTAAAATTTCTGCATACCCAACATGTTTTGTCTGCCTCAAATGAACTCTGGTTTACAATTTTGAAACGCTCAATTGATTTGGAGAGGTGTGAAAGCTTACTTCAACTCTGGTGAGGACCAAGGAACCAGGGTCTTGGTTCGCTTCGAAGCAAACCAGAGTTCATTTTTTTTGTGAATGTGAAGCAATCCAAACCAAAAAAGGACAAACAGGGGAAGAGAACCAAAAAGTAGTGCATTTTGGATTGAATATTGCTGAATATCATAACAGTAAGCAAGCATAGCAGCCATGAACATCAAGCAGAGGGTGGCTAAAGTTAGCACTGTTAGCCCCCAGTCCTCTTTACAGGTAAACATCTACAAGACTGTGCAGAATATGGTTACACATTGCTCAAAGTATGCATGTGTCACTCAGCACAGCCTTAATTACAGCTTTATATTAATTGAATCACTCAAAACACTGCAGAACTGCTACAAGCTAAACAATGTCCTCCGTTAATGCCTAACTGAGTATTTACAAGTCTTAGTGCAGCAACATGCCAAATAACCTAACACACGATAGACCGTTCAATATTTTTCACTAGTCCATCTGGGACCATTGAAAGAGTTTGGGAATAGACAGACCTTTCAAACGTATATCTGGCAGGTGATTAGACAATTGTTCCGTCAATCAAATCATTATGGGCCAATCAGATAATGTAGTAGGTGGGCGCTACTGCCAGGGTCTAAAGAACAGAAACACATGACGGAAGCACAGAAAAAATATATCCTTTCTATAGAGAAGTTTCTAGTGCCGTTATTTGTTTTTCATTTAATAAAGAAATGTGGTCTTTTGAGTCTTAAAGTGTTTGCCTCGTCCACTTGCAAACACTGTAAACAGGCTTTCTACAGATCTAAACCCTGTCACAAGTTTTCAAAAATGAGCTTTTTAAGTGAACTAAAATTATTTGCATGTGGCAAAATGCACAAAAAACCTTGAGAGTACCTTCACAACTTCAATTTTAAATTATACCTTCAATTATATTTAAATAAGGGATAATGCCATGGAGAGGTGGTGTATTTTTGGATCATTTGGACTGATAGAAGAGCACCTTCAACCTGACATAAGTAAAGACAAAGGTTAAAACTGTGGAGTAGATAGAAAGAGAAAAGAGGACAGGCAGGAAACAAAAGCAAAAAGACAAGGGCAAACCGAGACTAATCGAAGAAGGAAGAGAGAGAGACAGTAAGATGACAAAGAATGAATGGGGAAGAGATCACATGTACAGATACAGAACCGCAGAGATGACAGATGCATGATGAATGGACTGAAATTATCAAGAGAGTGAAAGAGGAGGAGGAGGAGGGATAGAGCAGTCCAGATGTCAGGCCCACACTTCACATGTGGCTGTGGTTGACCCTTCACCTCTCCTTCTTTCTCCCTCCATCCCTCGTTTCTCACTGCTCTGTCAGGATGTCTGCAGTGTTTCGCAGCATGGCGTCAGAGCTTCACACAAGCGTACGTTTCCTCCTTCACTTGTCTCCTAAGTCAATCTGATGATGACAGCTTGTTGCTCAGTGCGTCATCGTATCAATCTATCGCTCGTCCCAAGGAAACAATTTTCTGAAATCACAGGCATCCAGAACAACCAACATGAAACTGGAGCCCAGTGTAGGGTCAGAATGACACCGCGGCTCTGGTCACAAAAGAGATTTGTTTCCCTGCATAGAAACATTTCATTATGATATACTAGCTGTAACATCTCAGGTGTGAAATATACACCTGTGGTTACACAACAATCTCGCCTTGGGTTAGGACCTTCAACACATAATACACACAATATGGTCTGTGACATGGTAAGTCAAGAATTTCTAAAAATAGTGTTCGTATTTGTCTTGTACAAAGAGGGCAAGGATCACTGAAGGCTGCAGAGTAAGATCATGTTTATCAGTGCTGTGGCATCATAAAAACTGATTGTTAACAAAGAGCACAGCAGATGAAGAACTGAGCTGCACAACAAGCCCTAACATGCATGACTCAAACAGACAGAGAGGGTTGTTGTTGTGTGTGGAAAGGTGTTTCAAGTCCATTTTCCCAACTATTCCTCCAGGTAAATGCAGCCCTGTAACTGTAGTGCAGACAAAGGAGATTGAGAGAGATATTAAAACATAAAATAAATCATAAAAAAATATAAAATGTAAATAGGATGGCTGATTTAACAGCAGATAATTATGTCTGACAACATTATTTTGAATTCAGCTTGAATTGCACTCATAGAAAGATTCAGAGTTAATTAAAAACTTCATAATAATTGTTTTTATACACATCTTTTAAACATAAATCCTTTCAGGTAGGGTGATTTTCCCCATCATAAACCGTTCTCTATTTTTTACATTCTCTCTCTTCTTCTTTTTCTGTGGATGCTGAACAAGGGGATGTGTTGTTCCTGGTGTGTCAACTGTGTCATTTTTCAACTTTAAACGTGATTGTTTTTATTGTTTTGTTTCAGGTTGTCTGTAGTATATGCATGTAAATTTACAGAGGTCTGGATCTCTGTAGGTTTTTTAATGTCCATGCTGAAAAAAAAAATGGATGTACAATGCCAAGATGTTGCTGGTCTGTGAGATCACTAATGTCACCGCTTGACTTCCTGTGGCAGGTGACTGATAGGGCTGTAGACTCGATATTCGAATATCCGTTGGAGAATGGTGGTAAAGAATCTGTACTCAAAGTGTAAATATATATTTATATTTCAAATTGTACATTTCAGCAGTGAACTGTCCAATCCAAAAGAGGGCGCTCCAAGCGTATCCCAACTGTCTATTGCGCTCTTGACCTCAATAACAGGAAGTACACCTTGAGAACATGGAGTACTGGCAAGGCCACTCTGTGAAGACCCCTTGGGCCCCACACCGCTGATGGCAATCAAAGACTGTCCTACCCCTTCGTCTTACACCTTTATCTACCCCTGTCCCTTGGCCCTCTGTTTTGAGGGCCAAGGGACAGGGGTGAAAACGAGAAAGACACCAATCGATTCCTTTTACGTTATCCCCTAGAGCCACTCACTGGCTGTTAATATTAATAACTGATAAAAACACGAGTATCGTTACTATGAAAATCAATAATTATGCTTAATTATTCACATTTATGTGCTTCCTTCGGTCTCCACTCTGCCATCTTGTCAACAGGCGCGGTGTATTATGGGTAATTTCTCATACCCCTTCCTTTCAAGTTAGGTCCCAGTTTGTCTTCATTTCAAGGGCTGTGTAGCGCTTCCCCTTAACCTTATGGAGAATTGGGATACCCCTTCACTAGACATGAACGAGCATAGCAAAGGGCTAAGGAGTACAATTGGGATTGACCCTAAGGCCATCATGTTCAAGATTGCTAGATTCATATGCAAGGACAAGCAGCCCACCAGTGTGGTAGAATATCTTTGGTTATTAACGTGTATGCAATGGGGTTGATTTTTGGGAAATGTGAAGGCCAGTAACTGTCAGCGAGGAAGTATCTGATCTTACGCTCACCATACAGTCTTTGCTCAACTTGGTGCTTTTCAAGTTTGTGCAATGACCCTTAATCTGTGTGTCTGCAGACATTTAGTTCTTGTCCGTTAACAGTCCTGAAACACTCTAAATTTAAGAACTTCTCTGATAGACATGAGAGTTAAAATGACCAGCGAAAGGCCTCATGATTTGAGTTTTATTGCTGTGTGCCATTTGTGCTGCTGTCCCTCTGAAAATCTGCTCCATCTTCCTGCATTTCTCTCACGAAAATCAAGAGAATCAACCTCACTTGGGGTCGTGGGCCTCACTTTAGGAATCACTGTTTTAACCAAACAGAATCAAGTAGCTTTCATTCAGCTTTCAAGCCAAGCAATAAAAGAGAGTTTCTGCTTTGTAAGTTTCTTAATAATTACAGTCCAACAAGAAACTGTACAAATGTGATGAAAGCTTGAGTTAGAGTTGGAGTTAGGAAACATCAAAAATTATAACTTTTGTAAACTCGAATGCAATCAGTTTGGTTTGTCTGAAGAGAGCAATGAAAGCAGAGCTGTTGAAAGATGACTTCAATTATTTCTAAGACATTATTGATGCAGATTGTGATCCACTTCTCTGCTCTCCACAAGGCTGATTTTCTGGGCTCAGTAAGTGTCTGATTGTTTGTTTGTGGGCAAAAACTTCATATGGGGACCACAAATAAAAACAAGACATCTGAATCCATTTTTTGTTGTGTTTCTGGAAGAAGTTATTGCCTTATAACTGGGTGCCAATTTGCTATAATTTTTTTTTTTTTTTTCATTTTTATCTTTTTATTTTTCTTAATTTAATAGCTGCTGTCTCAGGCCTGGCGCACACAGATTTTGAGAGACCCCACACATGAGGACAATCAGTGACGGATTTAACAGCTTTCTTCTTGTTGTGTGTGGTGGCCCACAAAAAGAGACATAGTACACCACACACCCACAGACTAACTCGTTAACAACCAGGGCCTCGACTCTCACAGCTCATAATCTTGTGTGATGAAACGCAACTTTAGCATAAACAAAAATGCTGGACAACATCAGAAGACGCTGCAGCTGAATGTGGCTAACAGTTAGCTTCCCCTGGAAGGCCACTAACTGCGGCAGCATCATGACACAAAACCATTCAGAGTATTTATGCTCTGTGAAGCAAACAGATATTCTCCCAAACTGCTGGGGGCAGTGTCCTCAAAATTTACATCTATAGCATGGTTTACAGTCAGTCAAACGAAGAAGAAAGTTTGTTGTTACCGGCTACGCTTAAGAAGAAATGAAGACGGTTTGTTGTCAAAATGGAGAACCACTCAGAGGAGTAGCTGTGTTTACTCATGTTAGTGTTTTTTTCATTGAAAATCATACAGATGTTTATATTTCCTTATTTCTGTCAACAGTAGCTCCTCAAATCAGTGCATTTCTGGTCTTGTTGTTATAGTCCTCCATTTCTGATGCCCTTTTAACTTCATGCTTCACCTTTACACTCGTTACCACAGCTAGTTTGCTTGTTGCTCCATTCAGGCTCCTCCCTAATTTGTTTTGTTTTGTTCCATGTGACAAGAGACAGAGGATGTGCACATATGTCCTCAGTGCACTCTACACACCAGGACTTCTGATCCTAATATTGAACATGTGTAATATTTACGGTTTTAAGTCTGGGCATCCACAATCCTCTTTAGAGAATATAAAATGACTCCTAAAAGTGGTGTCCTTATTTTACTCTCATTTACAAAGTGGCTACTTTCACAGTGTTGGACTGTTCTTCCTAAACCTAGTTTGGATGAAGCAGTGAAAGATCACAGACTGTAATTTAGGTTTAAACAGCTTCAGATGCAATAAAGCATGACAGTCTAGATGAGTACTGCATGAATCATGCCATGGCCTGCATGTAAACACAGAATCCTTGAAGGAAATAGTGGAGTTGAAAACAGAAGATCCAAAAATGCAAAGTCAGGATATTTGAGAAAGGAGAACAAGTGTCTGCAGTCAGTTTGGTTTGACAACACAGCACTTATAAACAAGAAAAGCAACAGAAAAAAAAAAACTCTCTGGTGTCCTCAGCTGGTTGCATGATTATAGTCCTGAGGTCTTTTGGGTGAAATGCAGTGCGGCCTGCGAGGTCTGACATTAAAATCCCAACCTAACAATAACAACAACAATCCCAAAATGTTGCATTCATGATGCTTCACTCACGCATTTAAAAAACAAAACTGACATTTGCTTTCCCACAACTCTGTCTAATTCAATATCAGCTACAGATTATGTGTGATTTAAGTGAGCCCTCGTTCTTAGTTCAAGAGCCACATGATCGGAAACAAATACCACAAAAGTGACTTTCCCAGTTAGTTGGGGTAGTTTGTGATATTTGTATCTGTTCATGTTGCTCTTGCACTAATAACGAGGGCTCACTTAAGTCACACATAATCTGTAGCTGATAGTTAATAAGACAGAGATGTGGAAAAGAAAATGTCAGTGGAGCAAAGTAGGTAGATCTGCCTGGAGAAAACATACTTGTGCACTGAAATGGACTTCTTTTGGGCAAAATAGTGCCAGATTTTGATCAGGTGCAAGCATAATACAGCAAAAAGTAGGGAAATATAGATGTTAGGGACGAAGATACACTACTGATCAAAATCTTAAGAGCAGTTGTAATATTGCAAGAATTTGCACATTGCGCTGTTGGATCTCAAGAAGGTTTTAAGTAGAGCTTGAGGTGGCAGTAGCTCAGTCTGTAAGGACTTGGGTTGGGGACCTGGTTTGGTAGCTGGAGAGGTGCCAGCTGACTTCCTGGGCACTGCCGAAGTGCCCTTGAGCAAGGCGCTTAACCCCAAAACTGCTCAGAAGCGCTTCGTCAGAAGCAGCAAGCCATCATTCCGACATCCCTTCATTAATGCATGATCGTAGGACCTATTTGCATGTGCATGTGTATTTCAGCCTGTGTATGTGTAGCATGTTTCAACGACAGAGTGTAAAGAACTGAATTCCCCCCATGAGGGACGAATATGTCTTTTTGGAGGATGTCTTTTTAAAATGCAAAAAGAAGAAATGGGAGCAAGAGAAGTTTGAGTAAGAAATATATTGAAAAAAACAATTAAACTGAAACAGGCTGTTCATGAACTGCAGCAAAAGTTTAAAAGAAAACTCCTCAAAACAGAAATAAAAGTGTCAAAAAAGGACTCCATAAAGAGCTCCACTGTTCTTGTTGGTCATTTAAAAAAATTCCTTTAGGCATGCTTGATCCAAGTGTTTGCAGGAGGCTAGAGGGGACGTTGCTCCAAGTGGTGAAGATGGCTTAATGAAGGGCATCCACTGTCCAGAACTGATGTTAATTTTTGTAAACTTCCCTTGTCATCCACCCCCAAATGTTCTTACTTGGACTTAGATCATGGGAACACCCAGGGTTGTCCAAAAGAGTGACGTTATTCCTCTGGAAGAAGTCCTCTGTCAGGCGGACATTGTGAACTGTAGCGTTGTCCAGTTGAAAAACACAGTCATTACCACACAGACGAGGGCCCTCAGTCATGAGGGATGCCCCCTGCAACATCTCCACATAGCCAGCCATCGTATGACGCTCCTGCACAACCTGAAGCTCCATCGTTCCATTGAAGGAAAAAGCATCCCAGATCATGATGGCGCCCCCTCCACCGTGCCGTGTAGAAAACATCTCAGGTGGGATCTCCTTGTCATGCCAGTAACATTGGAAGCCATCAGGACCGTCAAGGTTACATTTCTTCCTCCAAACTTTCTTCCACCTTTCAATGTCCCATGTTTGGTGTCCCGTGCAAAGTCCAATCAGGCAGTTTTGTGGCGTTGAAGGAGACGTGGACTTTGAAGATGTTTTTTTGTTTTTTAAGCCCTTCCCTCGCAGATGTTGTCTGATGGTTATTGGGCTGCAGTCAGCACCAGTAACGGCCATAATTTGGGTTGAGGATTGTCCCGTGTCTTGTCAGGCAGCCAATCCAATCCTCCGGCTCAAATCTGGTGACATTTTTTTGGGTCTACATTCGACTTTTTGATCCATAACCCTCATGATCTATTAAGAAATTCAAAATGACTGTCTTACTGCGTCCAACCTCAGAAGAGATGGCACATTGCGAGAGGCCGTGCTTATGCAGCTCAACGATCCTACCGCGTTCAAAGACAGAAAGCTTTTTCGCCTTTGCCATCAGAAGGTCATGACAGAAAATGCCACCTGACAGAAAATGACCAAATTTTTGTGCAGATTTTGGCTTTTAAAGGCTGTGGTCTTAAACCTTAGATCAGCCGACAAAAGCATGTTTGAGTTTAAAAGCAGTTGTCAATAAATTGCCTGCTCAAATTTTACGTGTGTTGCTCCCATTTCTTCCTTTTTGCATTTTGAAGCTCTACTTAGAACCTTCTTAAGATCTGACAGTGCAAAATGCAAACTCTTGCAATTTTAAACTGGTTTTAAGGTTTTGATCAGGAGTGTATATACATTTTACTTTTATGGAAGCTATCAAGACTCTGGCGAAAAGCCATGCTACTCTGTAGACACGTTGTCTGTCTCTGTTTTGTTAATTGGTTGTTTGGGAGGAATTTTAACTGAATTCCTCTTGGAATTCTCCTAAATTGAATTGCGGGCACGCTGCAGAGGGAGGAGCAGCAGCAGAGGGAGGGGGAGAGGAGGAAAATGGTTTGGCTCTGGAGCCTCACAACAAGCTCCAACAGGAAGTCATTGGATGTGTAATACACACAACCCAGAACAAAACAACCACACGCGCACATGTGAGCACGCGCTGAAACACAGGAGGGAGACGGTCAATTTGGCCTGCACACACCCACCACCACTGCCCCCTGCATGACTTAGTGTGTGTGTCATATAGTACATGACAGCAGCAGCTCAGTGACAGATGAGGACAGGATTGAAATGTAAGAAAAAAGAAACTTCAGTTCAACAGGAATGGTGGAAAAGAGGAGAGAAGAATAATTATGCCATGTGGAGGGAGGATGTAGTAATGGGGAACGGATGTAGAGAGTAGGACAGGGTCAAAAGTGTTGTTTTCAAGCAAACTGCAACAAACTGCCCTAAGGCATTGTGTGTGCGTCTTGGTATGTGTGTGTCTGCCCTAATTCCTTTTTCACTTTGTGAAGTCTTTCAAGGAATACACAATATCCTAAAGATGGTGCCTGGCTGGATAAACCCCTCATTAGGAGAAAGGCTCTAAATAGATGTTTTTGTATGTCCAGGTTTAGGAATCTAAAATGTTCCCAACATCTTACTTATGGTACTTCAATCATCTGTTAGCCACAATTTCAGTATGTTTCTTGGTTTCTGCACAACAGAGTCAGACTGAGTCACACTTATTTCCACATGGATGACCATTATTGTCCCCAGAGTCCAAACTGAACTTGTAAAAACCAAATATACACAACCTGGTTTTGGGATCATTTTAAAGTTTTGGGAAAAACTGCCTTAAAACCTGGCATTCAAATGCTGTGTTCAGATAAAGTATGATTGTTTTAACGGTTTAAATACTCAGGTTTCAAGTCCTTGCTATCTCTGGTGACAAAGAATTAACTCTTTAATGAGGACCAGAATATATCTGGTGCTGTTTGCATGATCAAGTTTGTTTTATCGAAGGCACAATAAGAGCCATCTCAGTTAAGTTAGAGTACAACTAAGCCATAAAATCTACTCAAGTATTAATAGTGAAAAGCCCATGTTATGCTTTTTTGAGTTTTAGCATGTCCCATCTGCATGACAAAGCACTTTATGCACAAGATAAAAGTCTGCAGCATTAGGATTCTCCCCCAGTCTACAGCACCAGTAGCTGCCTAAAACTGTGTGGCCCCCGTCCCCTTAAATAGACCTACCTGTGTGACATCCTACATTTGTTTTGTCAGCAGTTTAAGCCTATTGGCTTAGAGAGGGAAGCCCAGCAAAGAGCAGAGGCAATAGAATGAATGTAGAGTTGATGACAACTTTGCACCAAGCATTATTGACCTGACCAACTATCACAGAGTAAACAAGTCAACCTCAAAGTGACAGGAGCTCTGACAGGGTGTCTCAGACAGATGAGAATACAGCTAGATCAGGGGTACTGAGTATGTGAAAACAGGGATATTTTTTAATGTGATTGAGAACATGTTCTAGAAACCGTCAAAACTGAATATATGAACTATCTTCTATCATCATCAAGACAAATTATTTTCTTAATTCTGGACATTTACATACATTCAAGAAAAAGTTCCTGTTTTTTTTGTTATTTATTTTTTTTTTTTTTACCAAAACAGGGCTTCAAAAAGCACACAGGTAAGTCTTCCTGAAATCCCACCAAGTCAAATATCTAAAACCTTGACTAAAATCCATGATGTGTTTGAAAAATCTTCTGTTGCATGTACTGTTCAACTATAACATAAGCATTGTGAGTATTTAGGTAAAAAGTAAAATGTGGTTACCATCGCTTGTATTGAGGGTGGGCCTATTTCCTACTGTCAGAGGGGCTCAAAGAGGCTGAGCCCATGAGGGCCTTCCTCTTAACCCCAGGCCTTCACTTTGGCTTTACTCAGCTGTGCATGTTAACATACCAACATGCAGGTAGTTCTGCCAATCACATCAGGCCAAGGCTCGGACAAGCTCATAGTTGAGCTGTGATAGGCTTTGACTGCCAGGGGAATCGGCACACTGAGCCTCTTCCTTTCTTCCTCTCTCTTCCTCCTCTGTCTCCCTGTTCTGCTCTTGGACGTCTTTTGTTCTTGTCTAGTAGTCTGCTCTGGATCTTTGGTGTAGACAGCCTGCTGCTGTGGACCTGGCTGACTTCAACCACTTCATCCTGCTTAATCTAACATTTTTCCTTTTTACTGCCATTAAAGTAGCTTAACTCAGAACAATCATATTACTAGAAAATGGAAGTTCCAGCAAATATCACACATATATTATTGTTAGCATCAATACAAACATGGACAATATGCTGCTGGGAACCCGCCTCACTAAAACGACGTCATCCACGACCAACTAACATCAGCAACAGATAGAGATTGACTGACAGACAAATAAAGACTGACTCTGAATCATGAATGGTGAACTACTTCAATACCATACAGCGCCATTACACATTATACAATCCAATATGATATGATATGGTTTGATTTCTCAATTATAACACACACTTTTTTGCTATTAAATAAGCTCTAATTTTTCGGGTGCATATTATACATGAGTACAAGCAAAATACTTAAAACATTTTGTCTCGCCAACATCGCAATTGCAGCACATCTGATACAAAAAGCCGAATATTCTCTCTCTCTGCAAAAAACCCCCACCAAACTTGCGTAATTCTTATTAAACTGACTGTTAAACTGTTCTAATCAAATATTTCGGGTCTTAATCAGTTTAACTTTGTGTAATCATCATGTAATTCTCAAGTGTTACCACTCACTGGCAAACAGAGCGCTGCCATCTGAGCAAGGGGTAGCAAAATAGCTGCTCTTTGATTGGTCGGTACACTACGACTGAGCATGCTCAAGCAGAAATCGAGTAACTGCGCATGCGTGAAGCAAATGGTGTTTCCGCATCCGTTTGAGAGAGAAAATTGTGTATTTGTTGTGAAAATACTGAAATTTCATTGATTAAAACTTTGAATAAAGGTCATTTTTGAGTTGTCTGAGAGAGTAAGGCTTGGGCAAACTTTGGGTGCGTGTTATTTTCGAGTACAGTGTTTTTCAGGCAAAAACTGTGACAATATGGGCTGCGTGTTATAATTGAGAAATTACGGTATTAAATAAAACATGATTCAAATAAAATGATACAAAACAAGGAGCAATGATGAGATACAGTGAAAATAAGAAGTTGCTGTACAATTTACATCCACTTATCAGAAGAACTTTGACTCCACAGTAAAAAGAATGCAGTAAATTAAAGTTTATCATCTGCATAGAACAGAAACAGATCCCTTCATTTGTGAGTGTCGAGAATTAGCAGCATTGTGTCTTGTTCAATACCATAAATGTCTCACTGATTTGATTTTTAAAAATGGCATTTCTTCAGATGGAACAGAATATTTTGGCACTAGCTTGATGTGCAAAGAAGATAACAGGATCCAGATGTTTTACTTCAGGATTCTGGCACATATATTCAGATTACATGTGAGGATCTGGAACCCATCCTGAGCAGCATGATGAAAAAATGTGTTAAATAACTTCATGAATAAATCCTGCAGCCCCTCCTCTTGCATAAGCAGAGCATGACTTTTCCAGATTTCCAGGGATTTTGGATTTTGCTCACACTAAATAATCTCTGGAATCCCGAATCATGTAGTTCTTTGAATTATTATGTTTCATTGGACTGTCAAAACCAAACTCTCCCTTGTAAATGGTGTTTAGCAATAAAATATCCCTTAATATCCAGATGCAACTCACTAATGACTTCATGAACTCTGCCTCTTATCTCACCCATATTCCTCCTCTCCCTGGACTGCTCTCTCTCTCTATCGCTCTCATTTATCCCCCATAATTCATTTGTTGATTATGAGAGGGGAAATGGCAAGTAGAGGGGAGGAGGGGATAAAAGATAGGATAAAGCATGCATATGTTTTCAAGGGTTCACACTCTAAATCACATCAATGAGCATTTCCTGGGAATTCCCTTTGAGAGACAGAGAGTGTGTAAGAAAGAGAGGAAATCAAAGGGACATGGTCTTCAGTGTTTGCGTGACAAGAACAGACACACACATACAACATGTACTCAATACTTTAATGTGTGTGGAAAGCTCTGTTGCTAATTAGATCATTTACTGTCTCACACTTGTGTGTGCATTTTTCTTGCATGTGTGTGAGTGTGTTTGCATGTTCCAACAAGTGTCAGCACCACACCTGACCTCATATCTGCAAAGAGTCATCCATACTGGAACTATGAACCTTTGGCTTGGAAGATTTTCATGATCCACAAACTCAAAAACACACTGAAGCACACAACACAAACATGCCCCAAAATTCACAAACACACTTGCTTGCAATTATGTTGGAAATCCAACACAAGGGTTCAAAATGAGAGACTCAGACCTACAGATCAGTCCGCTTCTGAGTTAATCATTGATGGCTGCTCAGACACATGGACGCACACAAACACTCGATTATGAAGGTCAGTGACACAAGAGGGCTCATGTCAGGGTTGTGTGACACGCTGCCAAAGAAATACACAGAAGGAGAAAAAGTGCAGGATGATGATGAAAGGATCAAACTAGTGAACGCAGAGTGAACAACTACGATTTAATTTGAAAATGATGAATGGGCGTGAGCTTGCGTGGTGCTTTTCTAGTTGTCTGAATACTCAAAGTGCTTTTACGCAGGCCTCCTTTTCCATTCACACAACTGGAAGTGCCCTAAGAACACAAACTTCCACCAAGGCATTTACAACATTCTTGGGACAAGTTGTTGTCAAGTTTGGGGAGAACATCCCCATATGACTGTTAAGAAATCATTTTAAGAATTCCTGGATCCACATCCAAATTTGGATGGCCACCAAAGTCGTATCACTTCTTCCTTGTGCCATGGCCAACATTTCCTGAAAGTTTCGTGAAAATCCATTAAGAACTTATTGATTTATAAGAGAAAATGTGGAAAACTGCCCTCTATCATAATGTTACCAAATCCTTTAAAAAAAATCCTGGATCCACATCTGGATTCGGCTGCCATAAGATTATTTCACTTCTTCCTTGTGCCATGGCCAACATTCCCTGAAAATGCTGTGAAAATCTGTACAAAAGTTCTGAACAAATTAGCGAAAATGTGGAAAACTGACCCTTCTCACACTGTTAATAAATAATTTCAAAAAATTCCAAGGTCCACATTTGGATTCAGATCCCCACAAACTCTTATTCCTTCTGCCAGGGTCAACATTTCCTGAAAGTGTCATGAAAAATCCATCAAGAAATTTTTAAGATATTACAGAAAATGTGAAAAAGTGCCCTATCTTAAACTGTTACCAAATCCTTGAAAAAAAATTCCTTCATCCACTTCTGGATTCACATCTTCACCAAAATTAAAACAGTTTTTACTGTGTTATGACCAACATTCCCCGAAAATGTCATGAAATCCGTTGCACAGTTATTAATTTATTAGTGAAAATGTGGAAAACTGCCCATTCTCGCACTGTTAACAAATCATTTCAAAAAAATTCAAGGCCCACATGGATTCAGATCTCCACCAAAATCTAATCATGACTCCCTTGTGCTATGACCAACATTCCTTGAAAATTTCATCAAAATTCATGAACAGCTTTTTGAGTTATCCTGTTATCAAACTAACAAACACTGGCATAAGCATAACCTCCTTGGAGGTGGTAATGATGGTAAAGGTTGCTCTGCAGATTGTCCCTCAGTGTTTATCACATTCATACACATTTAAACACCAATGAAGCAGTGGAAGCATTTTGGGGATACAGTGTCTTGCCCAAGGACACATCAGCATCAATCCTGCAGCTGCCAATCGAATCCCAAACCAGGTTAAGTAAAATCAACTGTAACACTTCACCACATCGGCTAATATGTGATATGTGGCATTTCATAGTGTGCTTTACAGCTCCGTTTGATCAAAGTTTTAATTTTGTCAGCCAAACATGACAAGATGTCTCCGTCAGCTACCTTTTATCCATGATGGGCGATAAGCTAAAAATAGCTCACTGGAAGTAAAAACAGTATCCTTTGTTTTTCTTCACAAGAGGAGACTAAAAAGTGCTCTACTGTCAAACATTCAAAATCAATAGCATTTCTCCTCTATGTACACAATCTGTCGGTCAAAAGACAATCTGCAGTACAATGCACTGGAGCTGGTGTGTGTCTGTTTGTGTGCATGTGTTTGTGCAGGGCAGCCTAACAGAGACAGCATGAACCATATGCAGTTGTCAAGCTGTTATTGAGTTATTTCTTTGACTGCAGGTTGTCAAGCTATGTATTAAAACTATTCAATATCAAATTTCTTTGCTGGTATCATACTGATATGTGCAGTTCAGATATCATGAAAACCCTACTGCACCATTAATGCTGATACATACGGCTCTAATTAACCTTGCAGTGCAGCTGGATCAGCCTAATTAAATGTCTGTAATCAGGCAGATCCGTCTTGCCAAGCTCCAATCTACATTGTGATCAGGCCAAGCGGCACGGTCTAATCAGCGTCTTTTTGAGCAGGAAGAGGTGGGAGCTATGAGTGAGACAACAGCAGGAAGTGACTGCTCAAAAGGAGATTAGCATGAGATGCTAACAGCTTCAGTAGCAGTTTTGGCTGATCTGGACCAAATGTCACTTCTGACATGTTTTGGCAGGAGTCTGATCTATGAAGTGGCTTGAACTTTGTAGTTTATGCTGTGTCAGCAGCACCTGCTTACTACATCATCTGACTGGCCTGTAATTAATGTGATTGACAGAACAATCGTCCAATCATCTGCTGTGCATGCTACTGCCCATTCCCAAACACTTTCTGTGGGCTGTTGCCTGAAAATTGGTTTGAAATAAACTGAATGGCTTATCTGGTGTGTCAGGTTAGGCTTTATTACCAGCTTGAAGTGTCATAAGACATCATTCAAGCACAGACACTAAAAATCAACTATCTTATACCTGTCAATGCTGATATAATTACTGATAGTAATGTGCATTCCTAATATTTTGTCAACAGACACTAAAACTAGAAGATGTACAGTACTGGATTTTTATTGACGTTACAGCCAATCAATAGGGAATGTATGGACATTTTTTCATGTTGTTGTGATCATTTTTAAGGTTCACACCAGTCTTGTGAAACTTAAAGGTGCCATCAAGTGATTTGGTATTTGGCCACTTTAAAGCTCGTAGCCTTGTTAGAGGCAGATTTTTACAAGACTTTAAACATCTGAAGCAGCACAGACAGAGATATTATTGCAGTTCCTCAAGATTGCTTTTAATCTATCTTTCACGATTAACTTTAAAGAGGCTTTCAGGTAGGATGCGGCACATTACACAATTTCGAACTAGTGCTGTCATCAGCAGCTGATTACAACAGTTCAAATTGGACGTGCTCCGTGAGCATCTTGAAAAATTCCTGAACTACTGAGACTAAAATAAAAGATGCATAATACTGGATTTCTCCCAATACCTGATATCAAAACTCTTTATCACTGATACTAGTAGCAATATTGATATTTTGTGTCAAGAGAACAAAGTCGTTAACTAAAACTGACCTGTTCCTTACATGGTTACGGTCAATTTCTGTGAAGCAAGAAAAACAACATTTTATTCTTTAATAAATAATGATTTTAATTATTTTCGTCATAGTTTTCGTCAACAACCTTTTTTCTCCTGACGAAAACTAGACTATAACTAAAAAAACACGTGTACATTAACAAAAACTAAAACTAACTTAACTGACATTTTCCTCAACAAATAAAAACAAGACTAAAATTTTTGACAAAGAATAAATCCAATCAGACCTAATTTCGTCATGTAGAAAGTAGGGACAAGTTAGGAATATATCCAATCACAGCTACTTTGTTTGTGTGGAGAGGTTGGATGAGTTAAGAGGGACATCCAATCACAACTGCCTTAACTTCAAAGTGGTGGCGGGATCCAAGTGTAAAACATGACCTCAGAAATTCAAGGAAGCATAAGAAATTCCTTACACTCTACGCTTCACATTTTAGTCGACTAAATTTACAGATTTCGTCGACTAAAATGATGTAAAGTTTCATCAACTAAAACTAGAGTAAAATTGAAAGAATTTAGATGACTAAATTATGACTGAAACTAAAAGATCTTTCATGCAAAAGACTAAAACTAAATTAAAAACTGCTGTCAAAATTAACACTGGTACATTGCAAATTTTGCCATTACTGCAGCCAATATATGGAATATTTATGGTCAGTTTTCACAGAGTAAATACTGGTTAAATGTGCACATTAAATCTGGAACATTCTTCCTCTTCCCACTCAGACAGGTGCTCTGTCCTCTAATGCTCTGGGGAGAGAGGAAGAGGAGGGAAAAGGAGGAGAAAGGAGGAGAAAGGAGGGTGTAAGTCTGAACCTGAGCCCGAGGAAAACCGGCTCGACAAGAATTCAACATAACAAACTGGAGCTCTGCTGCCTGCTGGGGGATTTTCTACTCGAGTATCTGATATAGCCTCTCCAACAGAGTGGGCTTCTGTGCCTGGCGCAGGGTTTGAGGGCGACACACCTGCACCCACACACACTGTCTCCATGTCACACACACAAACACACACATAAGTCTCCTGTAACTTCACAACAGAGGGCCTACTGTCAAGAGCAGGCTGTCAGCTCTCATGTTGTCCTGAAAAAGTCAAAACCACACAGGAGAACTTCATGATCAGCGACACATGTCTCCAGCCCTGTCAACAAACTTCAAACAAGTCCTCCTCACCTCGTCCCATTTGATGAATTTGCCCCCTTTCTTCAGCGCTTCGTGGACGGACACGGGTTTGAGCTGCAGCGCGTGGACTCCCGGCTTGGCCCCGGCCATGGCGAGGGACTCCCTGCCCGGGTGCCAACGCCTAAACCCGGGCTACGGCAAGCTGGACTCCTCGGAAGGAACAAAAACGCTCTTCCGTCCTTCCTCCACTTCCAGATCGGAGCTGCTTTTTCTTTTCCGGGGGAGAGGGTTAATTGAGAAGACGCGGGGAGGGGAAGTTTTTCAAGACAGCGACCTTAAAAGTTAATGAACCTCAGCGAAAGTTTGAAGAACATGAGGAGTAAAATCCAGAAAGTTTGCTGTTTCAGCGCGCAACGCCGCCGTCTGGTCCGCGTCCACGCACCAACGCGGTGACGCGCCTCTGACTCCCCTTTTAATTCTTTTGATTCATAGATTGGTTTATTTGTGCAGTTCCTCTAATCGCGCACTTGAGCCCGAGGAGAGATCCTTTCCTTCCTTCCTCCCATCTGCTCGACCCCTCTCCTCTCCTCTACCAACTTTCTCTGCTTCCTCTCTCTCCTGTCGCCTCCAACGCGTTTCGTCTTCTCTCCTCCTCCTCTCCTCCCTGCATGTTTTCTGTGGAAAAAAAAGAGAAGATTCCGCGAGGAGAGAGGGACAGCGTCAGATAGTGCTGAGTGAATGAGACATGAGAGAGGAGGGGGAAGTCAGGGTTGGTGTAAGAGGGGTGTGTTTCACTTCAGTTCCTCTGTTTACAACTCTGTGCATGACTATGAAGATTATGAGCCTGCATGCTTTATAGAGAACAAGAATGTTTTATAGAGAACAACGACTTCATTTTCGTGGTAGCTTTTTTGATTCTTAAGATTAACACTTATTTTATGAAACTTAAATACAAAGCAACTTTGTATTTTGCTTCTGTGAAGCTTGTAAACTTGTAAAAGACAGATATTTTAAAGAATGTAAACATTAAAAGCTGCACAGACTGGTTACTATGATCAGCTGATTAAAAACATTACAGAAGAGCTCAGACAGCACAAACCTCCACCAAGACATTTTAACATTGTCAGGTAAGTTGTTAAAAATGTGGAAAACTGCCCAATATCACACTGTTGAGAAATCCTTGAAAAAATTCCTGGATCCACATCTGGATTCAGATCGCAACCAAATCTTCCTTGTGACACAGCCCTGAAAATGTAATGGAAATCTGATGAGAGGTTATGGAGTTATTTGCGAAAATGTGTCAAACTGCTCTATTTCTTAATGATTAGAAATCCTCTAAATATACCAAGATCCACAACCAGATCAAGATTAACTCTAAAATATTATCACTTACGTCTTGCTCCATAACCAACATTCCTTGAAAATGTCATCAAAATCTATTGAGTGATTTGCAAAAATGTCGATAACTGCCCTGTCACCCCATGTTAGGAAATCCTTTAAAAAAAACCTGCATCTCAATTCAGATCACCACCAAAATTGATTTACTTTCTCTTTCTGCCATGATCAACATTTCCTGAAAATGTCATCCAAATGCACTGTGAAGTTATTGAGTTATAATTGAAAATGTGGAAAACCGTGCTTTCTCACAGACTTACCAAATCCTTTAAATAATTCCTGGAAGCTCCACTTTTCCATTCACACAACTAGAAGTGCTCAAAGAGAATAAACCTCTGCCTCGAATTTCACACTTTGTCAGGATTATTGTCAAAAATGTGGAAAACTGACCCATCTCCCAGTGTTAAGAAATTTCAAAAACTCTTCCTGGATCCACATCTGGATTCATAATACCACCAAACTCTAACAGAGTTTCTTCCTCGTGCCATGACAATCTTCCATGAATATATCATGGATATCTGTAAAAAAAATTATTGAGTCATTTGCGAAAATGTAGAAAAGTTATCAAATCCTTAAAATTTTTTTAATTCGAGTCATCACTAAAATTTGATCACCTCTTGCTCGTGCCATGCCCAGTATCACCTTGAGATTAAATCAAATTCATCACAAACCGTTTTAGTTATCTTGCTTAATGACAAACACACAAACAAAACACAACGTCAGTGGAAACTTCAAGCTCTCAGAGAGTACAAACCTTAACCAAGGCATTTCTGATATTCTTAGCTGAGTTAAAGTGTAGTGAGTATATATTAGCAAAAGTCATCTGTTGCTTTTAGATGCGGTGTCTTAAGAAATTTCATCAAACTTGGATATAGATGTGTCAAGATGCTGAAGGCCATGGGACAAAGGATAAGGTCATGAAGTCTAATGACCATCATTTGATTTCGCAGTTTGAGGGATTTCCAGAGGTCAAGGTGACTGAGTTGAATGCTCGACCCTTCCTGATAAGATTTCTGTGAATCACTTCACCACAAAACAACCCTTGACCCTCCTCCTGACTCACAACTGTGCTTTAATTTTCTGGAAATGTTTACTTTGTGGAGGCATAAAACCTACATGCATAAGTGATTTTCTAATTATTTCAGCTTATTTATTTCATTATCTTGTGTTAACATATTGATTTTCTGAGCAAGTTTGTTTCAATCATTTTATTTGAATCTTGAGAAATTAACTCTGGGGTTGTTCTCTTTGGATAAACAAAAAATCTCTATATATAATTTTTAAATATTAAAGCTGCAAGAAGCACAACATGACTGCATTTCCCTTTAACTTTTTTGTATGAGATAACACATACTGTGTCTTAAATAGCACATATTTTTTCAACTATAAAATAGAAGTATGCTGCAGCCCTAAAGGCCTGACACATTTTCATTAACAATTATCTCCCCAAGTTATGAATACATTGATCCAGATGTGTAAAATACCTGGAGTGTCTTTTTAATTAACCTTTAGATAAACAACTTTCAGCAGCACAGATATGAGGCTGACATGGACAAGCAAACCTTGACATGTCTCACAGTCAAACGTGAAACATAATATGTTCATACTAAGAGAATACAGCACAGTCATTGATGTGTGACAAAGTGTGAAGGGATCAGATTAGATCTTGATGAACAGGTTACCAGCCTCTACCATCACTCAGTGCGTTTGCACAGATAAGTTGAGCCATGTCTGGTTCACTTTCAGCACTTACTTATATATATTTGAACACCCCGGTCCTTTTTCCCGATGCTGCACCAAGTGATATTTCTAGTTACTTTGTCAAAATTCTCTGTACAGGAAATGTTTTCCAGATTTCTTTTCATAGATATGTCAGTCATTGTGAATATTTGCTTTGAAACTTGAAAATAAAGAACAACTCTATTTAACAATGGTTGTTTCATCACTAACTCTTGGTTGCATCTGCAGGCAACCAAGAAGACCAAGAAGTCTTTTAGAAGACTGGAGTAGTTAATCTCGTCACTAAAGCAGTAGTGATAACAATAGTCTTCTTTTATGATCATTAGCTAAGACGTCCTTGGAGGAGCTTTCACACTCCCAACTTTAGATTTCTACGAGACAAATGTGCTTGAAAGCTCACCTTTAGCTGATCTATGAAGGACATCAGATCAAATGTGTCCCATTTAAAAGTTTTTTCTCCTCCCTCCATGAAGAGCATGATCTAGTATTCGTAAATCCACAATGATAAATCCGTGATGACTATTCATGGTAAAAAAACATAGCACTGTTGTTTTTAGACCTCCAGATGCCCCCACCTCTTCTTCTCTTGTTTCCCGGGAGTAAAATGCAGCCAAAGGACCAAAAAAGGCAAGATAATTATCTGACAGTTTTAAAAAGAATTCTAGAAACTACTTCCAGGATTGTCACACACAACTACATGGAGCCCCGTGTCTATAGGAATAAGTGTAAATGTGTGAATAGGTTTTCTGTGTGTATTTCTGAATGTTGTTGCTTTTCTCTTAATAGCCCAGGCTTGAGGGAACTTTATTGAGATGTGAAAACACTTGGTCATTGTTGATCTTGAGAAACAAACCCCATTTTGATTTAATATTTTTCCCTTAGGTCAGCTTTTAACACATTTATCTGTATAATCACAAAAAAACATTTCTAACTTGATTTTACTTGAATGGATTGAGGTTCTGCTGAATATGCATTAATATAAATAAAAATCCATGTAGAACAATAATACAAAAAAAGACTGGGTTACAAAGGTAATTATAACACGGTTTTCCACAAGTACAAGCTCCCAAACAAATTAAAAACTACTCAGAAAATGTTGGCCGACATTTAACAAGCAAACATGTATAAATATCAAAGGTCCCATGTCCTGGTATCTTTGACTGTTTCCATCCAAATCAGAATCATAAATACTTTATTAATCCCCGTGGTAAATTCGGTTGCTTTAGTTGCTTGTATACACAGTATAGCAGTATAGCAGTAAGAAATATCAAATAAAGACATTAAAAACAGATAAGACTATAAATTTTAAAAAAAAATGAAAGGAAAAATTGAAAAGGAAAATTTTGTAGGCAGGTTGCAAACATGAGAGTCTTCAAGCAATATCAACTTCTAACAAGACATGGGACCTTTAAGAAAAATAATTGTAAAAATAATTGTTTTCTAAAATATCTGGGCTGAGGAAAGACAACTTTTTGACAACTATTTTTCAGAAGCAAAACATTTATTTTCAATCAATCAATCAGTCAATCAATCTGATCTTTATTTGAACAGTACAAAATCAAAGCAAAGTTATTTCAAGACACTTTACAGAAGAATAGGTCAATGCCATACTTAACTCCTTTTTTTGAGCATTTTTATTTTTATTGATTGATTTATGGTATTATATTATTTTATTATTTTGTATTCATATTCATTTATTTATTTTTTCTATCACAGTCTAAGTAATGTGTACTTGAAAAAAAAAAACAATAACCCAAGTTCTTGCTTTCAAGTTCATGAAGTTCTGTCATTCACGATTTTAAGAGATTATATGTTGCTTTAAATGTGGTTCATATATTTAATACCAGTCACTACACTACCATACACTATGTTAGCAATCACTCAAGGACAAAAGAAAACCTTCTAGTTTTAGAGTGCCCCTGATCCACCTGTAGCCTCACTTTGTTTGAGCCCCTGCACATTAAGGCGTCCTTTCCCACATGGGCCCAGTCTGCTCTAATTGGTTGACCTCACTACTCTGCAGTGATCGGTCAGTTCAGCTCTGCTCAGCACCGTGTTGTCAACGGCTCTGCATTCATTCTGTGTGCACTGCACTGGACCTTGTAGCCCAAGCCAATGGGCTTATACTGCAGATGGGTCAGTGGTAGGTCTACTCAGGGGGTCCAGGGGAAGGAGCCGTTTGAGGTGGCAACTGGTTCTGTGAACAGGGGACGAGGGAGAAGGCCTGATACTGCACACGTTTTGTCTTGTGCATTAAGTCCTCTATCATACAGAGGTGGCATGTAAAACAGACAAAAGTGCATATAGTGATCAAAAAAGCATTGATGGGTTTTAAAACATCATCCAATCAGTTAGTCAATCTTTATTTGTATAGTGCTAAATCATAACAAATGCTGTCTCAAGATATTTTACAAAAAGGGAAGGTCAATGCCATTTTTAATACATATTTTATCTAATTAATTTCATTTAATTTTGCTTTTTTTCCATCTATTTCTGTTTTACTAATCTAGAGCCAGCATAATGAGTTCATGATAGCAATGAATTTATGAATGCCCAGATCCTAAATTTGTCCTCATCACATTTGTGTCTGTTAAATAGCAGTTTAATAGATGACATGATAATCCCTTGAGGTGAGGCATTTTGTTTTCCAGAGGTTCCTCTTCTCTTTATGGCTGGAAAGGTAGTTATTATGGTGGCATTAGCAATAACAACCATGTTTAGAAAGTGTTCTGAAATTATCTATATTAAATATAATGATTATAAAGAAGAGATGACTGGTGTGAGTTAATATAGAAGCATTTAATAGATCTGCAAATAAATTAGATTTAATAAACAGAAAATTTTATGTTAAATTACATTCTGATGTTGGTCGATGTAGGATAAAGCAGTTAAAGTCAAGCGGGTCCACAGCAGCAGGTCGTCCATGTTGGTAGTCATGGCTACTGTTTTACATGTGTGATATTTGCAGGAACTACTGCATATTTTAATAAACTTATCATTCTGGAGTTTATATTGGGAACTGTAATTATGATGAAATTGGAATATTAAAAAGGCCAGATAATAGTAACTGTAGTCACTGAAGGTCCACAGCAGCAGGCTGTCCACACCAACAACCCAGAGCCTACAAGTCAAAAATCAAAGATGAGCAAACAATGCAGAGTTTGAAAAGTTAAATGACTGAAATAATTATTTCAATGTGCTTCAAGGGCAAGAAAGAATCTAAACAATTGAATAAAAAACATTTTATTACCAATTAAAAACCCAAAATATAATCTGTTTTTTTTTTTATCATTTTATTCCTGTGGTGATCTTACTTTAGCTTGAGCATTCTGCCAACATTTTGACCAGTGACAATGCAAAGCAACAGCTTACACTTCTGTAAAAAGATGGAGCTCTGTCCAGTAATGTACGGTTGAATTCATCATCTCGACCAGTTTGATTTCATGAGGGAGGACCACTGCCCCCCTGACTGGCTCCTTTTACCCACTGGCTGACTACTCCACGTCTTTGGAAAGCCTTGTATATGAACAGTTTTTTCTCTTACAGTGTCAGAAAAGCAAAGGCCAAAAAACTTTAAATGCAAAAGTTGAAGTACGTCAAAGCTGCATGAGTGCATGTTCTTAAATTCTGCCACAGCTTATCGTCGGCCTTGCTGAGAGTCGGTGCTTGTTTACTGTTGTTCTCTGCTTGGAGCTAATGTTTAATTAAAGGCCTGATTTAATCCTTCAAATTACCTCTGCCTTTAATTGCTTGAATTATTTTCCTCAATGTTGGCACTGACAGATCACATGTGCAGCTGTAATGTTATTAAAAACATGGCGGTTATTATTTCAGCCATTAGGAGTCCACAGTAATAAGCTTAGAGGCCATTTTAAATGAAAAGAGATACTGCAGGTTGTTGTGTCCATCCTAAAAATTAGAAAATTAATGCGTATTATGTCTTAGTAATGGAATAAAACGAAGGGATTCATTGGTCAGCTAGCTGAAGTCCTTAAAGTCACTCAGTAACTTTCCCCCTGCTTTCCTCCTTCAGATCAGTTGCGGAGTATCATGTTTAAGAAGTGTGAGAGCAAAGGAGTCAAATCCTGCTGCCAAGCAACATTACAACTTAGACCACTCATAAAAAACGTTACGGAGCAACAGATTTTTTTGGCAACCCCTGCCTTTCTCCGACTCCCTAACTACACCCAGCAGGAATGTCTGCTATGCCGCAGCCTGCTGACTTACTGACTGGTGTTGTCTTTTTCCTGACCAAACCAAAGCCAGGACAGGGAGATCCAAAGTCATTCTGTGAGATTCAAAAGGAAATAATTCATAATGGACACACAGTTAAATATTTGTGTTTAGAAAGTTCTAGTTTCTCCGTTACGTGACCCTGAGGAGGTGCAAACACCCAGCAGGAGATACATCGTTTAAGTATTCAGCAGCTGCATAGACTGGCATTGAGGTGGTTGTGTGTGTGTATATCTGATCTGTTTTTGTGCTTTGTGTCCAGGCGGTAACCCAGTCCAGGTGGATTTGTTGATTAATCTGAGCATCACATGCACGCAATCGCACACTCACACAACCTCTCGAATGACACCAAACAAATACAAGATGGACACATGCATATCCATTCTCTAAACAGCGTGGCACACATGCATAAGCAGGGACTTTGTGTTTCTCCCGAGCACTCACCCACTATCTCTCCTCTCACATACACTCACAAATAAATCTTCCTTTCAGCCAAACAATGTCATGTCGAACGCTGAATTTGGAGTGCAGGCACCTGTGGTGTCAATAGAGTGCCTTCTCCCTTCTTCCTGCTCCCTCATCTCACAAACACAATCTCTCTTTTTGTGTCCATGTTACACATAAAAACACTCCCTCAGGGTTTTCCTCTTTCTTGTCTATTGCAACAGGTGTCCAGTTCCCATTGGTTGTTCAGTCAAAGTTCATCTGAATACATATGAAATGAGGTTATACAATATTTTACACACTGCAAAAAGTAAACAGTCTTTCTCCCTTTATGAATCACTGAGATATTTCTACTCAGTTTGTTGGCCCTCCATCACATTTCTGAATGTATTCCTGTCTGATATAGAAGTGGTTTTCTGCCTGTGCCTGTTATCAGTGGTGCCGCCAGCTGTAATCCTGCATGCATATATACATATTTTTGATAACAATTTTAAGGGATACGCCAATGTTCTTTTTCTTTTCGTGTCTTGTCTCTACAGTGGTCAACAAGGGGAATATGCACCGCAAATAAACAAATGTGCCACAAACACTGCAAACACAGGAATGATGCAAAATCAAAAACACACAAACACATAAAACAAATGCAACAGAAAAACTGCACGAAAAAAAATGATACAATCACAGAAACGCTGCAGAAGCAAAAACATAAAAACCAGACCAGAGGGATGGACCAGATCTTCTTTACAGACAAGAGATACCCAGGAGAAAGTTGGCTTAGAAGAAAGTTAGCAAGCATTTGTAGAGGAGAATAAAAAGGTACGTTTTCCTTTACATCTTTTTTAAACACTTTGCCGTAATATCTTACAGTATTATCGAAAAGAAGTACATTTACGAAGCTAATGTTAGCGTGCGTCTGTCTAGCTGACCGTTGCTAGGGACGCCACTCTGATCGGCACAGACATTAATAACTTAGCATTCTGTTCAAAGTTTGGCAACGGCAACTAACGTTATCCGTAGAGGAGGAGGATAGTGGGGATCAAATGAGACCAGAACACAGAAAGCACAAATCAGACACCTATATAAGTTACTGGAAGTGGAATATTAAAAAATGGTCTTATTTAAATGCTTAGGAAAACAAAATACTCACGCCTGGCGAACTTATGTTTTATGGAGTAAAATTGCAGCGTTTCTCTCTTGCAGTTGTTTGGGGTTTTGTATGCAGCATTTCTCTTTCTCTTTCACTGGGAGTCAATGCGTACAAGCATTTCTACAGTGCTTTGCGCATGCGGCCTGCAGTTTAGTTTTATATATATTTCTATAAAAAATTACATAAAGTGCTATTCTTAGTCTAAAAATAGATAACGTAACATAACTCGGTAAAAAAAAACAAGTCACAACAAGCACACAGGACCGTGTAGAGTTGCTGAAGAGTTTATCTGATGACTGTAGGCAGAGGCAGGCTAACACTACCCACGGACTCCCAGTGTTTGAGCTAAGCTAATTAGCGATGGGCAAGCTTTGCTCATCTCTTTCTTGTTACTCACACACAGTCAAAAGAATGGTGTCTTTCTGCTTGTCATGGACTCTGGAGAGAGTCAAAACACTAAAAAAGAAAAATAAAATTGGCGTATCCCTTTAACTGTAAAAAAGATAAAGGCTGCAATTTAGTGTCTTTCCTTTTACTCCTCTTCCTTTTCTTGAGCAGTTTTTGTTGGCTGCGTCCACCCACCAACGCAATGATGCAAACATGATTAGCCTAATGAAGCCACTCGCAGCAACAGTTAGGGCTGAGATATTATTTCCGGTGCCACCTGCCGAGTTAGCCTCTCTGAATTATGTTTATTTTTCATTTTCAGAAAGGTTTAACGAGAAAAATTGAGCAAATGCAAACAACTAAAAATTTGATCAATTTGACATCAACTGCAAGCCTTGAGTGTTTTCTCAGGCGGTTACTACATCACTTAAAAACAAACCTGGAGTACGATGAGAAATATCTGAGCAGACTGGGAATGATAAACGCTCATAAGGACATTAACGTACATCTGTTGACTTTGCACAGATGTCCAGCCTAACTCTCAGAAACACTGGCCATAGTGGACTGTTGAAGACAAAACTTGCTGGTGAAGGACAGCAGGAGTTCTCTTAGGACACAGCTCTGGGAGACAAAGAAGATGTGAGGCCTCTTCTCAAGTTGGTGTAAGAGGAGAACAGCACTATGATGAAGGGGGATGTGGAGTTTCAGACAAAGAGACTGCTGGACTCTCCCAAGGACTTCCTTCTCTCCTACAGAGACCCAAAGATCATCAATGAGGCTCATGGCTGCAACAAGATCCTGGGATAGAAGCTGCAGGAGGCTCCTGTCTCCAGACAGGTGAGCCTGGAGGGTATGGTGTTAGAAGAACTCTATTTGTGCCACCAAGACCATTTTGGATGGAGTTTCCACCTTACTGTCCTCCAGCTTCCATCAGGTCATCTTCTCTCCTTCTGTCAGGGAGGACATGGTAGCCTCCATCGTGAGGCTGAGCTGTTGAAGACCATCACCAGCATCACAGCAGAGCATATCTGTGTCTTGTTTGGGCCTCAGACTCACTCAGACATGCCACTGTGGAAATCTTCAGCCTTCACCGTTCTCCAGAAGTCTGAACATATCACTCCTCCTGTGGCCCTACCAGCTGTGGCTGTGACCCTGGAGGGGCAGAAAGTTGACGTGGAGCATTTACCTGACCCAGGAACTAGCTCTGCTGCTTCAATGCTGCCGCCACAATCTCCTTTTGCCCCACCAGCTGAACACCATGGCAATGAAACAGTCAAATAATCATTCTTGCTTGATGTGTAACATCAGTTGCTCAACACTCTGGGGTCTCCCTTGTCGTGTTTTGCTCTATAACCTGTATGAACCTTTCAGAATAAATAAAGCCTTTGCAGATGTGCAAGTTACCCATGTCATGGGCACTATCACACCCCCATATCATTGATGATTGTTTCTGAACTCCCTTTACTCTTTAGCCCGGAGGACATAATGTTCATGGCTTCCAGAAACAATTTGAAATGCGGACTCATCAGACCACAGTGCACTTTTCCACTTCGTGTCAGTCCATTTCCGATAAGCTCAGGCCGGGAGACACCACCAACATTTCTGGGATCCTTTACAGAATGATGTCAGTTTTTAATGCAGTGCTGCTTGAGGGATCGAAGCTCATGCAGTGTTGGTTTTCAGTCTTGCCATTTATGTGCAGAGATTAAGCTAGATTTTCTGAATCTTTCGATGATATTATGGAGTGTAGATGATAAAATCCCCAAATTTCCTGCAACTGTATGTTGAGAAACATTTTTAGACTGTTGGACTATTAGCTATGAGGTTGTTCACAAAGTGGGGAACCTCGCCCCATCCTTGCTTGTAAAGCCTCTCTGGATGCCCCTTTTATTACCAGTCGTGACCCTCACCTGATTCCAATTAACCTGTTCACCTGTTTAGCAGGTGTTTTTTGAGCTTTCCTCAACTTTCTCAGTCTTAAGTTGCCACTGTCCCAGACTTTTTTTGGAATGTGTTGCAGGCATCAAATTTAAGATGAGTGAATATTTGCAAAAAGCAATAAAGGTGATCAAATTAGACAGTAAATATCTCGTCTTTGTTGTGTATTCAATTGAATATGGATCAAACAGGATTTGTATTCTCTTTTACGGCGGCACGGTGGTGAGTAGGTGGTGCAAGGGCCTCACAGCAAGAAGGTCGCCGGTTTGATCCCTGGGCCGGGCAAGGTCTTTCTGCATGTTCTCCCCGTGCATGCATGGGTTCTCTCCGGGCAGTCCGGCTTCCTCCAACAGACTAAAATACATGCCCATTTGGTTGATCAATGACTCCAAATTGGGTATGAATGTGAGAGTGAATGGTTGTCCGTCTCTCTATGTGGCCCTGCGATTTTTCTGACAACCACTTCAGGGTGTACCCAGCTGGGATAGACTCCAGCCCCCACGACCTCAGATTATGGATGGATGGATGTATTGTTTTTATATCACAACATACCAACTTCGGTGGAACTGGGGATTGTAATAAGTAATAGTTCTCCTAAGTCTAAGGTTCGAAATAAAAAGAGAGCAAGAAAGAAAGAATAAGGGAAGATAGTGCGATAGGTTTGGAGTGGGTGCAGATAGTTTGAATAAGATCTCATATCAGCCTTTCAATAACAAGTGTTATTGAAGAGACAAACAGAGACAACAGAGGTTAAAAATGGAACAAAGTGACACACAGACACAGATTAAAAAGATGTTTTGGAAAAAAGTGAAGACCTCCAACCTTTCCTCTCTCTCTCTCTCTCTCTCTCTCTCTCTCTATCTATCTCTCCTTTTTCCTCTCTAGCAACAGTCTGGTCTTTCTCTCCAACGCAAAGCCAAGGACTCACAAAGACACATTGTATAAGGACACACAGGCATATTCTCTGTCCTTGCACTGACTCCCCTCCTTCTACTCTCTCTCCAGACACACACATTCATGCACGCTCACAAACACACTCCAGCATGCACTGTACAAACGCTAGCTTAAATAAGAAAGGTCTGACTCAGTCAACAGGAGCAATAAAAACTTGATCAGATTACTCTCCACAGCGCTGCAGAGATTTTAGAGTCATCTGACAGGAGACATTGTAGGGTCATTGAGAAAAAAAGAGGCTTTGTGGATGTTATGACAAACGTGCTGATTGCAGTTTTAACCTTGAGACTCTTACCAAAACATAAACCATGATGATTCAGCTCCCTCCAGCTCCTTAACTCCCCTCTCGGGGGTCTTTCTCTGATTGCTGTCTAAACCTCTCTGCATTATAATCCTATGCTACCATCTAGTGGCTGCTGTATGTCACTCTGCCTCTCACCGTGCAGGCTGAGTTGAGCAACACTTAGGAATGAGGATGTGCTAGTTTCAGCTATGCTCCACATCCCATCTGCTGTGAGAGTACTGGAGGTGTGCTTGGTGTGCACACCTGTCAGCGACACAAATCTGTGTTCAGTTTAAATGTGTTTGCACAGGTGAACCAGGGCCAGATCGCTGTGTGTACAGCTGCAAACAGTATTTGTGTAACATAAGTGAAGGTTGCTCTGGTGAACAAACACTAAAGACTGATACGACCTCAGAATCATAACCATCAACAAATAAAATGCAAAACTCCAACAGAGTTATACAGTTTTAATTCATCATCAGTCTGTTTTATAACTTAAGCTCTGAAACTGGCACCCATATCTGTTCTCACTTTGCATTTCGTCTAAGCTTGAATTGAACCCGGTGAGCTTTTATTCGCTAGGGATGTCTCAGTCAGCTTTTTTGGCCCCCAATCCTGATCTGATTTTATTTTAATAATAAGTATCCTCCGATTATGAGTCACAGTCTGATATTTGGATTTGCTTAGACACTGTTTCTTGTTTTATTGTCATTTAGATTAAGTAAACAAAGTAACAAAATGCACTTATTGAGTTTTGTTTAACTAAGTCCAGCTAGTATTACTGTAAAATTTATGAAAAAAAAAATGTGGCAGAATGGTGCATGTGTATTTGGTAAATGGACTTGAGCTTAAATATGCTTTTCTAGTCTCTTTGACTACTCAAAGCAGCTTATACCACAGGTCACATCTACCCATTCACATCCATTCACTCTCATAATCACTCACTGATGGTTGGAGTTTCTATGTCAGTTGTCCATCAGTATCAGCCAACACATTCATGCTTTTTCATACCTGTTTTCATGCTACAGATGCAGCAGTGGGAGAAACTTAGGGTTACATGTCTTGCACAAGGACACATCAAGCAGGTTTTGTACAGGAATGATGAATTTCCAATTGAATTCTCCGTATTATAACTACATTTGAGCCAGCTCACTAGACTGCTTTGATAAGTCAAAAATGTATCAAGCATAACATTCAGCCACTAAAACTACTTCAGGAATGCAAGTAAATAACTATAATTTTACATTTTGATCAAGAAATAACAATGTGCTTTACTATTTTTTTCTTTCTTTTTTTTTTTTTAAAACAGTAAATTTGAAAATTCAAGGATAACAAAAATTATTTTATTTTAGCATTAAAAATATATTTTCAGCTGAAGAGCTTCTACATACTGGTGTATTATAAACATAAAAATTGATTTTGGTAATAACCAGTGTTGTTAATTTAGGGTAGCTGTGGCACAAACCTTACATCGGGTGGTGGTCTAATACATTTTTAAGCACTGTACATATATTCTCAGAGTTTTACTCTTGGCACTGTGTATATTAAAGCATTTTCATATAGATGACATGTAAGCCACAGGACTGCTAATGCTACATCACAGCCTAATGGAAAGTGTGCAAAACTATGTAAACTGATATAAACAACTGAGGTGAGATGATTATTATTAATTCTAATCAGTTAAAAATAAATGCTCATATTGGCCCTGATCAAATGCTTTTACTGATACCAATACAATATTGGGACATCCCTATTATTCACTATTAAAATATCTTTATATTCTGTGTTTTTTAACCAAAGGTCTTATAAATCATAAATATGTAATATTAATGAACTGTCTGTATTGAGTGATTGGTTGATTTGCTCTGACAAACTCAGACGCCCTGGTAAAATTTGCCCTTCAAAGCACCCAGTGTCCATAAAGTGTACATGTCTGGAAGAAAAGGCCAAAAATGATCATAAACTAAATCACTTTCACCCACAAGTAGCTTAAGTTCACTAACTGACTCCAGTCCTGACCATGGCTATCACACTTTATTGTTTTTGGTGAAATTTTTAACCTTTCTGTACCACTTCAAATACACAGCACTTACCAGATGTTAGATGGAAAGCACAGAAAAAAAGGATCTGTTTTCTAAAATAAAAGAGTCGGTGGAAATTTATTCCCTGGATTGCATGGTCTGGAAGTTTACCTATCAGTGAAATGTAAGCAAGCAGACTTCTGTGCTACTTTCTATGTTGATTCAACAAGCACCAGCCAACAAATACAAATAAAAAAGCTGAGTAAGCTCGAGGTCAAACTAAGTACAGACACAAAGATGAATTAGAAATATTTTCAACTTGAATCTGAAAAAATAATTACAACATTGATCAAGAGCAGGTGACCTGACATGCCAGACAGACAGTTTAAATACTATTCAGGATATACTGCACTTGTCCTGATTACAGACTTTTAATCAGGTGGATCCAGCTGCACTGCAAAGATATCAAGCAGGCAAGCCATTAGGTGAAGACAGGCAATTTGGCCCTCACGCACAATAGGGCTCCATGATTTGGATGATATACAGAGTGCATTAAAAATGGAGAAAATGTCTAACACTATTTTCAGTGATTTAGACAGTAAATACAAAGTTCAACCTCTTATTGATTTAAAGGGTTAACTCTCATGACAAGAACTTGTTGTAATGTCACTCAAGTGGATTAGAAGTGTCTCCCTCACCGTGCTGCCAGCTCCGTGAAAACAAGTCAACACTGCCCTCCTGTGGATGGATAGTTTTACTCCATGAAGGCTCTGATGAAGAGGAGCAGAGTACTTTTTCAAATGAAGCTTCATCAGCTTATGTAACATATCAGTGATAACAGACGAAGGCCTGTCAAATGTAAAACTGCTTCAGTGGTAAACCACAGAGAAGGAAGTGAAGATCTGGGGCAGATTTCAGAATGACTCTTTTTTTTCGCTTCTGTTCTTGACTTTGTGGTGCTTAGCTCGCCTAGCAGCTCTAAGAAGAGTGTTAACATTTAACTGAACCTAAAACCATGACTGCATCTGCATTTTCAAGTTTCTTTTTGACACATATACTAATGTTCAGAGGGGTATCTAGCTTTTTCAACTGCACTGGGGTCACCAAATAATTACAGTGTAGCTTATCACTTTACCAATTCAGTTTGTACAAATGAAAACATGCAATAAATTTAACAACGAATGCAATAATATTCAGTTATACAAGTTAACTCTACATAAACCATGTTGAACAGTGAAGCTCTACCTAAATCAGGAGGGGACACCTTTGCTCAGAGAGCAACATTAATGTAATTCTCACTGCCAGACTCTCCATGAGACGTTTTCAATCCCTTTAATTCAACTAAAGAATGCATATTCAGCTTGCACTAGTATTAATTTTACCAACATTTACATTTGAAAACTCGAAGCTGAATAAAATAAGCTAAATTCAATGGACTAAACACAGAAATAAAGCCAATCAAAGCTACCTTTTTCAGTGCAATTAACTATGTTCTAGTTTTAAAGTCCAAACCCTTTCAAATCTCTATATTCACAATTCATAAAAGAGGAAGAGTTAAACTCCTTCAAACTAAAGATAAAAAAATTGACCAGTAATCATTGAAAAGTAGAAATATCCCACTTTCTAATATCTTAATGCAGACACCATCAACTTCGTACAAATGCCAGTTATTGTTTTTACAGACATTGTGGGGGCAGATTTTAGAAAAAAAAATGGAAAAATAAATGTTTTGGTGTAAATTACATACTTGTCATGATTTTATTATTTAATTTCCATCCAAACTGTGTGTGTTTCTTAGTCTTAAAAGTAAGATCATGCCCTAACACCCATACAGCTGCTAGCCAAGTAAAGGCAGCAGAGATGTTTTAATACTCACTTCTGCCGCCGTCATGTTTTTCAACACTTTTACACTCCTACTCATGGTTGGATATATTTTATATTTAAATGGATCAAACATGAAGCATTTAAAACTTAATTGGGCCTATCTCCATTGATTTGGGGTTGCTAAAATACGCAGGGATTGTACAAAAACAAAACACACCCTTAAAACCTCAACATATTTTCTGATTTTGAAAATATTCTGGCAGCTGGAACGGAAGCTCTGGGGGTCCTGATGTGGACCTGAGGCTGCCTGTTGAAGATCCCTGATGAACTGTATTTGGGCTTTGCGAATACACACTGACAACACATGTTTAACTCCTTCAAAGATCCTTTTTTTATTTTGACTTCAATAATTTACAATCTAACATCTGAAACCTTAAATACAAGAACCTAATACCACTTTGTTACCTGCTCATAAACAGGGCAGGACTTGAAGGCTGGTTAAGCTGACGACATGAGCTGCTCTGATGTCACGCCAGACATCAGATTAAATTACCTGAAGGGAATCTTACCAATTAAGACACAATTTAAGCAGCAAGATTTCTGATCTATTTCTCTGTTTTTGCCAGCACTGCCTGCAACAGTACTGCACTCTTGCTTTCAACTCTTTCAGCATCCTAACATTCACTTGTAGACACGAGATTTAAGGGTCTGTCTTATCATTCTTCAAATTCTGCATGTAAAATAAATCCATGAAGAACTGAAACTATGTCCTAATGTTGCCATAAATGTTTTAAACAAATACACATGTGAGTTTTCTGGATTTTTATTAATATACTTATACTTAAGGGAGATTATTTATATAATTTAATGACATAAAAGTGTTCTTAATATGTCATTAAATACCACTTTTGATCTAAAATGATTTGCTTGGACTTCTACTTTGTGAACTTTTATGCAGAATTAATTTCACTACGAACTATTCTATTCACTTGTATTTTTTTTATTTTAATCCACTTAATCTGTTGTTTCTCCATTTCAGTTCAGACTTGTTTGTAATTTTATTCTCTGTTAATCCATTTTCTTTTCATTATCCTACTTAAGCAGATTTTATGGCATATTTGGTGTTTGGCTATCTCATTTTACCATATTTTCACTTTATAATTTATTGTTTTTATTTATTTATTCATTCATTCATTCACTTATTTTTCCCTATAGTATTTTTACCTCATCTCTTATGATGATTTTTTTTCTATATGTCATTTTAGTCTTAGCTCCTCTTTTTCCTCATTTTTAATTCAAGATAGAATTTCCTCAGTCCTCTAATTCTGTTTTCTGTTAGAATCTCCTCTTAACGTCTTTGTGTGTGCGTAAGTGAGTGTGTGGGCTGTATGTGGATCACGAGGGTGGGTCTTGTATTTTCATTGCATTCAATTGTCTACGTTTTTTTATCATTTTTATTTTTTTTTTCTCTATGTAAAGCACTTTGTGCTACAGGATTTTGTATGACATGTGCTAAAAAAAATTCGTTGGATTGATTGATTGAACTTGCAGTGAAGTTACATAAACTATGTTAAGTCTTCTTACCACATTTGTACTTGACCCATGATAACCAAAGGTCGCCATGTTAGAGCTTAAGGGGGCTTACTTTCTTTGTAGCTCACACAAACAAAAAAAGTCTTGGTAGAAGCAAAATCCACACTCTAGAAGTGTCATGAAGATACTTTAAAGTTTATTCTTCTTCATTCTCAGTTTTATTTTTAAACGTTTGCAAACAGATTTAAGCAGGGGGGCTTGGTGTTAGCTAACAGCAGGTCTGCGTCACACACGGGTCTCCACGGTGCTTAAGCCCGAGGATATTCGCCATAGAACCTAATAACATCCGTTCCTGGGTATTTACAAGCCTGAGGTTCTTAGCGAGATTATTTGAGCTCATGACCTGACATTTTCTCACACACACCATACTGTTTACCAGCTTTTTGCCTTCTCAATCCCCTCGAGGCCAGCATAGCTTTAATATAACGCTGGAACTCCGCTCTGACCCCTCCATGCAGGGCTCTGTGTCTAACTTGAAGACCCAAATATAAGTGACAGGTCGTATTAGCTGGTGTAGTGGAGCAGATGCACTCAGCTCGTTTGCATATGCAGTGTGTTGTTTCACCTGGTGACACGCTTGATTTGTGTGGAGTGTTTTGTGTAACAGTGACCACTTAAATAAGTGTGTTGTGTGTTGCAGGTTGTTTCATATGCAAGGACACATGAATGTTTAGGTTGCTGTGTGTGTATGTGTGTGTGTTGGCCTGTCTGTGTTTACTCAACTGTAAGTTTCAGACATGCCCTCTGAATAATTCAGGTTTTTATGTCTTGTTGCTATGGTTGTCTTTGAAATGGCTGCTCGGGCCGGCACACGCTAATATGAGCACACTGACAGATGTGAACACCCCCATGGATGCTCCGAAAGGGGGTACAGAGGCAGGCCTTATGAATTTGCTCTCCTTCCTCGTGCCTCCCCCTTCACTTCACACTTCTATTATTATTAAAAGTCTTATTAACCAGCCTGGCCGGGGTGTGGGGTCCCCTGCTGTTACAGCACAATGGGTAGACTGTGGAAAAATGTGGCTGCTTTCCAGCTAATGATACACCCCTAAGGGTCTTATCTCTGCTGTATTGATGGGATCAAAAACTGGAGTTAAATTCCAAACAAATCCAAACTTGTTCATCCAGCTGTTAAACCAATAAGAACGAGAAAAATCTGTCAAGAGATCACTGCATTAAAGCAAACATGCAACAATAGTCATTGCATACTTTATGTAATAGTCTGTTTAATTTCTTAACTGTGATACTTGGCTGTGAAATGTTGCCATATGTATTCTCACTTCACAGGGAGAAAGATGATATTTGGATACAGACAGTTAAAAGCAGTTGGAGCCTTAGGCAAATGGGCGATTTATGCAAATAGTGTGAGAACAATGTGCAGCACAATGCACTGTAGGCAGAGAAGATGTGATGGAAAACCCCAGGCAGGCTAATGGAAACTGGCTAAAGCCCTTTCTCCACATGCAACTATGAAATTTTCTTCAAAAAATGGCTGAAATTTTAAAGGACGTTTAAGTTTCAAGTGGTAATTTTCAGGTAAAAACCACTTTTAAAAAAATGTGTTGATACCTGTTTGCAGTGGTGAGTTTCTCCGCGGGGAATAGGATAGGAATTACAAAGTAATTAGACCCTTTTCATGTATCTAACCAGCAAATTTCAAAAATAAAAATTAAAAAAGGTTAACCTGAAGTTTTCCAGGAAATTTCCATGTCAACAGGTAGTTTTTGAGGAAATTTTATGGTAGCCCGTGAAAAAAAAAACAGATTTGCTGTCAGACCTCTCTAGCATAGAAGACTTTCATGTCAGTCTGAGGTTGTGAACAGGAGGAATAAATGTCCAAAGTAAAAAAAATCTGGGTTAATTTGGGATAAAGAATAAAACTTGTAAATCTAAAAATGCTTCAAATTTTTTTTGTGCATATGAAACCATTTTTATACATGAAATCCTGAATTTTCTTGGAAAGGCTATACCCTTACAATTTGTAACTAACCCTAATAATCCTTTGACTTTACTGTTCACATTTGGTCCTAGCACCAGTTTATTTTTTAATGCAAATATTATTACTGATCTCTTACGGTTATGTTAACAATCACATGTTCAGAACCCTACACGCATATTAACACATGTGCAAATAGTGCTCACTGGGAAAATATAAAAAGTATGTGAGGGGGTTTGTGTAAATAATAATAAAAATCGATTTTTTCAAGTACATGTTGCCCTTTTCACTCTTGATATCCTGTAATTTTCCATACATGGTTGCCCTGAAAATGTTGTTACTGACCCTACGAATTCCCTGAGTTGCTTGCTCCCCCTTGTCCTTCACAGCAGGGAGACTCCCTGTCAGGGAAAAATGAAAGATGGCTAGCAGGAAAAAAATCGGGGTTATGTCTAGGGCCCTGTTTACACGACTCCATTTTCAGCCGAATCCGAAGAGTTTTGATTGCGTTTTAGCCTCCCGTTTACATGAGACCAGTGCCCGGAGTGCTTGAATCCGCAAACTTTTGAAACCAGGGTCCAAGGCGGAGAGTTTTCAAAACGCATCACCGCCCGGTCTCAACAGAAAACAGAATTCATCGTTTCAGGGGGAAACGCTGACGTCTACGCATGCGCATTACGCTTTCACATGAAGGCTGCGCGCGCATACCAGGAACAACAACAGCTTCGGCCATCTACCGAGTAACGTGTGCTGCTTACCGTGCTTGTTTTGTTATCCAGACAAAACTATCCAGACAGATTTGTTGTCCCGACAGATTTGTTGTCCAGACAAGAAACTCCTGCGTCTTCGTGTGTCCACTCGCTATTGTTGTTTGTGAAAAGTTTTTCTTCTTCGTACGTGTGTTGTGACAGCGCTGTTTCTCTGCAAACCTACATCGCCATCTACTGGACTGGCATGCACACTACAGCGTTTAACTTTTCAGTCGTTCTCGAGTCTGAGCGTAGATCGTTTTTGAAGACGCAAAGGAAAAACCTTTGCGTTTCAAGTGAGAGCGTCTCCGTGTAAACAGAGCCTAGGTTTTACAAAAACTGCTGTTTGCATTCACATACGCAGGTTATCCAGGGAATTATAAAATCATGGTTCTGTTCATGTTGAGCCCTTTTTAAAACTCAGCCCCTGAATGTACTAGAAAAGATCACCCTAAAATATTGTTAACCCATCCTGATTGTTTCCCTATTTGGGAAAATTCATTGTTAAGTCTGGGTTGTAAAAGAAAAAGATGTCCCATGCTGTCATAGATGCTGCTTATTAAAGTGGATTAAAAAAAAATGTCATGATTTTTGTGCATGTGTAGCTCTTTTCACACATACAGTCCTTAAATCTCCTCGTCAGTTTCAGGGAATGCTGCTCTGAATAATTAGTTGACTTGCTTGTTCACATCTGTCCCTCACAGCAGGAGGGTTTCCTACAGTTAGCCTGTCAGGCTGTGAGGAGGCAGAGGAGGGAGGCTAACTTTGTGATCATGCATGCAGCTCTCTCAAGTAAATTTAGGACATTTTAGTTTTTTGTTTTTTTTTTACATGACTGAATGGGGTTTCATAGCCTTGATCACTGGCTCCTACCAGTTGTAGACACAGGAACCACCACCACCTTCTAAATGATTAACAGTGACCTAAAGTTGGAACAAATTTTTAACGACTCAAAATTGAACATAGAAAATACACCTGAAGATTTAACGTCATCATGCTTTCAAGTGTCACCATTTTGGTGCACATCATGCTGATGTTTTCATACTAAAGCAAGCAAAGCCAGATTTCATGCATTCTGTGTCTTATTGTCTAACTATGTTGAACTAGCAAAACCAAAATGCTTCAAAGCTGATGGCAACAAGTGCTGCAGAGAATCCTGCATATAAAGATGAAGTGACTTCCTCAAACTAACACAAGTGATCTCTTTAGTACAAACCCTCTCTAGATTCAAACATTCTGAGGAATGTCGGCCACTGTTGTGCAATAAACTCTTCATAGTGATGCCACATACTGCATTGTTCTTCACACTTTTCATATGTATAATACATTCATATATTTTACTTTAAGTGCAGTTTCAGTGAAGAAGAAAGTAAGGCTTAAGTAATTGTCATGTAGATTGAGGTTAGCACATTTCAATCAGTCAATCTTTATTTGTATAGCACCAATTCATTACAAGTGTTATCTCAAGACACTTTACAACAGAGCAGACTGAAGCTATACTCTTGATTTTAGTTACATATATATACATATAAACCTAAATATGTAAGCATATATAAATATACATATATGTACATACATCCAGAGATGTATCCATCCAGGCAGAGACAAAGGAACTAAAAATAAGAAGTTATGATAGTGACAAACCCATGGATGCCCAGATCATAAATCTGTCCTCATCATATTTGTCTCTGCTGAATATAAACATATTTGAGGTTAGCCCCTTGAAATGTGGCAGCTTGTTTTCAAGAGGGTCCTCATGTCTATATGGTTGTAAAGGTTTTATTATGGAGGTACAATCAAGAACATTTAGCAAAACGTGTGAGGAAAAGAACTTTGATGATCAATTTGACAGAAATTCACAGAATGCATTTCACAAATCTGAGAGCATAAACCTCCGCCAAGGCATATCTGACAGTGTTATCTGAGTTATTGGCAAAGTTGTAAAAACTTACCTGATGTGTAATGTTGACAGAAATTCAAAACATATGGAACTGCATCTGGATTCAAACCACCTCTAAAATCTAATCACTTCCCCCTTGTGTCATGACCAAAGCTACCAGAAAATGTTATCAAAATTTGTTGATAAAATTTTTGACTTTTTAAAAAAAAAATGTGGAAAACCGCCCTAAATGTTAACAAATTCTTAAAACAAGCAAAATGCTGTGTCTGCATTTGTTTTTCATATCACCATCAAAGTATAATTACTTCCTCCTTTGGCCATGACCAACATTCCTGGAAATCTGTATCAAAATTTGTGGAGAATCTTTTGAGGTATCTTGCTCATAAAAAAAACAAACAAACCAGCAAACAAACAAACGGAGAAATGCCGGCAGAAAACAGATGTTCAGGGAGGTCATAAGGTGAAAACATCAAAACCAACTACAGACTATGTACTTCCAAATAAGTGAGTGAAAACAAGTAGAACATCAAGTTATCTTAAAGTCAAACTATCAAAATAATTTTAAGAACTTTAATGGTATTATGAATACTCATACTCTTACTCAATATTGCTAAGTAATTAAACTGTGCATCCCAAAAAGAAATTGTAAATAAAGGACTGAATTGTTATTTCTTAAGTTATTTGGGACTGCAGCATTAAAACTGCAAACATACTTTTGAAAAACTGGTTTAAAAAAACTGTCTAAAAAAATTACAGCCAAGCTGTTCTGTTTAAAGACATAAGTTAACCTTTAGATAGTGGTGAAAAAAAGTATTCAGTAAACATGCACTATAAGACACTTTTTGGCATTTGCTGGATCATTTCAAGCAGTCAGTATGTTCTTATCTGTCATTTTCTTTGAGGATATATTAAGTTTTCATAATTCACTAATTTGTTCACCCTGTCAAAGATTTAAACCATTACCTTTTATTTTAAAGGCCCAAATATTTTAACATGCCATTTAGAAATTCAGATTTATGGAAAATGCTATAATAAAACTCTTCAACAAATGTTCGAAATGCATTTTTTATACAATCATCTTTTGGGAATTAAATAATACAAAAGTAGAACATGTTGTAATCTTGATGTTTCTGATATTATAAAATTTGTAGGGGGCCTTATCAGTCATGGACCCCTGGATCTACATATGACCCTCGATTTATGACACTGCAACCCACTTTTGGGTCTGAGCCCACCAGTTGAAAACCATGGGCCTGTAGCACTGAACAAGGAAAGTTTGCTCAAGGCTGGGCTGCTGAAATTGCAATGTCACTGCAGTGCTTGACTAGTCTTTTCTAACCCATAGTAAAAAGTAGTATACTTGAAGTTCATTTTATTAAGTATGTTTGAATATAAGTATAAGTAAGTATACTACAGACCATGTACTTGTAGTGCACTAGAAAGTATATTAATTTAATACTTCTTCTGAGTAAATTGGAACATGTTTAAGTTTATAAAGTATACTTTAAGTATACTTTATAAGGTCTTTTTTATTTTTTAGTTTACAAAAGTACACTTTCAAGTATACAAGTACACTTACCCATATACTACTAGTGTACTAGGTATATACTTCTAGTCCACATTTTAGTTTATTTAAGTATACTTAAGCCATACCCCAAACCCTTATGAACGGGACTAGAACTTAATAAAGTCAAGTCAAATGTTTCTCTGTTTATGTGTATGTTTTTAAGATACATAAAGATATTGCAATCGAGCACATGAACTATTTACTGCAAACTTTTAAACTCCAGCACTATATGATCTTGAACATGTAAGTTTACAACAGGGGTAATACCTCAAGGCAAATGTGTGTAGTGAAAAATAAAATAGAATTCTTTGTTGTCATTCCAAAAAATACACCACAGGTGCACACATGAATGAAATTTCGTTGCAAATGGCTCAGATAGCAACACTTTAGGCACAATTATTTAAAATTAAATGTTTAAAAACAAAAAGTATAAAACAGGCAAGTGTAAAAAAACAGACAGTAAACATGTGATAAGAGTATGAAACTTAAACAGTAAAGAAAAGTGGACAACCGAGTCTCCGCTCACATCACAAGAAAAGTGGAGTGCTTATAACAGGAATAATAATGACTTGATTATTGCACATTTTTAAAACATTGTTATTCTGCTAAATTAAATGTAAGCACAATGACTTGAACTTATTCTGTACCTGGATCAAGATATACTAAGTATTAGTACTTTGTTTTAGAAAGAAGTAAAAAGTATAGTAAAGTGCAAGTATACGCTTTAGTATTAAAGTGTAAGTCTTAGTATAAACGTAGTCTAAGACTTTTCTTTATACTTTTCAGTATAAGCCAAGTATAGTTCACAATACTATTCTTAAGTATATAAAATACAGTATATAAAAAGTAAAAGTATACTCGTAGTAAGGATGAATAAACTACTTTTTGCTAGGGGAAGGTAACATATCTTAAAGTCGTTGGTGTTTTTAATAGTTTTAAAAGTCATGAAAATGTGATCTGACTGATCAAACAAGAGTAGAGGGCTCCAGATGGGTTAATATGGATGAGAATAAACCAAGAAATAAAGTGTAAAAAGTAAATAACGGTATAAAAGTTACAAAGGAAAATGGACACGGCCAGTTTTTCTTTTTTTAAACCTGGTTACGTCGGTTGCGCTCGAGTCCAGTCGGAGCGCGCGCACGCAGCTCTCGTGGCGAGAGAGAGAGAGAGAGACGTGTGATTTCTCTTTGTACTGAATGAAGAGTTGAGGCCGGCTCTGTTACTGCTGCCGTCTCTTTTTATATAGGCAGAGTTTGCATGCTGTAAATAGCCCAATAAGCCGGTTACACTGAACGTTTCATCGTGCCGTCGGTCCCGCGGGCTGTGAGGAAGCGGCCACCCACCACCAATGTCCCTTTGAGCGAATTTGGACAACAAAAGCATCAGGTCCGGCGTTGTTTCTTCAGGGGCTTTCAAGTCACACATTCATCAGTCGGGATTTCCAGTGCGGAAAAGCAAGCAGCCGCACTTCCACAGCACGCTTCGCCCCGCTCACACTTCCACACCTACGGGGGCGAGAATTTTTTTTTTTCCACCCGCACGGAGCGACCATGGCTGCTGTAACGAGCCCGGAGACGAGCCCTCAGCCCCGGGTATATTTCCAGACGCCGGCCGGCACCACAGAAGAACCGGAGACACCCGTTCGGAAGCAAGGGCGAGTAACCGTGAAATACGACCGCAAGGAGCTGAGGAAGAGACTGAACCTGGAGGAGTGGATTATCGACCAGCTAACGGACCTCTACGACTGTGAGGTAAAGACCCAAACAATAACTACAGCCACCAAACCGATCGAACCTATCGATTAGGCGGCCTTGCTAAGTAATTGGGCTCCACGATGCAGCCCATAAGTCAGTTTTTCAGGTCTGGAGCTTGCCCACTTGTGCAAACTGTTGATAAAGCAACATTAAAAGGCCCTTTGTCGCTGCTGTCGGCCTACCCTCGCTTGTCCTATAGCCCTATACTATGTGGGCCATATGCAAGAGGATGAGGTAATGTGGAGGGATAATTAGCCAGGAGTGTGGCCGTCAGAGGAAACAAAGACCTCATGTCGGCTGTTTTACAGTCATGTAAGGATGTAAAGGCTCAACTCACTCCCCTCACTCACAGGTTGTCTAAAAGTAGCTGAAGAAGCTTTATAGCCCCATCATGAAACAGGCAGCATGTGCTCTCTGCTCTGATTGGCTGTAGCTGTTTAAAGCGCACCTGTGAATTAATTGAAGCCATTATCATTGGCTGACTGAAATTGACCACTTATGTCACAATTTAGAGTCAAAAGCTCCTTCGAGCTGTTCATAAAGAGCTGTTTCAGATCATTTCTAGGCATTTAATTGTTGAAATGAATCAAAATACTGGTCAAAAAAGGCTTAGTTGCCTCAGAAAGGTGAATACAGGAGTGGTGCTTTACTGAGTCCTAAAAATCAAAAATGATCTGATTTAGTGTGGTCTGCTGCAACTTATACTTATACTGCAACCTTAGGTATAAGAAACTAGCCTAATGCAGAAATGCCCAAAATTTCACCTCACATAGTGTCCACCTGTTGCTTGCTGCAGAGGCATGAATGCCACATGCACAAATTTGTTAAAAAGGTACATTTTAGTGGCAGAAATGTTGGTTCAAATAAAAGGCTTTGGTGTGAACAGCTCATTTATATCCTCACATTCTTTAGTGAGGAGTTAAAGGGTCATTTTCAGGTTAACTTTATATTTATGTTTCTCATTTGTAAATGTCTGTTATGTAAGGCAATACTAGATTTAGATAGTTTCTAAAGAAAAATGCTACAATTTTGATGAAAAAGTGCTTATTTTCTGTAAGTCTGCTTACACACTACTCATATTATTTCACAAATGGGATTATGTTACATAATTACCTCTGCCAAGGAGGTTATGTTTTCGCCAGGGTCTGTCTGTTTGTTTGTTTGTTTGTCTGTTTGTTTCTTAGCAAGATTACGCAGAAACCACTGGATGGATTTACATGAAAATTTTACCAGAGGTGTGGCTTGGTCCAAGGAAGCCATTACATTTTGGTCCTGATCCAATCCAGATTGACGTCACAAAAAAACACTGAAGTTTATAATGGCAAATCCCATTTATTTAAGTCATCATGGGAATTGTAGTTTATTTGCAAACTGACGTCAATGTTTTTTAAGCCTGTGTCACTACATTTCCCAGCTTCCCTTGCAATGCCAGGGAAGGAGTTCTGCTAACACAACAGCTAACAATACCCTGGTAGATCGGCACGTTTTTTTACCGACTTTGTAACTGGAACGCTGATAACTCGGAGATCATGTCATTCACACTCCCCTCTTCCCAGATGTTACTGGAACGCAGCATTCTCCACATGGACAGACATGAGCGGAGACTCGGCTGTCCAATCGGAGCAGAAAAACCACTGCTGTAACTGAGCTGCTTGGCGGAGGTGTGCGCTCTAGGAGTGCTTCTCTAGTTGTAATTATAATCAACGTACAGTAGGGATTGTTTCAGGTTATAGTTACACCATCTTAACATTCTTACACTCCATTTTACTTGTTACTTGTTACTTCTATATTCTGTTTGTGTATGTTTCACAAATTCCATTTTTAGAGGACATTAAGGCAATTTTTCCCCACATAAAAGACAAAATGTGCTGCTTCATCGGTCCACTGTATCTCAGTGCTATATCATCTTGTCTGAAATCAAGGTAGATGACAAATACATTTTGTTATCTATTATTCTTCACAACAAAAGTCGTCATGTCTTAACTGGTCAGAGGGTCATGAAAGAGCCTAACAGGATACAGGGATATTTACAGCAGCAGCAGCTAAATCAAACAGTCAGTCAGCTTTTCCAACATGGCTTCTGCAGATTGGACTGATAGACCTCTTCAGTAACCAAACTGCTGACATTACACTGTCTTATAGAGCGATGCAGGGATAACATGTCTACACACAGGAACTAAGCATTGCAATGGTTCCCTCAACTACAAGCCCATGGGATTTTAAATGGGTTTTCAGATTATTACCTTCACCAAGGAGATTGTGTTTTTGCCAGTGTTTGTTAGTTTATAGACATGATGACTCAAAAAGTTCTTAACAGATATTCATGACATTTTCAGGAAATGTTTTTCATGGCACAAGGAAAGAGTGATTTGATTTTTATGGTGATTTGAATTCAGATGTGGACCCTTACATTTTTTAAAGGATTTCTTAACATTGTGAGATAGACATTTTGGCTGTAACTTGACAATGTTGGAAATGCCCCAGCAAAGGTTTGTGCTCCAGAGAGCCACTTGAAGCTAGCTTAGCCTAATGTAACTTTGAACAGCTACGTCAAATGTATTTGTGTGATGGTGTAGAATATAACTGGGCATTAACAAGAAAGAAAGGCATATTAGCTAGGAGTGTTCATTGATAAAACACGATGCTGTGATACCAGGGGAAATATATGCCTATTGTATATCTCCATATACAGCAGGACAATATATAACATTGATTTTTTATGAAATAATTTGTTATTGATTTATTATGGTATTAAATACCCTACAATATAAGATGCATTAAAATACAGTTTTTAATTAGCACTATTCGTGTTAAGCATGTGTTATGGAACCAGACCTAGGGAAAATCTGGACCAGCAGCAAAGTTTACACAGGCTTGGAAAAACTGTGTAGCCTAAAAGGAAACTAGAAAGCACTCGGAGAGCACAAACCTCCACAGGTGGCTCAGATATTGCTGTTACATCTATAAGCAGTAACTCCATGATAAGGTTACCATCATAATATGATTCACTGACCCTGAAAACCCACACCTAGCACTCATAATCATGGTGATATTATTATTGAGACAGTTATTGAGCAAAAACGTTCATTTAGTGGTAGTTATCTGAATCAACACCAAAATCAGATCATTTTTAAGTTGGGCCATTACCAACACCTCCTGAAAATTTCAGCCAAATCTGTCCAGTAGTTTTTGCGTAATCTTGCTAACAAACAAACAAACAAACAAACATACACCAGCAAAAACATGACCTCCTTGGTGGAGGTAATGACAGAGGACAACGTCAGTGGACATCTCGCTCATGCCAGCTCGTTTACTGACTGAGCTGAGCATGTGCAGGACATGCTAACCAGGGTCTTTATAGAAACTCCACAGCGGTGCAACAGCATATACTAAGTATGTTATGATGAAAATGAACTGTCAGTAAGATTAGAAAAGCTCTTGAAATTCTTAGTTTCCAAATTGAATAACTAATAATTTATCAACACTGTGCAATAGAAAATTGATTGTACAGAAAAATATTTCAATATATTTGTGTTGCTATGATTTTTACACCCTTAAGACAATCTGTGAGCAGTATAAATTTGTATTAATGCTATACCATGTTAGATAAAGCCATTAAGTGTTGGAATAATGATTCCTAAAATGATTCGTAGAACTAAATTGTCATTTTAGCATTTTGGGGTTCTACCAAATGAAATGCACCCAGAAGTGCAATTTGAGTTTTAATCTTTTTAACGTCTCACAAAAGGGGGTTGCTAACGAAAGCTAAATAGGACTAATGAGTTCATCTGGGCAATAAATGTTACCAAGCTTAACACTGAAGCAGTGAGGATGATGCTGTAGCCCATTTACTGTGTGTCTCAAATGTATTAAGAAGTGTTCATTTGTGAAGGACACTAATGGCTTTTTGTTGGTGGAACAGGCACAATGTTAACTTCCAGATATGCCTACAATATTAAATCACCCCCACAGCACTTTACTGCATCTTTTAAGTGGGTGGTGGACTTTCATCAGGCAGGGCTACTGCTGCAGACAAGACAAATGAGGTGATTCTGATGAGTCAAGGTGGGGGGTCCAAGGCTTAAAGCTTGTTCGAGGAGCCCTCATAATGAACCCCAGCTGTAGTAATGACTGTGCATAATTATCAGTTGTTACTAGCTAGCTTAACAACTCCCCTGTGCTGTCACACATCAAACTCTAAGTCATAGTGACACACGGCGATCCATGCAGTCAGAATGTTTCCTGGTGGCAGCTGTGGTGTAGCTGCTGGCGTCAGTAGTTGGTAAGCTCATGTCAACTCCACTGAGCTGGCATTGACCCACATTCTATTCCTAGCGTGAGGAATACAACGACTTAACAGGTTTGGAGAATTCCTGGTAGGCTATCAGTGAGAGAAAAGTCAGAAGTGCAAGAGGCTGGGGGCAAGATCACACATTCTCACTCAAGGTTACTCCAGCACACTGAGGGTGAAAAGTCTGATGGTGGCTTTGTTGGTTCAGGGTAAAAACAGAAAAGCCGGGTTTGGCTTCTTGCACCGTTTTCAGGACATGTCCTGCAGCTCATAATTCCCCGATTTTGTACTTATCCTCAGCATGGTTGTTCCTGTGGTTGCCAACTAGCATCAGGACTCCTCAAGGGGTCTGGTTGTCCCTTCATTGACACTGAGAAGTCTACACGTTTAGTGAGAAGACCTTCCAAGCTACTGTTGAGCGTGAGAGTAGGTGCACATAAGAAAGCTTGAAAACTCTCCTCTCTCATCGCCTTATATCAGTAAATATCTGAACATTCTCTATCTCTAACTTTTGTTCATCTCTTCCCTTTATTTTGATGATGACAGATGAGCAGGATAATGAAGTAGCACACATACTACAGGGACTCTCATGCCAGCAGAGGTGATTAAATGGCCCGGAGGGGATTTTGGAAATCAATGTGCTTTGATTGTCTGCCAATAACTGATTAAAATGAAACACATTAATACCATGCAGAGTCTAAAAATAATGACTGGGTGAGTTTAGGGGAAATCTTTTCAGTGTTATTTCTGGTTTGGCCTTTCAAAATTCACTAGGGATGGGAGTCGAGGGCTGGTTTCTATTTTAGATTTGGGTGTAACTTGGCATCAGTATAGTTTGCTGTTTTGCAGAACAACTCTGTCTTCAATGCACTAATAAAAATTTCTGCCAATCTACTTAAAAAATTTAGGCAACTTTTTGCATAATTAATTCATGTAGCTTAAACTAGACTCGTCTTTGTTAAGAATACTTAATTGTTTTTGTACATGAAAAAGAAAACCTAAGTGATTCAAACTTAATTTTGTTAGTTAGATCCAGCAAAGCTAGACTTTGTACATGGTACTTTATCAAAATAATAAATAGCATTTTTAGGTAAAACCAACGGGACTTTATTGAGTCATTTAAACAAAACTGGATTTTGTTTGAAGTACATAATTTTTGGAATGCTATTATTGGAATTTTCCTTTAAATTCAACTTAATTTTACTAGTACATTAAGCACAATAATTATAGTATTAATTACTCAATTTTTTAAAATATTGATAAATTTATCTAGTACAGTCAACTTAATGTTATTATGTAGATTGGACATAATTCATCATATAAACTACATCATACAAACTAAGTCATTTTGCCTGTCTTTTGAAACAGTTACCTAATAGTCCTAATAATCTCACGAGATGCAGTCAGTATAAACAACAGTGAATGAGCAAAGGAAGTAATCACCCTAAAATAAAGATTGATTTATTACAGGCATTTATTTAAGTGAAGTGACGACAAAACTATTTGATACATCTATTCAATACTAAACTGATCAATAGTACAATAAATGAAATGCAACAAGTCCCAGAACATGAAATCAGTGACATTATTGCAAATAATGTAAACACTTCATATTGGTCAAAACAATAATAAACTAATTTCACCTCTGAAAAATGTTTTTTATTCAAGTTCCTTACCTTTAAAACCTAAATTTCCTCCTCTTGAAATTAGATTGGAACACATCATGTTGGCTTTGCTGCTAACCTAAATTAAGTAGTCATTTTGTTGAGCAATAGAAGCATCATAATGAGAGTGGACCTTAAACGCATCACAACATGCAGTTGTTTAATTAGTCAGCTAGCTTTTATCCTTGCAGTCTCAGCAAAGAGTTATATAAGAGCAGCAGACAAGTGGAAAAGCTTCGTTTTCAACCCTAAGGTGCTGGTGGAGTGTTCGCCTGGATGATCTTCACAGTGACTACAAGCATTAATGTCTATCAACCAATATTTATGTCAATATCAGCCATATCTTTTAATTAATAGATGGCAATGATGGCTGATTCACTATCAGCTGGAGTAAGAAGTAAAATTGTCAATTTATCAGTTTCCATCCCTGTGTGTGTGGTTTTTTTTAAAGTATTACACTCAGATCTGTTTTTAATATAAAAATAATACTTCTACTTCTTAGCCTCTTTAGAGATATTTATATTATTTATCTGTATCAAATTATTAATAAGAAGTAAATGATTAGAAAGCAAACATCTTGTCAGATGGCATAACATTTTCTGCTGATATTACAGCCTTATATATTAGCATAAGTTTAAGAAATCCTTTGTAAAATAATCTTATTTCTAATTTGAATGTATGAACTCCATTAAAAGCATGACCAGCTGTCTGCACAGAGGTGGTTTGATTGTTTGTAGCTCTTAAAAGGCCAAAAGAAGCTCAGTTTTACTGTTAACTGATTAACTTTTCTACAATGAAGGAGTAATCCAAAAATCTACCTTCAGTTATTTCAATTTCAATATTTCAAATTTTGGCATATTGATTGATTGAATGATTAATAGCAATCAGTTCACATTTTCAAACATTTCTCAGTGAAGATTAAGTCCTTCATTGACCGGTCCCACATCTATCTTTCATTCCCTAATCCACTGAGTCTTTCAGTCATGCATGCTGCAATGCACTGATGCTTGATTGTTGGGCTGTTTTCCAACTGCGCAAACAGGGCCACATGCAGTCCACAGAGCTGCACCAAAGGTGTTGCAGTAGCAGTAACACTGTGTTGGGATTGATGTTTTATTGTCAAGACGCTGGTGTATCAAAAGACGCTCAAGATCAATGTCTATATCACTGCTTTATGCTACTTTCTCTGGTAGATACCTCTCATTCCTCTCTCTCATCATGATGTCTATTTTTCTACCATCCGCAGTGGTTTCCCTCTTTTCATTGTCACAATCCCATCTCTACCGAGACAACAAAGAGATTAATTTACAGTCGCTTTCCTGCTGGAGACACATTGGGCTCATTTAGGCTGGGAAATGTGGAGCACGTGCTGCTAACTGAAGAGGCAGCTTCAGCCGGTCAGAGAGTAGAGTGGGTAGTGGAAGAGCCCTGTGAGCTAACAAAAGAGCATGTGGCCTTGGATTTCATGCGTGTTTTCTCTTCCTTTATCCCTCCTGTGCTTCATCCTGTTCTTCTTCTTGTCTCGTGACTCATTTAATACCCTTATTCTCATTGTCCTCGCCTTTCTTGGATGCTTTTTTCAACTATTAATAAAACCACATGGAGCTTGTTCAAAAGGGAATTCATAATGAGCTATTTCCCCCATTCATATAATCTATTTAAACATGCTACAAGCAGTCAGCCAGTCTGTTTTACCCACCAGCCTGTCAGATATTCATCCAGCCACTTTGTCAGCCTACCAGTCAGAGTTGCTATGGGTAATAGTAAGGAGGCGAGTATGAATCCATGGCAACAAGGCTTGTTAAATGTTTATGTTGGTTAACCATGCAGTGGAAAACAAGATTGTGTCCATTTAGCAAAAGAAAGCAGAGTGAAATTCTATCACTCTCCAATGCACCCTCCCCATTGTCCTTCTTATGAGAGATTATAATTAGACTGTTTCAGTTATAAAATAGCAGGCCTTAGTGAATACCTGCTGCTGATGGTAATGTGACATTTGCTTTGTTGAAGGAACAATCCCTGTTTCTTTAAGGTGCCTAATAAAGCAATGACTCTGAACAAGAGTAGCTGTAGGAGATGAAGTTTAGACTGAGTATTTGAATGAGGAATAAAAAGAATCTGCATTTTCTTACATTTATTAGTTGACTCAGTATTTAGATGTAATGCATGAGCTACGTCTTTTTGCCAAGTCAGCAGGAAAATGACTTAGCAAGAGAGCGAGAAGTTTGCAGCTGACATCAGTAAAGCAAAAAGCGGAGGTGTGTTCAGTTTTTGGCCAACAAAGTCTAAATGGGAGCCACTGAACTAGGGAACACACAGGAACAGATATGTGGTAAATAAGCCCTTGTTGCTAGAAAGAGATTGATAATAGTGACGTCATACCAGTTTACAAAATGGCTGCATCACAAGCCATAACCAGCTGAGGTAGACTATGCTTTGTCATTTTCTTTAGTCTAGAGTTGTTAAGTTCATAAATGAAGCTAAAATTATCATTCATTACTTTTCAGTCTCTTTGACTGAATGTAGTTAGTGATCCACAAATTGTAAAAAATTCAGAGCAGATGTCAATATCCATGTTTAAATCTAGAAAAGCACTCAGAGAGCGCAGACCTCTGCCAAGATACAATACTGGATCACTACGCGCTCCGATATGACGGCCGCTCATGTCTGTCTATGTGGAGAACTCCTCCGATGGCATTGCAAGGGAAGCTGGGTAATGTAGTGACATAGGCTTGAAAAAAGTTGACGTGAGTGTGCAAATAAACTATAATTCCCATAATGATGTAAAGGGGTGGAACCCTCAGAGCAGCCGAGGAGAAATTAATGGGATTTGCCATTATAAACTTCAATGTTTTTTTGTGACGTCAGTCTGGATCAGATCCAGATGAAATTGACCATGATGATAGAGTCATATTATATATATTATCGTGTAAATTTTGAAGTGAATCCATGACTTGATGTCAGAGATATGATTTTTTTTAAAATACGGCCAATGTTAACTTATGGGATTTCTGGCAAATTTGGGGATTTTTTTGCATCCAGACAAATATGCGGATAAGCACCAAAATGTAATGGCTTCTTCCTTGGACCAAACCACACCTCTGGTAAAATTTTCATGTAAATCCATTCAGTAGTTTTTGCGTTATCTTGCTAACAGACAAACAAACACACCGACAGACCCCGGTGAAAACATAAACTCCTTGGCGGAGAAAATAATTAGTTAGCCAGTACTGATGCTGATGTGTTTGTAATTACTTTTTTAGGTGTAATTCTCCCTTAATACCAACATTTTCTCCCATTTTGACCTTTGGAACAGATGCAGATTTGTTCTTAAAGTAACTTCTTCTTTCCAACATGAATGTTTATTTACAAGTCAGCAGTTAGCCATCTTCTACATCAGCATTAAATTTAACGGGTGAAACTGACAACTGTTGATTACACATTAATAACCAATTTCTTATGTTTTTAAAAGGGCCATTACTATTACTAAACTGATGCGTCTGTGCATCCCTATGGTATTTAAATCAATGAATTGTCACTCCCAACTAAAAATGGATAGTGAATAGTTGATCTCACTTCTGTTTGCTGTAAGTTGCATAGAGCTTTACAAGTTATGTTGCTATCCAATTAGCTCATGTGCCAATATTAAAAACTTTGTGTTCTGCAATGATCTGAATATAACTGATTATAAAAAAGCACTGACCAACTGACCTCTAATTGTTTTTTGAAGTATAACATTTGATATCCTCTCATTTGTGTTATTTGACAGATCTTCTGGTTTAAAAAGAAAAAACACAATGATAGATAAAACTACTACTGAAGCTCTTAGCATCAATGCTAATCTCTGTACAAACAGGCATTTCCTGCCGTCTTGTCTGTAGCTGCCACCTCTTCCTGCTCCTAAGGACGCTGATTGGGCCGTGCCACTTTGGGCCTCTCACAATCGTTGTAGATTGGAGCTTGGCCAGATGGATCTGCCTGAGAACAGACACTAAATCTGGATGATCCATCTGCACTGCAAGGTTAGGTCTTACCAGCAGTTGCTAACGTTAGTGCTAGTCCATCCAGAGCTGCTGTAGCAAAATAGGCTTTACTGTGGAGTTAGCCTCATAAAATGGTAAGCAGGTATTTGTTAATGAGATTTAAAGCTTCACTCCACCACACCATGGACAACGATTGATGAATATGTCGATGAAAGGTTACCATAGCGACAATGCTGTTTATTTAGCATAGATGTACAACAAATACCCCGCTAGATTGCATCTCTTTTGTCTTTGTCTTTGTTGTCAGATGCAAAATAACTATAATGGTACATAAAGAAAAGTAATAATTCAGAATGTACCTAAGAATTGGGATTAAATCAAATCATGAGAAAGTGATTTCATCCTATCCCTCCTGCAAACAGTACATTTCTAAATGGGTCGGTCATTCTATATGAACTCAACCAAAATTCAGAAATTGCTCACAGTAACTGACTCAGATTTGGGTTCAAAAATATTGTGTTTTTATCTCTACATATATAATGAACACATGCAGATTTTTAGGTGGAAAATCTAAAGGGTGTCTGAACTAAGGGTTGTTGTGCCTGTTTTTGGGAGTTTTGTCTTGCTGATTTTCCAGAGTAGCCAATTTTTGATGCCAATATCTCTGAAACAAGCAAAGATTTCTGGCGGAACTTCTCTTTCATGGATTATTTTGGCCCAGGCTTTCAGATTCTGTCATCAAAAAATGCTTATTTCTTCTAATTTCTGAGTAATTACTCTCCAAAATGGTGATGTTTTGATTAGCAAAAATGGAAAAATCCATTTACAACAGGCTATTGATGCTGATTCTTTCAACTTCAAGACAGGACTGTCTGCAGGAGGGAACCTGACTCTGCAAAGGTCTTAATTTAGAAGTTATAGGATTATAAAATAGGTTCCAGCTTAAAAATACACTTTTTGACCTATTTTGACTGGAAAATTTACCAGGTGGGCAACCATCCATGGTCATGAAACTTCTGCGCAATTGTACATACTTTACAATCATACAAAACAGCTTGTTTTCTCACCTCCTTCATATTTACATATTAGCTTGGGCCCAAACTACCCAGGAAAGCAAATTTTAGCCAGAAATCTTTGCTTGTATTTTCATCCATAATTGGCTATTCAGGGACATATGCAACTCGAGTCTCAAAAACAAACACAGCACCCCTTTTTAAAAGGCCCATAGTTCAGAGACCCTTAAGATTTTCCACCTAAAACTTTTTACATGTTCATCATACACGTAGAGGCACCAACACATTTTTTTAAAGACAAATCTGATCACCATGGGACTTCTGGTTGAGTTCATATGGAATGGCCTGAATGGTTTAATCCTGCAAATGCCTCTGCAGTATACCTGCCCTAAGTCAAAATTTAGAGCACTTTAAAATGCAAGTAAAACCCCTCAAAATGAGTACTTGCAAGATACAAAAACACAGGCAACAGATTTACAAGTCACTTAAACTCAAATTCAAAAAACAGCTCACATGCTGCAGGGCTGCAAATTTCTCAGTATTTATTGCACCAGTCATTAATTATTGCTTATAGATAAATTGCTAATAAATAGTGTGATCTTTGGAGCCTGGCAGCATGTGAGCTTTTTTTTTTATTTCTTGTTTTTGCCCTTCTTGACCCAGTACCTGCCTACTTTGTTCTGGATGTGCAATTACGGCCAATAGATGAACAGAGCAATGGTTAAAAAGTACACAAACACATATACACAAAGAACTGTTTGCTAAAAGTATGATATTAAAATATTAATATAATAGTGGTTTAGACTGCTGTGGAATATACTGTTTGATTTAGGAAGTATATAAACCTGACACTTAAACTGATTAAAAGCCTTTTCAAAACAAACCATCTCACTCTGTATGAAGCCATTAGAACTGAAAATCACTTGAGTTTCAGATAAATTTATTGAAACAAGTTTAGATTTTTGTGAGTGCCATCATCAGTAAAGAGTTACAACAGATCCGTCTCTGCACTTGGAAAATTGCCCCAAATTTCCAAATTCCAACCCTCTGGATAATTTTTCTTGCCTGACAGTGAGTTTTGTTTGTTAAAAGTATAAACACCACTGTCAGGAAATGTTTGGACATTTGGAGCTACTGCTCACATAATAAGATCGTCACTGTTTTTACCTTTTTTGTTGTTCTGAGCCTCTGCTCGATTACTGGCCTTAAAAAGTGAGCCGTAAGTTCTCTATGAAAAAAGAAAAAAGGTCCACAACTCCTCTCCTGACACAAATGTTAGATTTCACTTTAGCCTTGAAATTAGCATTACTATGGTAACCATAAATGTTAATTTGTCCGATGTTCAGTATTTTCTCTCTGCGCTCTGGAGCCCACCAGGAGCTACAGAGTTAACAGTGGAGCGAGTGGGCGGACCAATCCCCAAACTCCAGGGTCCTACGTGGCCACACACACAACACACTCATGCACACGCACATAAACACAGATGGGAATACAAGTAGAATAACGGCGGGACTGGCGAGCAGGAATGCAATAAACGGGGGAAGAAAAGAGAAAAAAACCTAGAGGGGATGGCAAGAGAAGAGGGAAAAAGTAGTAGGAGTAGGCAGGGATGTCAGAGTGGGAGAAAGTGTTTTTGTAATATGTGTCCTCTTCTGTTACTTCCTTTACACACTTAAGGGTAGATAGCAAGTTATATAATGTGTAGTGACTAAAGTCCTCTTTTAAACTGCAGTTGCACTCAGTGAGACACTGCAAACAGTTCACTTACTTCTGATGGCACAAATGTGGAACAAAAACAACTTTTTGTCAGTCAAAAACATTTCCTGCCAATGTTTTATTTTTAGTAAAACATGATTTGGGTTTTTGGCAATAGGTGATGTGCTAACATTTCCAAGAGCGTTTTATCTGAATGTTTTATTCCTGTACAATAATTAAACTGTTGCTCTTATTTTGACAGCTTTTTGAGTTCAACATAGACATAGAGCAGGTTAAAAATGTATCCCACTGTGAATAAATACATTTTAATATAGACAGAAGTAAAAACCGACACATTTGTTTTCACAGGTGTACAATCACTAGCCACTTTATAAAGTACACCTCCCTTGTACTGGGTAGGACCCCCTGCCTTAATTTTCAGCAGCATAGATTCAATAAAGTGCTGGAAACCTTCCAGGGATTTTGGTCCATATTAACAGGACAGTATCACCCAGTTGCTGCAGATTTGTCAGCTCTTCATCCTTGATGCGAATCACCTGCTCCACCACATACCAGGTGCTCTGTTTGATTTCGATCTGTGGAGGCCACTGGAGTTCAGTGATTGGCATGTTTTCCTGCTGGAAGTTTCCATCAGAAGACAGGTACACTGGGGTGCTGGTTTGGCAGAGCGGTAAGCAACCAGGCACGATCCATATATATATACGTCTGCTGGCCGGGTTCGAATCCAGCCAGTGGCCAGTTTGCAGAGTGTCTTCCCCTACTCTCTGTCATCCCCTTTCACAAGCCTATCCACTGTCACTCTCTCTCCTATCAATAAAGGCACAAAATGCCCAAAAAATAATCTAAAAAAGAAGACAGGTACACTGTGGTCATAGAGCAACAACAACCAGGTAGGCTGAGGTGTTTCAACAGTGCACAGTTAGAACCAGGCCTGTGCTCAAAATATTGATATGGCAAAATATCATCACGCACTCCTTGGGGATACGTGTATTGATACGGTTTCTCCAGAATCAATACAGCCTCAATGTTTGACAGTTATTGTCAGTACTCTATAGGTAATGTTAACAAGTTCAAAGTAGAAGTTGCATATTCTCTTTAATTTCCCACATCCATTTTAACTTAGTGTCACTTTAGTCTGTTGTTTTTATTGTTTTTAATTGTGTTTTTAATTATCTGTAAAGTGTCCTTGAGTGCTGAGAAAGGCGCTTTTAAATAAAATGTATTATTATTATTATAAGAAGCCAAGCTACACGATGAAGCACATATTCCAAATTTGATCTTAGGTCTACCATCTTTGAGAACCTGAATTTAAGTTTCTTAAGTTGCAGAATCATTTAACACTCTTCATTGTTCTTTTTCTTCTTGTAATAAAAAACTAAACTTGTCAGGAATTCTGTTAAAAGCATAGTCAATGTTCATAATTTATGTGTATCGGGATACATATCATATCAGTGTCGGGATATATATTGTATCGTGAGGTTGCTGGAAATACCCAGCCCTAGTTAGTACTGAGGGGTCCAATTGTACAGAGATATCTCTTTACACCGTAAAACCACCACCACCATCAGCCTGAACTGTTGATACAAGACACAATGGATTCATGCTTCAATGATGTCTTCTCCAAATACTGCAGAAATGAAGGATAATCAGACCAGGCAGCATTATTCCAATCTGCTTTAATCCAATTTTGGTGAGTGTATGTTGTCTGAAAATGCTATTTCACCTAACCTGACACACCAGATAAACCGTTCAATATATTTCACTAGTCCATCTGGGACAAAGCCCATAGAAAGTGTTTGGGAAAGGGCAGAACATTTCAAAAGGACGATCATCCCGTCAGTCTCACTTATCACGGGCCAATCAGATAATGTAGTAGCCGGGCGCTATTGCTGAGGCTTAAAGGACAAAATGTGAGCCACTTTGTAAAACAAAGTCGCTGCAAAACATGTCTTAAGTGGAGATAAAACATCCCTTTTATTGGTAAGTTTGTAATGTTGCTTTTCGTTTTCCATTTCATGAAGAAATGCGGTCCAGATCTGATAAACTGAAGCTGTTAGCATCTATGCCAATCAAGCAGTCACTTCCTGCTCTCGTCCTGCTTTTAAGGATCCTGATCATGTCGTCCCGCTGTGGGCTAATCACAGTCATTGTAGACTGGAGATTGGCAAGATGAATCTGCCTGATTACAGAGATTGAATCAGGAAGATCCGTGTGCACTGCGAGGTTAATTTTCAGCCCCTTTTAGGAATTCATCTTATGCAAATGTACCTTTGGTCCTCATGGTCTTATTTTATGTTGCTGAGTTCTTGTATTGGTGTACTTGGAACCTGGAAAGTGGGCACGGTGGGTCTGGGCCTTGGCGCTTGGTGTGGTTTCAGTAATATGGGGGCGGGCCTATTAGTGTTGGTGTGGTTTTGGTGTTTCCTGCCATATGGGTTGGGGACCTTGATTGCTTGTGCCCTCTTCATGTCCTTCTTCATGTTACTTGAGATGGTCCCCTCCATGAGCCCCGATGGTCTGAGGAACACCAGACATGCTCCTGCTCTCTCTTCTCAGGCTCTTGCTGTGCTTGGGCTTATAATGCTGTTTATGTATGTTTGTAAAGGCTCCATGACTCAGATGGTGCCTTTTGTTGGTTAGTTCTTTTTGTGCTTTTGCTTTGTGAGTCAAAGCATTTTGTAAAACCTGTGATTTTAAAAGTGTTATACAAATAAAGGATTATTATAATGTATACAGAGCCCCTACATGTGCATTTTCACTTTTTTTCACAGTTATTTAAAATGGCACTCAGGACACATTCTTCACAAGTACAAATAAATTAAACAAGCTGTTGTTCAGACCAAAAACCTCAGATGGTAGAGCACTTTTTTTAAGTTTAGGAAATTAGGGTGAAAAAAGAAGAACTTCATCTGATGTAGATCTGCTGGTTCTGCCTAAAACTCCACAAACTTCATACTTTACATTATGAATGGAGGCATTAAACTGCATTAATCTGATGGTATGTACACCTGATACATCAACTATAACACTGACAGAGTTTTATGCAGGTAATATTCCACACTATAACCCACAAAGGTTCATTTTTATCCTTGTCTTTTCTCCTCCAAACAAAAGACTACCACATAAGTGACTTTTTCCACCCTGGTGTTGTATGTCTGTGCATGTCAGTCATCTAAAGGGAAGTGTGTGAGGGGAAGCCTAGTTTTTGGAACAGCTGTAATTACATAGCTTTGCTGCTCATGGATTAAGTTGGCCTCCTTTCCTGGCTTCACATTTGGACTCACATGCACAAAAACAGAGTGAGCAACATTTGCTTGAACCTTCAACTTTTAGGTCTGAATACCAATCAGCATTCCCCTGTTTCAGTCAGTGTGCGTAAGAGGGTGACTACAAAGAGTGGTTGTTACTCGTCCGGAGTGAAAGACTCCAGTGTGTCTTTGTAAACACCCCCCACGCCAGCGCACAGACACAGACACACACATCCTGTTAATAGGTTGCATGTGGTCCTACATGTTAGACACTCAGTGTGTGTGTGTGTGAGAGTCTGTGACCTACTGACTGACCATGTGAGTTTTTAATAGTGAATAAATCAACCGAGTTAGACAGAAGGGCAAAGAATAATCTGTGTAAGGGTGAGTGAGCATGTGTTTGTTGGTGTGTGTGTGAGTAAGAACGGAAGGAAGTGAAGAACGCCGAACACGAGGAGGCAAGGATGAAGAAAGATAGGGATGATAAAGAGGGATGTGAGTCAGTCAGGGCAGGGGAATGTTTACGCTTGTTTTTACAGGAAGTGTGTGAGAAACCCAAACAGAAGAGAGACAGACAATACCCCCCAAATGAGAGACTTCAAATGAATGAACCGCCATAAGATGTAGACTTCAAACTTATATGTACACTAAGATGCCTGGAAGCAGTTTTAACGCACCAAATTTCATGCTGTGGCTTTTTTGTGAGTACAGTTTATTACTTTAAGGAGCTTTAAGAAGTTTAGTAGAGTAGTGTTTTGGAGAGTATGTCTTTGTTTTGTAGTGCTTGAAGAAAATGTTAAAGTTTTATTTTTATTATCTGCACCGCATAGCCAAGTTTTAAATGGTAGATTTTGTTTTGTTGAAGAAAAATAAACAGAAGAGGTTTCTTTGAGTCTCTTATTTATTGAATGTTGACTAAGAACATAAGCTGATGGATCGCCCTATCAGATGTTCATCTCTAAGGATGTTCCAACTATTTCCTGTCAATTCACGGAAAAATGAAATGAAAAACCAGTGGACTTAACCTTGCAGTGCAGCTGGTTCAGCCTAATTCAGTGTTTGTAACCAGACATCCATCTTGCAAAGCTCCAATCTACATAGAATATTCACGACCCAATCAGCATCCTTCAGAGCAGGAAGTGTTGGGAGCTACAAGCGAGATGACAGCAGAAGGTTGCTGTTCACACAGAGATTAGGGCTGTTTCTCATTACGCGTACTTCAGCATACTTCTGGACTTATGGACTAGTGATACGTCATCAATCACAGCTGAAGTTCTGCTCCAATTCAAAGTCCACATCGAAACAAGTTCGGTTCACTTACCAGGATGTGGACTCATTCTGCCCCTTTTACCAAGTCTGCTACCGAATGAAACTTGAGCGGACGTTTCGCAGCTACAATCGCTCAAATAGTTCAGTAGGAAACTCCAACAGAAGTCACACAATTGCCGCGTAAAATTATAAATAAGATACTTATTTGTGATAGAGTTGTGTTTGAAACCTGAACGTTGATAAATTCTAAATGGACGATGTAAGTGGTTACTGGCAGACAACCGGATGTGACGTGTAGGTACGTGGAAGGGGACGCTAGCAGAGCTGTGGACGCTAGCAAAGTACACTACCGTACCAATTGTGGTAAGAATATCTGCGGGCTCCTGTACCCCTGAAGTCCGAACTCTGGGATGAACTTCCAGAGTTCACAAGTTCTATCATTTCTTGATAGAGAGGATGTTTTCGCTCCACTTCCAACATGCTTTGGCGAGAGTTTTCTTGAAGTGGCTTACACTTTGTATTTACACCGCAGCAGTAGCACCTGCCAACTTCATTATCTGATTGGCCAGTACACAGCTACTGATGGAACAATTGTCCAGTTTCCTGCCAGATATACTTTGGAAGGTTCTGCCCATTCCCAAACACTCCAGTGTTTCCACTTCACACTTCATAGACAATGTAGCCACTTCAAAAAGCCCCCTACACCTTGACCAGCATTGCAAAGAAAAGCTTTTGTTTATTTATTCATAGTTGAAATGAAATGATAGGTTTTCAAGAAACGTCTTATTAGAACCCGCTTTAGCCAGAGTCAAACCTCATTTTTATTTAAACATACATATACAGCACTTGAGCCTCAGTCTGACAAACAATATTTAAACTCTGATTCCTCTAAAGCCTGACACATTCCTCTGTAGAGTATTTTGACATGTTCAGGGAGACCTCCTCATACCAAAAACCATGTTACATAGCTGAAAATAAAAGTGCAGATTCATTTAGGTATATTTTAAATGACTACAAACCCCTTCTCCTTTTTTAACTACCCAATAATGTGATGTCTGTGCATAGAATTGGAAAAAAGATGCTTGATTAAGTCTTAGTGTGTAAGTTTTAATGGTTGCAGCTTAAGCTGAATGTGTGGATTGTTCTTCTCCAGAGTTGAGCTAAGCTGCCACCAAATGACTAAGATTTCCTAGTTTGACTGTTAAAGATGATAACACTTTACTATAAAAAAGAGATGTTCTTGCATACAACTCTACAGTCACCAGTGAGTGAGCTGCAGTGTTTTCAGCTGTGTCTTTAATTAAGATTGTTACTCAGCCTGCTTCTTTGTATGACTTTGAACTTAAATAAACCAGTCATGGGTTTGAGCACATTTAATCAGCTGTTGCTGAAATTGCTGCAGCTCTGGTTCAAAATAAACTCTGTTGGTTTGTTCCAGCACACAGTCTGCATTGATACCACAGAGAGATGTAGAGAGACACTCTGCAAAGTGAGCATGCTCCCTCAAACTTGGAAACAAAGAACATGTTATCCACAATGCTGTGCAGTAACTCAAGTTTATCGTAAACACAACCACAGAGCTAGACACGGGCCTGCTGTGGTGCAGTACTGCTGGGTTGTGTGTATGTTTGTGTACTGTACTCTCATGAAGTATCTGAAAGAAACATGCTAAAGACAGATCTCAGACTGAGCTTTTTGTGGTACAAATCAATTTGTTAGACTTCCTTTAAACCTTCCAGTGTGGCTGACGTGATGCTACAAGCTTTTAGAGCAACAAGCAAGTTTCCTAAAGTGGATTAGATTTATTATTTTTATTATTAGATTATTAAGATGTTTTTACCGATATACTCTTGTATAATTGGAGGCAAATAAACCAAGGTACAAGTAAAATATGTGAACGAGTGAGATTGTTATAAACTTAAGATAGAAAGAGGTTTGGAATTGAACAAGAATATAAAAATGTGAAGGTGTATTAAATTTTTTTTCTCAAGAAATTCCTTATTATGCCTTTAAGCAGAAAAAGTAATTGATGTGTGTTCCTTTAAAGTAGTGAGAGGGTTTAAGTTCGTGCTTTTCCATGTTCTCAGTCATGTGTCAGGCTGTGTAGCTGCTACGTGCTGAACACCTTCCACCCATGTCAAACCTTTCAGTGTTATGTTTCAGCACTAGCTAAGCCTGATGAGCTTGTCATTCCATCCTCTGACTGTAACACAGTTAGGCTGTCAGTCAGGTTTAAGGGGTTTAAAGGTTTAAACAAAACCATTTTAGTTGCATAACCAGCAGTCAACAGGTGCACATTTGGTGTTGTGGAGGAAACAAAGCTGTTTGCAGGAAATGTATTTTACAGATGGATAAATGTAATTAGACAGAAGGGGAATATAACAACTTGAAATCTATTCATATCTTTCTGTTTATACATTTTAGTAAATTAAAGGGCCACACAATATTGCTTATATTGATATAATTTTTGTAAGTGTGATTTGTAAAATCAGAGATGATTGGGCTTTTGTTCTGTTAAAGGATTTCTTCCATTAATAATCAATAACATCCTTTTAGGAAGAAGAGGCATGGCTATGACCGTGATGGCAGCAAGAAGCAATTGCAAGTCTGTACGCATTGATGACATGTGAAGAGATTAGCGTAGATGCTGCAGGCAATAGTGGTAGTTTTATCAGAACTTGTCAACATTTCTTCACAATCGTAGAACAAGCGTAAGGATAGTTTAAAGTTATATTGATAATAAAATCAATATTTCTGATTCAATTAAGTACCCAGATTATATCTTGTAAAGATTTTATTTTAATCACTGTTTTCAGGGGAAGCTACTAAAAGTGACTCATGTATGAGTTAAAGAAAGAGTGAAGAAGATGTTAGTTGATTTTTATATCCAGCTGGTAAAAGATGTTATTTCCAAATGTAGCCTATTGACCACAAAGTTTTCTTTTAACTGTTAAGTATTAAGGGAGAAATACAGTTGGATAGTCTTTTTTTATATTTAATAAGCATTTCTATTTATTTAATTTATCCACACTTCTTTAGTATTTTATCCTTATATTTTCATTAAGGAGTGTTGATGGCCTAGTCTGGTAGCATACTCTACCAGTAACTGGAAGGTTGCAGGCCTCGAGCCCAGCTCCAGCTACCACATGTCGATGTGTCCTTGGGCAAGACACTTAACACCAAGTTTTTCCTACTGCTGTGTCAGTGGCGTGTTTATGGTTATGAAAGGTCAAGGATGTGTTAGCTAACACTGACGGGCGACTTGCACTGCAAATTCAACTGAGTGAAAGTGAGAGTAAAGGGTGTGAAAAAGTAGATGTAAGCTGTGGTGATTAAGTTCTCAGAAAGCCCAGAAAAGTTCATAAAAGTGCCTGCATTTTTGTTTTTTGTTTTTGACAGAAAATAAATCGCCAAGATCAGCGATGCCAGGAATGCATTACTTAGTAACGCGTTACTCTAATGTGACTACTTTTTGCAGTAACGCGTAATCTAACGCACTACTATTTCCAAACCAGTAATCAGATTAAAGTTACTTATTCAAGTCAGTGTATGTCACTATTTTGTCATTTTCCTTAGTAAAAAGATTCACTTTCTTCTTGAGGCTCAGGGAGTGACGTCACATATGTGACAAGTCACGTTTTCAGCATGAGAACAACTAACGTGTAATACATCTGAGTTGTCCCCTTTGTTTGTGTTGCAGCCAGTGTCACAAACGTAAACAACAGTGGAGGGAGGAGAGATGCACATTTTCTAGCTGGAAATACAGTCACTATTGTGAGTTTGTGTCCACTAAAGATGACAGTTTTAAGGTTCGTTGTACACTCTGTGCTAGTGACAAAGTGTTATCTAGTCCTCCTCAAACAACAAAAGCTGGACTTTGGTGCAAAACCACTAAGTGGGAGAGAGTTGAAGAAGTTGGTCGGGCAGTATGTTGTAGAGTAAATGCTGCCCTTAAACACTGCTGACTTGCAATAGCTATAATATGTATTAATATGTTATACATTGAATGTAACTAATAAAGTAACTTGTAATCTAATTCAAAAATTACTTCTAAAATCAAGTAATCAGTAAAGTAACTAAGTTATTTATATTGTTTTCCATGAACAATGACATCTGGTAATGAATTGTGATTTTGATTCAGTATTGGATCTGATTTGTAAGGAAGACGCAGGACTAGATGAGCTTTTTGCTTCATTATGTCCCTTCTCAAACTGGTTGTTGTGTTGACATACATGTCTATGTGCTCACATATTTGATGGACTTCGTTTTTTTGGGGGGTTTTTTAAAGTTTGAGATAAATAAAAATTAAAGAAAGTTACTTTTTAAAGGAGTAATCAGTAATAAGTTTGCTTTTTCAAGGTAACTGTGGCAACACTGGCCAAGATACACATTGCATATACAGTATCTCCCAGCGAGATGGGTTGTATAGTCCTATAAATGGTTATTCAGGTATATCTGCATGCTACAGAGTTTATAGGCGTCCTGTAAATACTCTCTTAATATCACTCACTTCCATAAACACAACTGCAAATTTGCTCAAGTACCCCTTTGCATCTCTGCTTCTTGTTAATAAAGTCATACAGCTTGTTTCAGACAAGCACTCCTTTTGTTCCCGATCATTTTAATATGTATTTTTTAATAGCTTTTTAGAGCCTGCACCCATGAGGTGAGCATAATAGTGGTGCAGTTTGGAACACAGGCCAGTGAAATTACTATGTGTGACTCCAGGGTGTCTTAAATGAGAACTACTATGAGGTTTTTGTAATGTGTCTTTATTGGCCTCCATGCTGAACACATATTTACTCAATAAAACTGACATAACTGCTGTCCAAAAGTTTCTACTAGCATTGGCAGCAGCTTGCATGCAGTGCTTGTAAGCAGTCATTATCATCACACATCTAACGCCAACATCCTGAAGGTTGAGTGAGGTAACACAGATCTACTCAGGAGGGTATTTTAGTCCCAGGAGGTGCATTAGAGCAGACGTCTGTCAGCTGATGGTTAACTGCAGGGAAGCATGTCTGAGTCTGAGTATAGCTTTATTTACTGTCTCTGGTTGTGTTCTGGGTTTATAATGCAGTCATTGTACTTTCTGTAGGCCGATAAGAGAATGTACAGACTTCAGGCACAGTGTGCTCTCAATTAAGGTGGTGTATTAAAAGACGTTGATGGACGATGTCAAGGTTGTGATTTTTATTATAAAAAAGCAGTATCTTTCAGCATGAAGTAATAGTCTGAATTAGTTTAGAGGAACAAACTGTTCAGGGCTGCGGTACTGTGTTGTTAAAGTGTTGGCAGTGATGTGAAGTCGGTCTGAAGCAGACAGACAGACAGACAGAGATAAAGAGGTCAGACTACCGCTGCCATGTTGGCTTCATATGTCCTCCATGATGTCATTAGTGTGTGGCGCCAAATGTAAGCTCTCTGGGGTAATATTTGAAATGACCTATACTTAATGTAATACGTACATTATTTTCTGCTTATTGTGTTCAAAAGTAGCATGGCAGCTTGTTGTATTTGCAGTATATGTTGGCCCTGGGTACGCTGGTGTCTGGTCTCGGAAAGCAGAAGTAAACAATAGACCATATTACTGAGGCGGCCAAGTTGGAAACTCGAATATCGTCATCATGTGGTACAGTTATTTTCCAGGTTGTTTGTCATGTAAAACTGGAGATTCTGACAGCTGGTTTGTTCCATGACACCAGATTTATAACGGTGTGATTTGGCAAGACATTATCATAAATACTGGGGCACAGTTTGACAACATGATATATCACAATATTTTGTGATATTATGTGATTTATTTTTACTTAAGAGTCTATTTTTTAATAAGTCAGAAGTATTAAAAGCCAACAGTATTGTATGCATAGAAAATACAATCACTTAGCTGTGTTATTAAAATAAAACATAGTTCTTGTAATGTGGATCAACTCTACTGTCTGTCTAGATGTCAGAAACAATAACAATAAATGTCAAGAGTTAAATGGTGGCTTTCTATAAATATTTGGTAATAATTTCCAACTATTTAAATATTGATCAATAATCTACTTCAAAGAACGTAGGTATTAGTGTTTCCCATCTGAAAACAATTATGGGCTATTGCTGTTTGAAGACAAATAAGGGCTACCTTTTGCCAATTATCTTTTAAAGATGGACTCCAAAACAAAAAGGACACGGGGCACTAAAAATTCTTTGTGGTTGAATTTTTAAATGTGGCTTCATTACCCATTAGCTACCGTAATCGTTAAGCCATAAATATTAACATTTATTCAAGTTATCAATCAGTCAGGCGACTCCCATTTATATCTGTTTGAAACATTTTTGCAGCAGCAGATCATAGTTTAAGTCTTGCAGTGAGGCTGTGACCACATCACTTCTTCCAAATCTATTTTAGTACAACATTTAAGGAGCAATAAGGTGGTATCTTAAACCTTTTAGAGGTGGATTGTAGGGTAGTGGGGGGTTAAAAGCAAGCAGTACTGATGCAGGCATTGCTGGCGGAGCACTGAAAATAGATCTGTTCCTACTAACACGTTATTCGTTAGGGTTTTCAATAATTAATTTAATACTTAACATTTAAAAAAAAATCTCAAAGTGCTAAAGGTTAAAAACAGATAAAACACATAACAAAAGGACAATGATAAAAACAACAAAGTGAGTGTGAGTCAGCAGAGTTCAGCCAAAAGCTTTTTGTAGAGCTAAGTTTTTAGTCCTCATTGAAAAGGGTAAACAGTCTGTGGTGCCCTCAGGTCGTCTGGAAGGGTGTTTCACAGACTTCAGCACTTCTTAATTGGTGCTATTCAGTGTAATTTTATCTAATTGTGAACATTATCTCTGTTATGATAGCCACTGTTGCTGTCTGATACTTGGATCTTAGACAAAAAGTGCTTTACATTGATAGAAATGGTACATGGGGGAAATTGGCCTAGTGTGTTGTAAAGAAAATTTATATATCTATCATCATTATGATTATACAAGTATTATGATCCTTTTATATGCCTGTGTGAAAAGCCTTCATGCTGAAACTAGAAACTGGAAACGAGAAATCAAGACAGAATATCTTGTTTCTGATAAGAGAAGACTGCCCCGTCACATCAGCAGAAGAACCACATCTTGTCTCTGATAAGTGAAGATTACGCCGTCATATCAGCAGAAGAACTCACAGTTTCTGAGTGAGAAAGATGACCACTGTTTGTATAACTCTGAACTGCAGTATTATTGGTTGATGATTGTTTCTGGACAAACGCCCACTTATGTAGCACTGAAGAGAGGAAGTTGCCTTGTGGTAAACTGCTCCACTCCTTGTGCAAGTAAAAGACTAAAAAGCTCCTTCTCCTGTCCTTTTTTCCATCTGGGCTGTCAGTCAGGAGCAGTGTGGGAAATTTTCCTGACATGCATAATGTAGATTTTTACTTAATCAGTATGTCAAAGAGCATGTTTGGTGTCTGTGGATCTTGCATTTCTTTGCATGGTGCTTACATTTGGTCTAAATCAGTACTAAATGTAGCTGCTATTATAGGGGGTTTGAAACACAGCCATGGTTTCACATCTTAAAAGAAATCATGTGCCAAGATATCTGTGCTGTTCATGGATAGAAATAAATGGATGAAATGTGTTTGGACAGATGGACAGACAGCTTGTAGACAGAAGGACAAAAACGCTGGTAGATGGTCACTTCTAACATTAACTGACTAAAAAGCCCATTTATATTTCTCTTGTGTTGTTAAACTAGACAAATATGTGACTAAAGTTTAAAGTTTAATCATCGCTTTGAGACAAAGTTTATTTCTGAGGTTTACAGTCACTGAGCAGGAAGGAACAAATAACCATGTTTGGGCATCGACTGAGTGACAGGAATTAAAAGAAGCTCTGATTCATTCGGAAGAAAGACAGGTCCCTGTTAACTTACTAACACTGTAACAGTGTTGGAATAAGTTTGAGTAATCATTAGACAGTTGGATGATCAGAATAAAACAAGTGGCCAGTCATTCAGCTCTGTGTAAGCCTGGTTTGTGTAAAAAGGCAGAGAAAGTGATGAAAATGTCCTTGAACACTCATTTACAGTCAAGCCTTTGGGATCACTGTTTTCTGCTCAGAAAGATTTTGTGTGGATTATGCCTTTAAGCTCCTTACAGTAGTCATGAAACCCATTAGAAGTGTTTTATCCCACTTCAGAACAAGCCCTGGGGGAGAGCTTGTAAATTGCCTTCTAGCCAAATAAATGTGTGAAAAGTCATGTTGGGACAAATATAACCACATTCTGTATCTGCTGAAATGCGTTTTGAATATAAGGTCTACTTTGGATGTTTATTCTATTGAAATAAACAACAGGCAAGTAGACCGTAAGGAAAAAATCTTCAAAGATGAATGAGGAAGAAATGCAGGACGAAGAGCGATGAAAGAGAGGCTCACAGTTTAATTCAAGGTCTTGGAATTAAAGAAGATTCATCGCAGGTTTCCCAGGGGTAGTGCTTGATTTCGTAATTATTTTGGGTTTAATATGCCCTAATTCATAAAGGACAGAGGGTGGAGTTGGAAACAGGGAAGAGAGAGAAATATTAGAAATGACATGCTAGAGGAAGCAGGTTTGGGTTTTGTTTTTGTTTTGTTTTTAACTGGTGTTAAATCATAACTTTTGAAATGGTGGTCGAGCTGAAATAGCTCCCAAAAAGAGAAATTCTTACTTTTGTTATAACTCATGATAAAGCCTCTGTTGATTGCAATGTCTGTTTCTTCAAATTAGGGGCAATATTGGACAGTTAACCAAGCAGAGAAGGTTCAGCATCTTTAGCTTGATTGTGTATTAAGTGGAACCCAAATTGAGCAACAAAGTCTGTACTTATTAGGTATTGGATGTGTTAATGCCAACACCACATTGTTACCACATTTCAATGCCTAGAAAGGAGCCACAGGCTAGACCCTGAACCAGGCTGCCCGCCTCCAGGACAGCAGCCTCTGTACATGGAGCAAACACAAGGCCAGGGGTCTCCAAACCCCTGAAATAGCACTGTCAGAGACTTGAGACCTCTTGACTGCCCTTGGAGGCGATTAGGGCATAAAAATTTGCACAAAGTTTTCACATTTATCAGTGGCCTACCCCAACATCGGCAGGAGGAAAAACAAGAAAAAGAAAAGAGCCTTCACAGCAAAGTATTATATTATTAAGCAATATATTGTTATGAATACCGGAAGCAGAATGCAAGTACCTTTATGAATTCGACTGTGAAACCTATGGACAATGTAGAATCTCCACTTAACCTAATAGGCCTGTTTATGGTCTGTGGGAGAAACCAGAGTGAAGAACCCTTACAAGAACAGGGAGAGCACACAAACTTGACACAGAAAGGTCCTTTCCAGCTAAGTTTAGGGTGGGGTACTCTCAGCAAGCTCACAATTCGAATAATGAAACTGAAACTGAGGCCACAGAACGACACATACCACCATACGTACATGTAGTCAAGTTTTGTACGTTTTTGTAACAACAGAAACTGCAAGGACAAGAATCAAATGATCCTCAGCTAAAGACACTTAAATTGTAGGTCTTCAGAGATCTAAAAGGTATTTCAACATTTAAAATATTTGGGTTAAATTACCAAAGATGTACCATAATTTCTCGATTATAACACACACTTTTGTGCTTTTTTTTTGGGTGCATATCATACACGAGTACAAGCAAATTTAAATATTTCATCTTGCCAACATTGCGATTGCAGCACATCTGGTACAAAAAGCTAAAATATTCTCTTTCTCTACGAAAACACAGGCAAACACAGAGCGCTGCCATCTTGTGAGCAAGGGGGCGCAAACTAGCTTCGCTGTGATTGGTCGAAGACATCGGCATGTCGATAGCTCCTCTCTGATTGGTTAGTACACAACGACTGAGCATGCTCGGTCAGAAATCAAGTAATTGCACATGAGTGAAGCAAAAGGTGTTTCTGCACCTGTTTAAGAGGGAAAATTGTGTACGGTATTTGTAGTAAAATACTGAAATTTGATTGATTAAAACTTTGAATAAAGGTAATTTTTGAGTTGTCTGAGAGAGTAAGGTTCGGGCAAAATTTGGGTGCGTGTTATATTCGAGTACAGTGTTTTTCAGGCAAAAATCCTGAAAATATGGGTTGTGTGTTAAAATGGAGAAATAACGGTATTTTACAACTGCTCGCAGCATTAGGGGAAGTATCGATTCTGTATAATCTGCATTAATACACATATTGGCAAAGAGTATGTGACAGTTTATTGCTGTATCATTTTATTTTTTAGCACAGGTCTAGTGTAGATCCAGCAACCCTCTGCACTACCATACAGCCTGGCAAACCAACACTTGAGGGATTTTTACACATCATTCATCTCAACATCAGTTTCATTACTAAAAATCTAAAGTTAATTGTTTCACTCTATACTTTTTTTAATTAATGCATATATTTTGCTGATTTGTGAAAAATATCATTTAAATTTGTTATGAATTTTATTTGTTTTTGTTAAACACCCTTTGACCCTAGTGGGATCCAACTACAGGCTACCAACATCCAGTCACAGTCCTTTTAAGAGATTTTTCTTAAAAAACTAATATCAGTCGAATCTGAAAGATTTTTTAGTTTTGTCAATGATTGAACTTACTGCTGCACAGCCTCTCACTTTGTCAATATACTTTGCAAGTTTCATGTTTTGACCCACGCAGCACACTGACAACATTTGAGTCAGAAAGTGTTTTTTCCAGATCACAGCACAATCTTCTTGTTTTTGAAGGTTTTTAAAGAAGCTTATTTCTCATCTTTTGAAGTTAAGCTTGTTTAGATGTAACTTTATTCTTGAATAAAATCCGCCAGCGGGAAAACTTGATGCAAAGTACTTCTGTACCCAACCACTGAGGGAGAACGTGTTTAGTAAATGATAAAACTGCAGCACTCATCTTCTGACTCTAGGTGATTTTGCTCTATGTTGCATTCAGCTACTCACACACGAACATTTATTTGCACATGGCTGCTGTTTAAGTGCCCAACTGTAATCAGTATTATTCCATTAAAACACTTTCACATGTGCATGAGGAGACCCTAATAACTGAGCCATAACTTTAAAAACTGGAACTTACTTCTGTCTCAGTGAATTAAATCTTATTATTATCATAATTTCATTTCCTTGTTTTTGATGTCTCCTGTTATCTGCTGACCCAAACAGCTGATTTGATTAACGGTGGGTCATGAATAGAAATACTGTCCCATATTTGGCTTTGACATGGAGCCATATGAAGAAAGCAAAATATTCAAATCTGTGTTTATAGCAACAGTATGTAATTTGTCCACCTTAATATAACAGTTTAAAAGTTGATCTTACAGTGCAGTAACTTTTACCAAGAGAGGGGTGTCTTCCATTTCTGTGAGGAGTGACTCAAGAGCACTGGTTTACACACCAGGAAGCCAGTTAAGCCCATCTCTGTGCTGTTTGATGAAGGGGCTGAGGCAAGTAGACCACAGGGGACTGGGACAGACAAAAGAACAGGATGGATGCCATTATTTCGGTCTAAAGTACTGTACTATTTAATCAACTGTGACACTAATATCTTAAATGCAGACTTTGAACTTCAACAGGTCATCTCGACTATGGCTACATGCCTGTATAAACTTTAGTTGCCACACAATACACCTCAGAGCTGGTCAGTGGGCCCTGCTGTAGCACTCTGACCTGAACAGCTGATGAGAGGAGAGTAGCTGCTGGCAGAAGGATATGTGGCCCATTTGCTGCATCATAAAATAGTCCCAAACACAGGGGCCAGTAGTCGAGAAAACACTGTAGCATCTAGTCAATCCAACATTGTTTTTGTGTAGTTTTACCCTAAAAGTGAGGTAATTGCGAAGCTTAGGGTGGCACCAGTTAAGCAGGGTACACACATAAAGATTTTCTAAATCTGAAGAGATTTTTTGTCTGTTAGAGACCCCACACATGAAGATAAAAAATCAGGCATTGAACAGTTTGGATTGTACTTTGTGTGGTGTGCTCTGATAATCTCAACACAGCACACCACACACATAACGATTCTGTCCCACCACCGATCTAGAATCTCATCTTCCAAGCCATAAATCTCACGTGATTTAACAAAAACGAAGACGAAACATAGCAACAACCATAGAAACATATATAGGTCAATGTCAACAACTGAACAACACGCAACATGGAAGAAGACATACAAGAAGAGGGAATGACGGTGGTCTTGGGACTATTTTTGACAGAAAAATCCTGAATTTAAAAAAAAGAAAAGACTGGAAAAAATCCTGGTGACTTGCGTGAACACGTGAGCCGGTCCTCCATTTCTGAGGTCCACCAAACTTTATGTTTCAGGTCTGCCGTGCTTCTTTTTATTTACGCCTGCTTCCTTGTTCTTCAGTCAGCTCGCTTCTTGATTGACTACATTCTGTTACACATCACAATTTACAGAGTCATGACTCTGAAGTGGTTGACTTTCCCCACACACGTGAAGATTTTTGGTCTTAAATATTGAACAGGTTTAATATTTACGGTTGTCAGCCCCAACCTGTTTCAAATTCACTCTTAACACACCTCAGACTACCAGATAATTTATAGGATAATCTCATAAAACATAAAATAATCTGGCATTTGCCGTCCTTGGTCAGGAAGGGGGAAAGTCAGGACAAAAACGGCCCGATAATCTTTATGTGTGTGCCCAGCTTTCCTGCTATCTTTTGTCAATCATTTTTCTAGTGCCATGGGCCTAAAAACCTGAACTGTCCATGCAATGATGTTTTCTTAACCCTGATCTCAATTGAAAATATATTGATACATCTTGAAACTCTTAATAATGCTCATCATTTCTGTCTACAGTGCTGCGTTTTTGACCTTTGACCTTTTGAGTGAATATAAGCGATCATTTATTTGGTATTTTGCCCAATATCTAGCCATTGTTAGTGAGGTTAGAATTTGTGTGGATGATTGGTCTGCATAAAAGGCTTACAGTTTCTCTAATCCCATTTGAAACCCACACTAATTACCTCTCAATAACATCTGAATGAGTTAAACAGCTTCACAAATAAGCATGCAATTCCCCGTTGTGGGAGATTTTGAATGGAAAAGTTGCCGAGTTGGAACCTGAATGACCTGAAGGGTTTGCCAAACTCTACTCACGTATGAAACTTCCAGGAATAAGAATTCAGAGAACAAACGGTATGTCGACTGAACAAATGAACGGTCGGGCCCTGTAGTTGTTTTAAGGGCCCTTGCCAAGAATGACATAATGCTAATCTGCCGTAATCCCTGTTTGTATGCATTCTTACTTTAATCTGCACGTAATCTCATCTCTCAAACCAATTGTAGTGGAAATGACTTATCTGGCCTGTAGTAGTGGCATGTTTGTGTGTTTTTGTGATCTTTCTCCCGCTCTTTTTTAGTTGTACATCTTTGAGTTTTTACTTTTGATCGTCCGCTCTCGTGGTAATTAGTAATTGATGGAATAGAAGGAAAAATCAATCGGTGAGAGCGCCTCAGGCTTCTTTTCCCAGTGTTACTTAGATGCATACACACATGCATCAATATCAGGCTGTGTGTATGAGTTTGATCCTCAGATCAGTCTTCATTTCAAGCTCCTGTGTGGACTGACTTGAGAAGAGGAGGTGGAGGGTGAGGGTGGGAACTTTGGATTCAGTCTGGTTTATATATTTCACATGGATGCATAGGGATTTTGTAATTAGAGTGGGCTGAGGAGAGAGATTCATTGTGTGTGTGAGAGAGAGAGAGAGAGAGAGAGAGAGAAGGTGGGTAAAGAATTTCTATGCAAATCATCACAGCTGCATGGAAATTAAAAAGCAAAGGTCAAAAGGTAGTCAAATGTTGTTTGTAGTGCTACAGTCAATCCATACACAGTCTTAGTAAAATACATAATAAATAAAGGACAATAGTAGGTTAGGAACATTGTTGTAAATTGGAATTAAGTAAAAAATAAAATAATAATAAAATGGTGCTGTAATAAGAATAAAAACACTAAAAGGTATTTCAGGTAAAAGGTAGGTCTTGAGTTTGTTTTTAAAACATTAACATTAGGTGCAGCCCTCACTTTCTAACACTGGCCATGTTTATGTGTGCACTTTTTCTTTAGTTCTGATCACAGTGTGCGTGTGTACATGCACGTAATCAGAATAAAAGCATCTGGGCATGCTCAGAAGGTCTACATTCACAAGCAGCTGAAGGAGCATCTGTTCTGATCTCTTAAAATAAAGAAGTTCTTTTACTTGTGAAAAATGATTTCTGGTCAGTATTTATTTATTTTTAAAACAGTGTAGTGGTAGTGGCAGCCACCAACCGTTTAAATAAGGATTCTCCTTATTATAATAGTATGTTGACAAAGTTTTTTTTTCCCCAAATGAGTTCTTTTGGGTCCGAATCTTCCAACTGACATGTTTGTAATGCATGTTTTGAGATGATGAATGCTGTTATTTCATTTAGCAACTGTACCAGAAGGAACAGAACATAGAAAACAGATTCTGTTTCTATTTCAGACATGAAGTGCATGGGAAACAAATGAATCAAACTAAAGTTTCATGGAACAAAAATGTGCCACCAAGTGTTTGATTTTTATTTCCATCATTTAAAATTTTATCCTGACTCTTTTTACTTAAATGGTATGTCACTTTTTGTTGTATAAAAGCATTTTTACACTGTGCTATTTTATCAAAATACCAGAAGTGCCTTCTGGTAGGGTTGAACGACTTTAGGAAAAGATCTAATTTTGTTTTTTCAGTCAGATATTGAGATTTCAATTTGATTCAGGCTTTTCTTCAAATCAAGCTTCAGTGCAATATTCACTATGTTTACAGTATAGACAACAGTAAGGAAATCAATGATCAAAAGCACACAACACGTTATTCATCATCTAATACTGATGATAAACAATCTGCTATCATTATTTAAGTGATACTCCAACTTCTACTCCTAAATATAAGCTTTGTATTGTTGACCTGCTTACCAGCATTTCCACGTTGTGATGTTCGCGGATGGGTCGACTCTTTTTAATGGCTCTTTTAAGTGAACAATGGGAACCGATTCGCAGTTGTGAGTAAACCGTTCATTTACAAGCCATTCTTAAAAACAAATTGTCTGCAAATTTGTAAAACAGTATGTGTAAAATAGTTGACACAACAGGTCAGTCAGGAGTGCAGCAAAAAATTGCAGCTTTTGGTGTCTGAAATTGCGATTTCAATCTGAAAACAATACATCTTTCAGCCCTACTTCTGGTTATCTACACTTTGAGCCTAAACAGTAGCTATAAAACATAGCTATTTGGTTATTGATTACAGCTGTATCCCTCATGAGTGAAAGTGTGTATTTCCCTGAGTTTCCTTCACATATCTGGCAGGAATTCATTAGATTTCTTATTTAACAACTACACATGACTTTGCTCAGAAGTTTTCCTGCCATCTCTGCTGCTTCTGCACTCTAATATGATTAGCTCACCTGCCAATCAGAGCAATTCTCATATGCTTTTCAACCTTTGTTTGAGTTCATGTAGGTGTTACTCCGTTATTTGTTCACCCACACTCAGCTATAGCAGCCCATCTCTCTTTTAATCAGTCACTAGCCACTGTTTCTGTACATGTATGAAGCTTAGAATAGAATAGAAATCACAGTCAGACTGAGCTAAACAGTCGATGTGTAAAAAGATCATTTTATTAAACATTCTCTGTCTTAAGAATTTCCTACTTCATAGGATGAAAAGTCATGCAACATGGTGCACAGCTGTGGGAAACTGTTGCCCCATGTACTTGTTAGTGATGGCGTCCCCTCAGCTGACATCCACTGGCTGAGCCCCCGCCCTGGCAGCTCCGCCCAGTTGCCAGGACAAGTCTTCCCGGGACTGTTTGTGACCCCGAGGAACCAGCTGAGTGCTCTCCCCTGAGAGAGGCCACAGCGCAGACATGTCCACTCAACACACAGAAACCACTGAACCGTTCAGTCAGACCAAACAAGCCGATGTGTGAATCATTCAACCAGAGGGAGGGCTGCTATGACTTTGGACAGCTTTTTTTTTTTTTTTTTTTTGGGGGGGGGCGTCAAGGTTGGCTGACATTCATTTTAACTTTGCAGATGGACTTTTTTGAGCAACATGGTTTTTGGAGAATGTTTGTGTGCGGCTTTAAAAATCCACTTCCTCCAGAAACTTGAGCTTTAGCAAGTCATTCCCAAATAATCAATAGTCTCCTAAAGCTACACATGCAACAACATTCATGAAAGGTGACAGAATATGTAAAGTGAAACAGAAAGTGAAGGTCAAAAATACTTGAAACCCTAAATTTACTTAAAAATAGCACAAAGAATACATCAAATTCTAAAACATAAGATGTTCCCAGACAACTGATTTATTTGTTCATCATTAATTCTGACCAGCCAACAGTTTGTGCTTATATGTCGTGTGATTTACAGTCTCGATGGATTTTATTTCTATAGAACAATGAGCTTTACCCAATGTTGGAAATTAATAGATTAAAAATTATCAATATTTGGCACTTGTGAATTGATATAATATCCCACAATTGATTATTTTCCCCATCCTTAGAAAAATGCCATAAGACCTGAAACATCCTATTCCCATTTTTCTATACATTTGTCTATTGCTACACCATGACAAACTAGTTGTTGGAACAAATATATGTGAGGCTAGCTTTATGTTACTAAAAAGCTGTACGCAGTGGCCTCAAATGTATTTATCCTTTATCCAAGTTTCAAAAAACATTTAAGTGATGCAAAGAGTACAACAGCACCATAAGGAGGCTTCAAAAATATTGTAATAGAATATTTAGATGTGTAAAAAAACGAATTATTTTTACCTCTGAGCCATTTCTATTACACTCTGTATTTCCACTTTCTCACCCACTACCGACAGACTTTGTGTTTATTTTACTTAAATGATTCATATTTTTTTTGGCTCACACCTGCACACTTTTGTGAAATACTGTGGTAAGTGGAGTAACTGCCACCTGCTATGAATCCATGAAAGACAATTAATGAGTGATAGAGGGAATCAAGGGATTTAAGAGAGGAACCTGACACAGATAAAAAGACAGTGTCAGTAAGACATATGCTGCTGAGCAGAGAGTTTGCTTTTGTTACGTTCATGGAGCTTATGTTTTTGCCAGCATAAGTTTGTCTGTTTGTTTGTTTGTTTCTTAGCAAGATTACTCGAAAACTACAGGATGGATTTTTCTGAAATTTTCCAGAAATGTTGAGAATGGCCCAACTTAAAAATGATTAGATTTTGGTGGTGATCCAGATAACCGCCATTAGTGAACCATCGTTTTTGCTCAATAACTGTCTAACTAATAATGATATCAACATGATTCTAAGTGCTAGGTGTGGGTTTTCAGGTTCAAGGAATCATATTATGATGGAAATTTTATCATGGAACGATTGCCTATAGATGTTACAGCAATATGTGAGCTACCTTGGGGGAGGTTTGTGCTCTCCGAGTGCTTTCTAGTTGATTATATATTGGTCCTCATCTGTTATATAACAGATGAGGACCTGATTTAAACCTTGTAGCACCCCTTTGACAAAGGCAAGTACAGAACATTCAGTAAATGAATGATGGAAAAGTTATGAAATGCCTGAACAACCTGTTGGAAAATCTAAAATAACTGGAGGTAATTGGCCACAGTTTGGTAAAACATTCAGTGAGTTTAGCACCTCAGAGGAGGCCGAGTCTGTCTGAGGTAAGCATGGAGAGGGGCTGACTGCTCTGTGAAAGACTGCTGGAAAGTGGTGCAATTATTCAAGTTAAATTACCAAAAATCTAAGGATATCACCATCTACATAATATGATTTAAGAGTTCAGAGAAGTAAAAAAAAACTTTGTATGCAAAGGAAAAGGCAGACACAATACTTGCTGTCATTTATTTTCAGGTCCTCTTACTTTATTACTTTCAAAATCAGATTCTCGCTGTCAATCGTAAAAATTTTTTGACACTTTAAGATGTTCAAACAAGATACAGGAAACCTTGACTATAGAAAAACATGTTGATTAACTGGTAAGCATGACCCTAACCCAGCTTTTATGAAAAGTAATAGTGATGTCAAATACCCCCCAGAAAAGATATAGTTTTCTGAAGAAATCATTTCTGTGTAAACATTTGGTATGTCTTCTTTAAGCTGTTTAATTTAATATGTATTTGCAATATTTTGTAAATCCTCACTTTGTATTTTGTTCAACATGTTAAACAGCATCACAGCTTGATCTGAAGCAGAGATATATATGTAATTTTCATCTAATTACATAGTAAGATTTACTCACTTTACTGTTTGCACCTGAATGATAGCTGTAAATGTTTCGTGGTATCTTATAAAGTCATATTTTATGCTCTCACAGCCTGTTTGCATTGGCTTTCTCCTGCAATAACTCTGAAGCAGCCCACACAGTGCTGGGACACAATAACATGCCCACATTGCAGGCAGCACACTCTGGAGGTTCTGCTTCCTTTTACTTTACATGACGGGGCTTTTGCTGCTTATCTGGAGTGAGATAGCAGGAGGGTTGACAGGGCTGCAGAGGCAAAGCATATGGAGGCTCTGGAAGGAAGTTAGCGGGGAATATACTGTATGTTGTTCTAAGATGTGTTTTTAAAAGGACAGAAACATCATGGGGCACAGCTTCTGCATAGAGGTGCATGCAGAGTGGATTTTTTGTGCTTTGCAACAAGGAAAGTCATTATTTTTTCAGTGTATCCATGGGTCTGTCAATATCAATATCTCAAGATTAAGGGATTTTTATTGAACTTCAGGCTGATTAAGAAAAAGCTGATCACATTTTACGTTAATGACTTCCTGCTGATCTTAAGAAACCTGAGAGATCATTTCCAAACTTCCCACAAATGTCTATTGAGACCAAAGGATGAACCAATTAGGTGTATGAGGTCAAGTTTCAAGGAATCCATCTGTCCTCATGAAAACACTGTAGTATATATGCCAGACCTGTAAGAGGCGCTTTGAAGCAGACATTCACCTAAACCAGAGAGGAAGACATGGAGCATGTGCATGAAAGATGTCTGATGTAGACAAACACTGGCTTATGCTGTTCTGTTTCATCATTTACACCAGAACTGGGCAGAGGGGAATGGGAATGACGTTGTATCCGAGTTATCAGTGTTCCAGTTACAAAGTTGAAAAATATTTACATATCTAGCCGTTGTTAGCACACCCTGCATTGTAGTTTGCACATACCACATGAAGAATATAAATAGCTCTATAGCAGTATTTCTATATATAAACATTGAACAATACTATGTATGCAGCTAATTTAGTGTGACAAACAATGGTCAGAAGTGCGAATAAACGGGATATTACAGGAGCTTAATAACTGTTTACACTGGGGGCAGCCATCTTCGATTGTCAGCTTGGGGGTGGTGAGGATCCGCCTACTTCCCAGTAGGAAATATCGACCTCCGGGGGCATTCCAGTTGAAATTTCCCACTCAGAACTCGGAAACTCCGACTTCCCAGTACAACTGGAACGCAGCATAAGTTCACTTGTTGCTCATGGTGGTAGTAGAGGACCAGTAGATAGCCATAACAAGCTCAGTAGATTCTCTCATTGTATTCTGCCATTGTTTCTATTGTTGGGATTAGTGTATGTGATGTAAAGGGACATGCCAACATCTTTTTTCTTTTTGTGTCTTGCCTCACTCCCGAGTCCATGACAAGCAGATAGACCCATTCTTTTGACTCTGCGTGCAGTAACAAGAAAGAGATGGGCAGAGCTTGTCCATTGCTAATTAGCTTAGCTCAAACATTGGGAGTCAATGGGTAATGTTAGCCTGCCTCTACCTACAGTCATCAGATAAACTCTTCAGCAGCTCTAAACAGTCCTGTGTGCTTGTTTTGACTCATTTTTTTTACCACACTATGTTATGTTACCTATTTTTAGAGTAAGATTAAAACTTTTTGTAATTTTTAAAGAAATATGTACAAAACTAAACCGCAGGGCACATGCCGTGGGCGTGCTTGTAAGAAGGTCAACAAAACAAAGCCTCTGTTTAAGAATAGAAGATTGGTACTTAGGATTATGGCTGACATTGTAAGAAAGGATGAGGATGCTTTCTTCAGGGTATAGTTTAGTTCAGTGGTTTCAAAGTGGGGGCTGTGGCCCCCTGGGAGGCCGCTAGGGGGCGCTAGGGGTCCTCAGAAAATTGGAGGGAAGGGGGAAAAATGATCTGTGTCATCCTGGCGGTTTGCGCCTGTTATTCAGCTATCGTGTGGCTAGCTAGCTAGCACAAAATGGACAGGTTTTTGACAGGAAAAAGAACGAAGGAGGAGACCAACAGCCCTGCCATGGAGGATTCTGTCTGTGGGTTTGCAAAGGGGGTCCCTGGCCAGAAGCGAAGGCTGTTTGGGGGGCCCCGTGCATGATAAAGTCTGGGAACCCCTGGTTTAGTTTAGTCTTTCTTAACTCTGTTTAGAGTTGTTTATCTGATGACTGTAGACAGAGGAAAGGCTAACGCTACCCACTGACTCCCAGTGTTTGAACTAAGCTAATTAGCGGTGTGCGAGCTCTGCCTGTCTCTTCCTTGTTACTGCACGCACATTTGAAAGAATAGTGTCTATCTGCTTGTCATGGACTCAGGAGTGAGACAAGACAGGAAAAACAAAGAAAATGTTGGTAAATCCCTTTAAGGGGGAGGTGGCTATGAAATTATCGTTTCTGAAAGTGTGCATATTTGTTGTTCACACAGAAGCACAATGGCAGGATTTTGAGATTTATTCATACTGGATTTGTGAGATAAAAACTTTTGTGGGTATACCAAAGCTGGTCTTTATAGGGATGGACCCCTTGTCTCTTAGAAAAGACATAATTTTTCTTTATAAATGGGGAAAAAAGGTTGTTTTTATTTTGAAAGGCAAGCTTGACTGCAGTGAAAGAATAAACCAGAAACCTCAGATACATATACTGTATCATACAGCAGGTCATACAGAGAAGAGTCCAGTGCAGCTGTTCTGCCTGCAGCTCTCTCTCCTTGTTTTTCAGATCACCCAAAACAGGACATCATTTTCTTCTGGGAGGAAGTACAACCAACTGATTAGACGTGTAATAGAGATATACATCAGCCACACACTCACAGAGACACAAAGAGAGGACGCACTTGAAAACACTCACAAGATGCTTTAGATGCATTTCAGACTTGATTAAGTACATTTATTGATTATGGATGGTTGTGGTTTATAGTTGTGTGTGAGTAAAGTCTCATATTCATTACAACAGCCAATTACCTCCTAGAATAACACACACACACACACAAATGCTGATGTCTTCCTGTCATCTCTACAGTATTAAAATTGTTGCTGTTAACTCTCTCAGCCCGCAACTTCCCACAGATATCAATGTCCCCTCCCCCTGCTGTGACTAGACAGGAAGTGGCCATGTTAACCCTTTCTGCACATAAGGGAGTGATTATCAACTTTAAGGGGGGACAAAGCATACTTCCTGGGGTCACACTCTGTGAAAAGGTGTCAGGGAGGAAAACCAACACGTTTGTTATTGAAGGAGCTGCAGATACCTGATAAGCAATCGTATGAGACAGCTGTAGGCAGAGAGGAGATGGAAAGCAGCAGGCGATGAGTGACACATTGCATCTCTAATCCCTCCACTCCTGTTGACCCCTCTGTGACTCCCCTATCATTTATGGTCTGTCATAAGCGGTATCATGCCCTCACCAAGGTGGCCCTTATGCTATGAAGTGCCCTATTACAGGCACACTGATGGATGATCTATTTTAAATGAGAGCAGCAGAAAGAGCCAATGCTGGCTAGGGTTGGGCATTATGGACCAAAGACCACAACTAGATATTTTTCTCCGGCTCGATGGTAAACATGATGCATTTGTTTATTTCACTGACACCAGAATTATGGGCTTTGATATATTATAGTAAGAACTGAGTACTATTGATTTCTGCTTGGTACCATGCAACAGAAAAATAAGTCAGAGACCCTCAATATGGCACTAGTTTTTGTTTTCAATCATTAGAAATTGCAGGCATGCCCTTGAGCACTGTCTGAATTGTACAAAAAAAATTTAATTTTTTTATTTTTTGATTAAACTGACATGCTAGATGGACTGTTTGACATATCCATGGGATAGATATCACCTGTTTATCTTGGTGAAAGTCAATCGAAAGTGTTTCAGAGCAGAAGCTGTTGCCAAAGATTCAAGCTCTTAATACTGGCCCAGGAAAGTGGTAGAAATATTGTTTACACTAAAAATTGTTTTTAGTGTCATTCATTGATTTCCTTGGGGATGAGGAAATGTTAAAAACTGCTGATATAGCACCATCCGCTCTTATCTCCTCATGAGCAGCCATTGTTTACAGGCTTGTAGTCAATTCTCACTGTGATCACGCTCAGCTTCTTCCTCCTCAAAAGACTTTGACTGGCCAGTGTCTTTTCAGATCGTGTTTCACATTGTGCCCCTTAGCCCTCGTCTTACCCCTTAGTCCTTGATTTTGCACATTCACGTCTAGTGAAGGGGTATCCCGCTCCTCTGTAAGGTTAAGGGGAAGGGCTACACAGCCCTTAAAACAAAGACAAACCTGGACCTCACTTGAAAGGAAGGAGTATGAGAAATTACCTGAAATACACCGCGCCTAAAATGCACCACAAGATGGCAGAGCTAAGATGGAAGGAAGCACATAATTAGAAGTAATTATTAAGTAAATATTAACCATGTTTTGAATTGTTGGTCATATTTTTAAAATTGCTTGTTACAACGAGCTAGCTTTCGCACCTATAGCTACAGCTATTGTCATATCTGCCTACAACACAACCAGCAGGCAGCTCTGGGTGATGACGTAGCGAGAATCGAGTGGTGTCTCGTTTCTTCAGTGCATGTTCTCACTCCTTCCTCTTGGCCCTCAAAACAGGGGGCCAAGAGGAAGGGATAGACAAAGAGGTAAGACGAAGGGGGAGGGCTTGTGTTGTTAAAGTGGCCACCTTAACAGTAAAGTGCTGCAGAACACGCTAAATACTGCCTGATTTTTATAAGTTATGAAAATACTCCTTAAATTAAAAGAAAAGTCCCAATTCCATCTTGATAAAAGATTTCAAATGGATTTTGTGCTAACAAAGGATGTACAGTTTGTGTTTCTCTCCTTTTAATAGTCTTTTCTGAGCATCAGACTCTGCATTATTTTATGTGAATGAAAAATACATTTTAATCAGCATGAACCATATAAATATAAATATTTTTTCTCACCCCTCATATCTCTTTGAAACCTCAGTATTGTCAAACTCAATGTATTTCCCAGCCCTAAAATCAGCCAGAGAGGAAGGGCATCAAAGATAAGGGGACACCAGGAGAGTCTAGCAGGAAACAGGCTGGTGTTTTTCCACTAACTACATCTCTCACACTCTTTTGTATGTGTGTATTTTTTATGTTTGTTAATTAGATGACAAAACAGCAAATGAACAGATCAATCACAAGACCTTTTCGCGCTTGCAATTTGAATATTTTGTGGTGTTTTGACAGGAAATTGGTGTCATAACAATTTATCAAAACCTGAATCTTTAGTGGTTAATGTGTTGGCTCAAGCTGCACATGCTTTCTGGCTCAGTTGATCAGTGTTGATTTAATAAGCAGGCCTGCACATGTAAATAGTGTGTGATTTTGAATTTGAAGACTTATCGGCTCAACTGTGCGCAGTTGGGAGCTGCAGATACCTGTCAAACCACTCCTTAGTCAAATATGAGGACCTCTGCAGGGACTTGATTCATTCTTAAGACATCTCCAGACTGAACTTGTGCAATGATTTCTGTCGGGCTGCAATGCTGGAGAACTCCATCCAGAAATGATCGATGAGTTATGCAATATGTTAAAACATGTTATACAATACCTGATACATAATATAAGAACATCACCTATTAGGAATTGTGCAATAATCAGACAGGCATTAATTTAACCATATGAATATCTGTTAATATGAAGAGTATAAACATTTTCAGGTGTTTATTTATCAGACTCAATTTGATGTCAGATTCATATCTCACTGGCTTTCTTCATCACTGCCTAATTTTACCTACAGCTGCCTTCTTCTCCTGCTGTCTAGCTGTGCTAATTTATATCTTACTATGGTGGGGTTATGGGGTTATGCTGGGTAACTAAGGAAACAACGATGATGTGAAACCATAACATACGTGATACATTGCCCGCATTAATAATGATATCAGGGTATACATAAACTTGGTAGTAACTGATATATATTGCAAGCGGTAGCTCTTTTATTAATGAGCACAAAATGTTGAACATTTAGATGAAAATGTTTTTCCTGACTGTACTGGTCTATTTTGTTTGAGTATGTTGCATAAACTTATTGTTTATGGGTGTAAGCCTAATAAAAATGAAAGTCCTTACACATTTGCCTGTCAGTTGACTTAAGCCTGAGTGTTAAATTACAGAACTATTACAGCACTCGGAGAGCACAAACCTCCGCCAAGGTAGCTCACATATTGCTGTTACATCTATAAGTAATAGTTCCATGATAAAGTTACCATCATCCCAAACCCACACCTAGCGCTCAAAATCATGTTGATATCATTATCAGTTAGACAGTTATTGAGCAAAAACGATTGTTTGCTAAAGGCGGTTATCTGGATCACCACCAAAATCGAATAATTTTTAAGTTGGGCCATTACCAACATCTCCAAAAAATTTCAGCAAAATCCATCCAGTAGTTTCTGCATAATCTTGCTAACAAAGAAACAAACTGACAACAAACATACACCGGAAAAAACACAACGTCCTTGGTGGAGGTAACTGTATCTTTATGCACTGTACAGATGTTTAGAAAGAGTGCACATCTGCTGCATTTGGAGTACACATCACTCTATTAGATGTTTTTACAAAACAGTAAACCTTCATTTTTGTTTCATAAGTACACTTATATATTGAAGAAGAAAAACTGTAACGAGTTTGAGGTGGCTCAGTCCAGTAGTTTGCTTCACTATCAACTGGAAGGTTCAGGGTTTGAGTCCAGCTCTGGCTGCCACATGCCGAAGTGTCGTTGGGAAAGACACTTAAGTCCACATTGCTTCTTCTACTGCGTCAGTGGCTTTAAGTGGGTATGGAAGTGTGATGTGTGAGCTAATACTGATTGACAACTCACATAGAAACTCTGAACCATCAGTGAGTGAATGTGAGAGTGACTGGGTGTGAATGGGTTGATATGACCTGCGGTGTAAAAATGCTTCCAGTAGTCCAAAAGACTAGAAAAGAGCTATAGAAGCTAAAGCCGAATCCAAGTGCCTCTTCTTGGATGCTACTAGCAAAACATTTTGGGTTTGCTCTCAGAATAAAAACCAGTAAAGCATCGTTTTACAGCTTTTCCCCCTCATTATATAAACTTTATTCATGACACATAAACAGTGGTTCACTTTTAGTAAATAAACCCAAAGTGCAGTTTCAGTGGTAAAGGGTCCACAATTGCTAAAAGTACCAAGTATGCAGCCGATGTTAGCCAAGTCGAGCAGCGTGCCCCTCATCAGCTTTGACGTGCCTGCTTTGCCCACACTGTTTTAGGGGTCGGGGGTTCAGTGTTGGAGGGACTGAGTTACGAAGTGCACAGTCAGTGGCTAAGAATGATAGTAGTGTAGTTTTAAGTAAGCAACAGATCAGAAGATACAACAGCAGGAAGGCTGGTGGTAGTCTCCTCCTCCTGAAGAAGTCTTTGACGTAACTGCAATGATAAGCATGTTGTGTCCTGTCATGGTGGCCGCCACAGTTAGTTTGACTGTTAAAGCTTTTTGAGTTTTGTGTGTCTATTTAAAACAGTTATAAATATTTGGGTTAAGCATCTAAGTAAATGTATTCTTTTAACTTAATGTAGACAAAACCTTTCAAAAGTTACATCTGTACTTTAAAAATAAAATCAATCCAGAGTACCTGTAGTAGTGACCATCTCCATTATGTGTTGGCAGCTAATAAACCACAGTGGTTTCCTGAGTCCAGCTGTGACCACTGCATTTCATAACAGTATCTTATCAACTAACTAATTGCAAGTGCTTGTAAAATGGTTAAATAGTATGAATGTCAACAGTTTGGTGTCAGTTTCACCTCTCACCACTATGGCTTCTTCCTTTCCAACACCTTCACCTCACTGTCTTCCTCTTTTGTCTTATCATGCTGCCACCTTCAGCCATTTTGTATCGACCTAACATTATTTTGTCCCACCCCTTGGTTTTAGTGGGTTATACAAGACTAAGCCTCTATAACTCTTTAATAAAAATATTGCAGACGTCACTGTCAGCAGTTTTGTTGTCTCTTCTCCTTCCTGTTTTTGCTGAGTTATTATCAGACCTGGTACACTTCCTAAAATTTCATCAGAATGATCTTTTTCATTGCCTTTAACTCCACCCCTATGTTCATTTCTCGTATTGGTCTCACCCTGCCCTCCAGCACAGCTCAGTAAGTCAGTGTTCTGTCTGATGGCCCAGTAATCCTTTTACACAATCACTACTCATTACAACAGCCCAAGCTTTGGGTGTTGTTACAGCACTGAATGGTCTTTTGATTTATACCATTAAGACAAAGATAGTTGAAGCTTAACACTGTCTACTCCTCAAAAGCCGATTGAAATCCCTGAAGACCAATTGATTCAAACCAGTCGAAGAAACTTGAGACTTAGTGTAAGGTCGGGGCTATATGTTAAGGCTTTTAGATAAATCAACATATTTTCAAAGGAGATGAGGTGAAAGACTAAATCGTTTATGTTAATGTTAATTAAAATTTGATGTCAGCCAGGCTCAATGCTTAGTTAAAACAAAAAAAGTTTACAATAAGAGCTAATTGTAATATATTGATAATTGACCTTACAATAATGTGTTTGTATTTTCTTGTCCAAATGGGGGATTAATATTTTATTCTATTTGTTGAAGGGACATATTATGCACAGCACAGGCAAAGAACAAGCTACAAGCTCCATCCTAATCCCTGCAATAATATGTAAAATGATCTTGTTTGATGTTTATCTTGTTACCAAGATAAAATAATCTATTCATCTTAGTAGATGTACCTAGAGCTACAGATGACTCCCATACTGATGGTTTATGTCAAATTTTATTTGCATGTGCACAGTAGTCCCATTGCAGGACATGCAGTATCACTCAATTGACCCAAAGCATGTCATGCAGACAAATGTGTCTTAGGTGACAAAAACCAAAGCTGCCAGTTTTCTTGTTTCCTTCACTAGTATGTACACTAAAGGTCCATCTGATGTCACTCAGAAAACAGACCAAGCTGAATGTAAAGCTTGCATGTTCCTGGCAAACAATGTCCAAGCCTTCACATATAGCAGAGTTGCAGTTCAAATAGAGACTTGAGCTGATCTTTAATATTTGTTTGGGCTTTTTAATCATAAAAATAAAAACATTGTTATATTTGTCTGTAGTAAACATCAAAACAATGAGACATTTACGTGGACAATTGTTTGGGTATCAAAGGGTGTGGAAGTGTTTGCAAATACTGATGGACAACTTCCAGTAGCTGCGAATGACCTGCAGTGTAAAAGCACTTCCAGTAGTCAAAAAGACTTAAAAAAAAAAAAAAAAGCTATCTCGTCTATGTACCATTAACAAGGCCCTGAACTGTGGCAACCACAGACTCTTGGCAGCACAACTCAGTAAGCTTTTAGAAGTTAAAAACACTGGTTTGGCCTTTAAGAATTTACATTAAGCATCATGAGAAAAGTTAATAATGCAGGTGACAAATAAAGCAAATACAGGCAATGTGTTTATTTGGAAAGTTGAAGCTGGGAGGAAAATTTTGGTTAAAAGAATACAGAGTAAAAGCTAATTTTTTATTTGTTACACATGAAAGCATTCTTTAGGAATGTTCCTTTAAAAATGCTATATTGCTAAGGGGAAGAATATTGAAATATTATTTTCCAAATTTTGTTCAGACCTGGTCTGAATTGTGTTAGTAGAGCAACATTTGGGGGAAAAAAATGGGTTCACTACAAACCCTTGCTCAGCATTTAATTTTACTAAATTTTCTACCACTGAATATTAAAGTGATTAAACGTGTATCTTGAAAAACACAGGTTAAAGTTGAATATTCTTACAACCTTATTATATAATGATGCCACCAGTGTTGTTCAACTTGGACTCTGTATTGGAGTTGCTTGGCTTTTTCTGGCCTTAAATTGAGCTCAATATTATGATTCAAGTTTCAAACTTATATCCATATCGTTTCATATTTAATGTAATAACATTACAGGTTGTTACTCTAATATTGTTAAAAGCATTTGTACAGAAAAAAATATAGTGAATTATATTGTGCATTAACATGCAACTGAAGAATAATATGATATTTTTGGCCAGTAATCCCTGCTCTACTGCAGGAGGTTATGTCACAACCTGGCTCTAAAGACGGGAGGAGTCAGGATTTCAGCAGGAGGAATATTTATTTGAAAAATAACGAAAACAACAATCAAATGGAGTGGGTGTATAAGCACGGTGTGTGCAAGCGTAAAAGTGTTTCAAACGAAGATAACTAAACTAAATGGTGTGGCTGAAGAGGCGGAGGAGAGCATCAGTCCAGAAGCTGGCTTAAATATCCTCTGTGGAGCTGTCCAAGTGCTCCAGGTTGACCTGAAGAGGATGCTTCTTCAAGTCACCTAAGAAAAAAAAAGCAGAGAGATAAACAGATAAATAGACTCTCTGGCATGGGCCATGACAGTTGCAACAGAAGCACGGACACTTTGTTCTTTTAGCTAAGACCGAAACACGCACTAATGGTAAAACCATCCCAGCTATGCCTGTTCAGAGTGGTTATGTGAGTCAGTAACTTGTCATTCTCACATGTTTTGCACCCGTGTCATTCTGCCAAGTCAACCGGCCTAAGGTAATAGTTTTAATGGAGCCCACACATAAACACACGCACTCGGCCTCTCTGTGGGGCAAACGCACACATATAAATACAGAAAAAGACTTTCCTGCTGGGACTGACCTCAATACAGAGAGAAGTGAAAAGGAGAGGCAGTGGAGCAGTGTGAAATAAGTCCCACGTAACATGCAGATCACATGCCTCTCCAGAACTATTCAAGGAAAAGAAGTATAGGACATAAAAGAAGAAGCAGCTGACGTACGACTGATGGAGCTTATTCAGTCATAACAAGCACAAACTCAGAAATTAGAGTCAATGGACTCCCTGTTGATGCCACGAGGCCTACTTTTCCTACCTCTTCCTCTTCCTACTTCCTCCATCCAGCCTGCAAGAGCCATCACTTCCCTTTGTGTCCGGCTTCCCTCTTCCTGCCTGCACACAACCAAGCCAAAACATTGTTTTTGTCTTTGTAGAAAAACGGGCGATCGGCCATCCTGAAGTGGGATTATTTTTATCCTGTTTGTAACTAAAACAGAAAAAAGCAAAAGTGGCTCTCTATCACTCACTATCCTTTTTAGGAAAACCTCATTTTCTTTACATAAGTTTGCACACACACAGAGATATACCCACATATGCACTGATTGTATTAGAGAAGTCAGATGTGTTATCACGAGAAGACCTGCTGTGTAATCCATGTAGGTGTTCTCAGTGACCTACTTACTCATGTAGCATCCAACAGCGATAAGACTTTGGCTCATAATCAACTTAACATCCCCTTCCATACATCCAGACCAGGTGTGGGTAATAAAGACCAGAAATCATATTGTGATACTGTAAAGCTGAATGTGAATGTGCAGTGTTTCACTGTGTTTTTCTATTTAGTATCAAACAATGGTCCCCACATCATCATTTTAAACTGATTTGGTTCAAGCATAAGTCAAACAGTTTGGATTTGAGGGATGTTCTCAGGCAGGTCATTAAAAATTCTACCAAACCCAACCAGTCTACAGTTTACAGATGCAGCTTCTTCAGTTGTCCCCTCCCAATCAAATGTCAGCCAACTTCCAGCCTCAGGGAGTTCAAACAACGACTTTTTGGTTTGCTTTTGTTCTCAATTTCAATACATAGTGGCATGTCCATGCCAAGCAATATTTCCATTTATACATCCTATAAAATCTAAGTGGTAGGGATTATGTGTTTATCACGTAATTGCAGGGATCTCATTATAACCATTAGGATGGGCAGGTCAGAGCTCTCTCCTGCCGTGGACCAGCCCTGACTCTTCCAAGGAAATTAGGGAAAATTTAAGTGGCTCCATCTGTATTAGCATGCAGGAAATGGTCAAAATTGACCACCCTTTAATTTTTTACTTAGTGGAGTGTGGCTACTGCTAATGTTAGTGGTGCCAGCCTGCAGTTCTCCACAGTGTAATGTCCATATTTCAGTGCTGAATATGTTAATTTGAGTAGTTAAACAGAGTATAATCATTAGCAGTCTATCAGTCAATCTCCATTTTAATTAAAATACAAATGAACTGCGCTGCTCCATGAGACATCACAGAAACTATGATTGTTCCCTAGCACTCATTTAGTTTTCCTTGTTGACATCTGAAGAGCATTTGGGCAGCAAAAAAGTAGACACTGAGCAGAGCTTCAGTGGTTATTAGTAGCAGGTGGCTGTTTTACACTTTAGAGCATTTAACTTTCATTTCATGCCTTTATTGAGAAAAATATTAAGAATTAGTTTAATCGACTTATAAAGCCCCGTTTTCACCAAGTGGTCCGGTATGGATTGGCACAGTTTGGCTCAGGCCGGATCGGTAAAGCCTGATCCTGGTTGAGTTTCCACAGCCAGCCGTACCCTACTTGGTAGGCGGCGTCTAAGCTGGATGCCGATAGCATGACGTCATAGCAGTGCGACACAGTGTACCCGGCTATTAAATACAATGAAGAAGAAAACGCGACACAGTAAACAAAGAGTAACGATTCTCTTCACTGAGAATACTGAGGAAGGTCTCCACCTCCACAGTAGACCATGGGACGCTCGATCTTGATGCCATTTTCCAAACAAAAAAGCCCTGAGAGTTATTGTCACAAAGACGAGTGGAGATTTAAACATGGCGGGGCTGTGTTGTTCTTTATTACCGCTGTTGCAAGGGAAGTGACGTCTCCTTCGACCAATCAACAGGCTGCAGTGTTTCTAGCTCCACCTTCTGGGGTCGGATCGGTATGCTTGGCACCCCAACAGAAGGGTACCAAAAAGTAGGATGGTATGGTTCGCTTATAAGGGGTCCTGTCCCTGTTTTAGGCTATGGAAACGTCACAAAAAGCGAGCCGTACCAAGATGAACTGAACTGAACCCTCTGGTGGAAACGGGGCTTATGGGCACACTTGTTAGTGTGCAAGTTACCTTCATTTTAAATGTGGCGGAGAAGTAAAGGGGAGGTGTTCCCTTTTCTGTACTTGCTGTGGTAATAGTATCAGGGACATGACAGTGTAAGCTGATGCAGTTGTTGCCACAGTTAGACACAAAGTAAGGCCATTATGAAATCTACATAAACGTCTTATAGCAGCAATCACCAATCTATAGGTAGATGTTTGAGACATTTTCGTAGGTCTGTAACTTTTCGTGACCGTTTAGTCAGATTTGACTGGTTTGCTTTTGCTCTTTTGTTCTGTTAGTATAGCAATATGGACTTTTAAAAATTGATTTTTTTTTTTACAGTCACTGTCCCATCCATCCATTATTTATACCACTTCTTCCTTTCAGGGTCACAGGGGCTGGAACCTATCCCAACTGACATTGTTTGACATATTTTTGACAAAGACTTGTAACTATAAATTGCACAAATTCATGAGCAACATTTGGTGTTTTGAGGTGTTGCTCAAAATGTGTGTGGAACTAGCAAAGACCCCAGGATACCCAGGGCGAGTTTCATTCAGATGAAACTCTTTTTACCAGTTCCTCCACTTTTCCACATGTTACTAACATTTTCATTTGGGGGGTACAGGGTTTTAAAATTTTAGAGTAAAAATGGTAAATTACGGAATATTTGGGAATGTAGTGGAACTGGCTTGAGCTCCATCTGTACATTTCTACATCTCTCCAGTTTCACCCAACATTTTTGAACGCTGCCAATGCATTTGTGCAAATTAGAGGGCAGAGAGTTCTTTGGGAATTAAAAAAATTAAATTACCCAGCCTTGGCTGTTTTGGACTTCTAGTTTTTGCTGCAAGGTTATCAAAGAGGCATCAATACTTTTGAATTTCTTGTAAACAGATAATCTTGTGGTCAATAAGTATGTTGCTATTAGTGGTTTTACTGCTAAATAATCCAACTTTTTTTTTCTTTTTTCACTTCCTTCAACATTGCTTTTGCTCGTGTAAGTTAGAAGAGACCAACACATTGTTCATGAACAATATTGGCTTCTTACCCTATATCTCATTTGAACAGTTACCAGTACATCTTAAAGCATACTTCCCAGCCCAAGTACATACGTAAATTGTCGCCATAGGCCTATTTATATTCTATAATATCATTTGTCTGCTGGCAGGCAGGGGTTTCTCAGGTTTTACACAGACCTCCTCTTTCCCTTGTATACCAACATCTTTCACTGTGTATCCTGTAACTGCGTCATGTGTATCTAAGTGTCCAGGAGTGATTCACCGTCACACTGTTCGAAGGTTAAATACAATTTAAGGTCAGTTACAGTAGTGTGAAATCAAGTCGGTCTGAAATGAAAAAAAAAGTTGACAGCATGACAATGTTTTTCACTCTTTGCCTGGAATAACCCTGACTTCATCACTTCCCTTTCCAGGGGTGTTTACAGTAGCAGCGTTTGCCTTTTTTCTTGCAATATCAGGGTAATGACCTACTTGTGTAAGAGTGTGTTTGTGTGTTTATGTGTGTGCGGCTTATGTTATTCCAGAGAGGGAGATGTATCTGGCGTTTGATCTGTCCGAGCCTGCAGTTGCTACAGAGCCCGCTGTGAGAGTAATAGTGCTACGACCTCTACACACACGTAGCCGCACAACTTTGCTCTCATACTGTCACATTGAATTCTGCTCTGTTCTGCAGGCAGCCTCCAGACAGACGGACTGACAGACGGACAGTGAGTCTGTCTGATGCTCTCTCCCTGTCTTTGTCTTGTTTTGGTGGCATGTGAATCATATTTGCAAGCTTGTCAGGAAGAGTGTAATTGAATTCAAAGACCATTTGTAGAAAAATAGGTTATGTTACAGCATCAGTTTGATTTGATGCTGGTGGCTCAGATAAACAAGTCAGTGCTATAATTCACAGACAGTGATAAAATAAATTTAATTCCACATGTATGCAGCTATATTTAACATTATTAGTCTGTTTGATCAACATAAGCTCACTTTCGTCTTTTTCTGTGTCCTATTCATACACAGAATTCCCCTTGAACAACAAAGTGATTAAAAACGTATAGGGCATACGTTTAAAAGCATGTGTAACTAATCCTGTAGTGATAAACTTGACCCACTGTTGAATGCTCTGTGCTCTTAAGAAATAAGAACCAAAAAACAAGCTCAGCACTGAGATATAAACATGCTGACATCAGCATCTTGGCTTTCAAACCTCTTCTGCTGTTAAATAATCACCAAATAAGCCTTGATTAAATATTAACTGATGCATTTGTGTGTTTTAGATGTTTATATGTTCCTATATTTTGATTTTGAAAATACACCCCTTAAATTTTTAAAATGAAAAAGCAATTTGCTAAAATGTTGTTGGCACTACGCTGTTTCATTCATTGCAGATCTAAATAGGCGTTTGGTTTTTCATGTTGATTTATTTGAATATTTTGATTTGCCATACTGTAGGGATATTTACCAAATAGGCAGCTGTTATTAAAATGCTGAAACAAGTCAAATTAAGGGCTTTTAGTAACATATCACTTAATTTGATTCTGAAAGTGACACATTGATTCAGAAGAGAATGGTTTCATGACTTGAAAAAAGAAAAATGATCAGAAAGTTAAATAATATAATTCAAATATGGCTTCTCAGAAGAAAAGGTGTAATAAGCTGTTCACAGAATCTAAAGCCTTCATGATCTAAAGCCTTCATTGTCTCAATTGCTATAGGGTGTGAAGCTTTAGAAATGATATTTTTCTGTTCTGCATCTTTGAAATCCAGGTGATGGTGAGTATGATGAGAACAGAAAATTCAACTTGCTGAGTTTGCATACTGAACACGTCATATCAGGCTCTGTTTGCATGGGACATAACAGAATCACACTTGATTTTGGTGAAATAAGGATGGGCTGGATTTTTCTTTGCTTCTCCACACAGGACTATCACTATAACATGTTAACTTAAGCAGCATGACTGGCAAGAACCAGCATGGACTTCACTACAACTGTGTACTATGGAAAGTCCAGAAGACAAACTATAAGAGCGGAGCATTTGCGGGCGCTTGAGGATGACAAACGTCCCCTTAAAAAAATGTTTAGATTGTTTAAAAACTTTGGGAGTAAGAAAACAATGATGAAACAATTGGATGATGTCACACTGGTAGGTCAAATCGTGGGGGCTGGGGAAACAAGGCATAGTAGACAGCTACTGGCTGAATAGAGTGGGAGAAGGAGGGGTCTTAATGCTGCAGACTTTTTGTTTTGTTCATAGAGCTGCTCAGTAACACAGAGGAGATGTGTAAAACAATAAGTGGCATGTAAGTGTAAAACTCAAAAAAGCAGAATGTGGGCTCTTTAAGCCCCCCAGGTGAAAGTGCTCCAGTTACAAGCAGATAAACTCGGGGTCACTGAAGATCATCCGACCTCCAGAATAGGAAACGGAATTTAAAGAAGAGGTTTCTCCAGTGATGTATCTAATTTGCGACTTTAAGGGTCTGACTTGCACTCAGGTTGCCTCAGCCGCAACCTGGCAATAGCATCAATACATCATCACGAAAAATTACAACACAAAGTTTCCAAGAAGCACAGTCTTACTCTCAGCACAACAGAGAGCAATGCATGGATCATGACTTCAACTATACTTATCAGACTTTACGGCTTATTACCTCCGCCAAAGAGGTTATGTTTTTGGCCCTGTTTGTTTGTTTGTTAGCAAGATTGCGCAAAAACTGCTGGACGGATTTTGCTGAGGTTTGGCCCAACTTAAAAATTATTAGATTTTGGTGGTGATCCAGATAACCCCCATTAGTGAACGATGGTTTTGCTCAATAACTGTCTAACTAATAATGATATCAACATGATTCTGTGGGTTTTTAGGGTCAAGGAATCATTATGATGTAACTTTTTCATGGAACTATTGCTTCTAGATGTAACAGATATATGTGAACTGCCTTAGCGGAGGTTTGCACTCTCCAAGTGCTTTCTAGTTTTGAGTGTATTCTGGATCAGATACAGCTTTCTATGAGTCTGCAATTGTTCAATGTTATCAGTGGGACAGATAGTGACATTGCACACCTGTGATTGAGCTTAAGCAGAGCCATGTCGAAGCACACCTCCTCCATGCATGGATGATAATGCATCATGCTTAGGGACTCACTCTGCCCAAATAAACTGGACTGTTTGAACAAAATGAGAATGGTAAAGCATAAGTGCATCCTAGAGATCAGTTTTTGCACCTCCACATACATCGATCAGGCGTAACAAATAGATCACCTGTCACACTGACTGGTCTGCAACTACACAGCCCCATACGCAGCAAACTGCAATACACTGTGTGTTCTGTCACCTTTCTGTCAGGACTAGTATTAACTTTTTCAGCAATTTGAGCAACAGTCGCTGATCTGTTTGATTGAACCACACAGGTCAGCCTTTGTTCCCCACGTTCCCCAGTGTGTCTCGACCACGCATGACCCTGTTGTTGGTCAACAACTGTTCCTTGGACCACGTTTGATAGATACTGACCACTGCAGACCAGGAACACCCCACAAGAGCTGCAGTTTTGGAGATGCAGACTTCTAGCCATCACAGTTTGGCCCTTTTCAAACTCTAATCCTTGCGCTTACCCATTTTCCTTCTTTTAACATCAACTTTGAGGACAAAATGTTCACTTGCTGCCGAATACATCCCACTCACTAACAGGTGCTATGATGAAGAGATGATCAGTTATTCACCTCTCAGTGATCATAACGTTATCCCTGATCGGTGTATGCTTTAATTTCACAGCAAAGGTTTTAGCTGGTCTAAAAGCATCTTTATTTTTAGCTTTATTATTCATGTTGGAGCAGTGGGAACATTTCCTTTTGATCGGGTTGGTTAGTGGTGTAATGTTCAAAGCTCTTGATCAAATCCTCTCAAGTTAAGCTATGTGCAGTTTGTGATACCAAAAACTAGAGTAAGACCCACAGATGTTAAAATATGCAGCGCTGCAAATCCCCCCCTGAAATTTAGAGAAATGTTATGTTAGTGTCATCAAAACTCCACAGCCAGGAATAAATTTGAATTAATGCTCATCATTCATACAGCTCAGTTCCTGAAGATGTGTTGGATTTATTTCTTTAAGTGGCTCATTTTAAAATCTTCTTTGCAGTTTGGATGTTTGATTCTGTAAACAAATCAGATGTTTTTTGATTTATTGAAATAATCCTGGTCCAGGATAAACCGTCTTTTTGTTACCTGTAGACCTGTGGCCATTGTTCCACACTGCTTTGTTTAGAAGCCTGCAGCTTGTGCCAACATCTTGTATCCACCTTTCAGCGCTGAACACATCTGCAGCCAACAGTGAAAGCCCCTCCAGACTCAGACTAGTTCACTAAGTCAGTCTGCAGGATTGTTTTGGAAATCTTCCCCCGTGGTTCCCTGTCTTCTTTGTGTCTCTTCTCTGAAGCCTGTCTTCCGGCCTTTTTCTGACACTGCTCCCTCCCTCCCTCCTCCTTTTTGCTCATTTTCTCTCCTCTCTATCCCCCTCCCAGGCTGCTCCACTCAGCTGCTCTCCTCTTTTTTCAGTGTGCTCTTTAACCTCTTACCTTCCCTCCTCTGGGCATTCCCTCCCCCCTCATAGATTGAAACAGTCTATCAAACTGTTAAAGTGAGCTGCATTCAGTGGAAGCCACAAGATAATATAACAAATACTTTTAGGTTAATAAAACAGCCATCAGTGGAAGCCAAGAGGTTCAGCATCTGTGACTCTGACATTAATGATTGGTACCCAAATCAAAATGACAAGTCTGTGTTGTGATTTGGTATCAGATACGTTAGCACTGGCATTGTAGTGGATTTCAGTTCCCATTATAATTGTACAGAGTCAATGTTAAGGAGGTACACTTAGCCAGCTAGCCATCAACCAAATAGCAGAAACCAGATATATAAGATGGAAAAAACATTTTTTATTTTTTTTTTTAAATCCCTGTTAAGTGCTCTGTCTGTACTGCTTATTGGCTGTTGCATTGTTGCGGAAATATCTTCAAACCCGGATGTTAAAAAGGGACATTGAAAAAACACTGTGGAACAAACCAAGTATATCCTACCAACAGAGCTGTTTGACAGTAATCTGGCCCCCAAAAAAGATATGTTGTATTAAGGCAACGTTAGATTATACTTGCATATTGCTTTTAGCCATATTGAGCCAGTGTCAACAACATTAAACACATGGCAGTCCTGATTCGTTACTACTGTTCTGCAATGACCAATGCAACAGCATGTTGCTAATGTTTCCACCTATGCTTAATCAATCATCGGTGCATTGTGATTATATTTGGCCCGATGTATATCAGAATCAACTACAATGTTGTGTTTATGACTCAAACACACACACATATATATATATATGTATATATATATATATATATATATATATATGTGTGTGTGTGTGTGTGTGTGTGTGTGTGTGTGTGTGTGTGTATGTATATATATATATATGTGTATGTATATATATGTGTGTGTGTATGTATATATATATATGTATGTATGTATATATATGTGTGTGTGTGTATATATATATATATGTGTATATATATATATATCTGTATATATGTATATGTATGTATATATGTGTATATATATGTATATATGTATGTGTGTGTGTATATATATGTGTATATATATATGTGTATATATATATATATATATATATATATATATATATATATATATATATATACACACACACACATATATATATATACACACATATATATATATATACACACACACACATATATATATATATATATATATATATATATATATATATATATATATATGTGTGTGTATATATATATATATGTGTGTATATATATATATGTGTGTGTATATATATATATGTGTGTGTATATATATATATATATATATATATATATATATATATATATATATATATATATATATATATATATATATATATATATATATATATATATATATATATATATATATATATATATATATATATATACACACACACATATATATATATACATGTTATAATATAACATATAAGGTTAGTGGAGTGTGGCTAACATTAAGATAAGATATTAGTTCCACAGGGGGAAATTCCAAATATACAGCAGCTGCAGATACAAGAGAAATAATGAAAGAATCATTATAAATGAAAAATAAGGTAATCACGAGTCAAATACAGTAAGTAAAAAAAGAAATAAAAATAGAAATAAAAATAAGAAAGTTTATAGTATATAGTAAGTGGTATATTTACATACCTTATGTAAATGTTTGTTATTTTACAGATGGTTATGTACATGTTGATATTTAACAGGTGGAGACTTGAGATATTATAAATATAAATATGGTGGTCATGTAGATGTTTGGTATTTTACAGGTGGAGGTTTGACATATTATAGATATAAATATGGTGGTACATGTTTGGTATTTTACAAGTGAAACATTTTAGATATTACAGATATTAAATATGTATTATTGCACACTGGAGAGGTTTTTGTTTTAGAGTCTGGCAGTATAAGCATTGCTTATACTGCCAGCTTTGGTCCTACAAGTTTGTGCTGAATGTAGTTACACAGTCAAATGCCAGTTTCATCTGACACCGTCTACATAGAACTTTGTGACTTTATATACGTTATTAGGAATACACAACAACATCAGTTCAACAGCAGCACATACAGATATTGGCCCTTTTTCCAACATTGGCTATTGGCAAATGAACACTGGAGGGACAGATATCTGTTTCAGGTGTTTATCTGATTTGTCATACCTATTTATGCTGGCATATGGGACACCTGATTCAAAAAATAAATAAATAAATAAAAAGTATATGTATATATATATATATGTATATATATATGTGTGTGTGTATATATATATATATATATATATATATATATGTGTGTGTGTGTGTGTATATATATGTATATATGTGTGTATATATATATATATATATATGTGTGTGTGTATATATATATATATATATATATATATATATATATATATATATATATTGGGCATATCAATGGCCTTTTGGAATAATTCTTATCTGTTTTCATGGTAAAACATTAGAGAAAATATTGGTATTGAGGGATATTCACAACAAAAGTAGTAGTTCGTAAAACATCAGTTTTGGCTGAATTATTATTTTAATTCACATCAGTGCATTTAAGCTCATAATATTTACAAACTGCTTTGTGCTACTACCTTCCATCCTCATCTGTTGTATAGTTTTGGGTCAGAGTGCATCATCAAAATACTCAAACATACTGACAGTGAAATTATTGGCGTTTTCCACTCTGTGGTATTAGCCCGACTGGGCTAACTTCACTTGGTTGTTTTTTATTCTCCATCAGGGAACAAACTTAATGCTTAGTATTATTTTTCATATCACCTCCAGCGGTGTTCTAAGTGAGTTTAGCTGAGACTAAATGTGACATGGAGACCCTGCTGACCTCTAAATGGTCAGAGTATCGCCACCAGTCGTGGGTATTCTGTGGAAAAACTCCAGTTGTTTGTTCTATGATGCTGTATGACTTCCCAAACTTTCCTCTGCTTTGAATATTATGTTGTTTTGCTGCTTCAAAGTGTCTTTGGAACAAAAGTCATCACCTTACAGTGACCAAAATCTGCATTAGGGCAGCTATCACTTTTGTCTTTGTTGTTGTGAGGATGCTATGGTAGTTTTACACAGCCACGCCATGACGACCAAGTCAATACTGTAATGGACAGGGAAGCAGGTAGTATCCAAACCATGCTGAGTTGAGCAGATACAACAAATGGAAAAGCAGTTATGAGTAATTTATTTCTGCATTCATCTAGTAAATTAATCTCCTTTCTACCATAAGTTAACTTTGGGGATTAAAATAAAGGAGAAAAACTTTTTGTTTGAAAAGAGAGGATGAATTTGTCTCTTACGCCGTCTCTTTGTTCTCTCATCTTTCCCTGGTCTGTTTTTTTTCCACTGCGTACTGTAGCACATGGAGCCCACATGTTGGGCTGATCAGTCTTTGTGTCAGACTCCACTGCCAGTGTGCGAGCATGTGTGTGTGTGAAAGCTTCAATATGTCTGCAGTCTAAGCATGTTTTAGTGTGTGTTCCTCTCTGTCTGTCATTTTGAGCTTTAATTTTAAAATTCTCCAGAATACCAGCACATGTGTGGGTGTATGAATGAATATGTGTGAGTGTCTTTTGTGCCTCTTCTGCTTCATTGTCATAGTTAAGGCTTTTGTCTGTCTGCGTGTCACTTCTTCACACTTTCTGTCTACATTTCAGCTTACAGCATGTCTGCATGTCGACTTTTATGTGTGTCCGTGTGAGTGTGTGTGTGTGTGTGCACTTTTTATTTTTTTACTCTGCTGACAGTAAGTCTGTCTGTCACCACCCGTCTCTATCTCACACACACAGGCTGTCCTGCTCTGCATTAAATCCTCACACTGACACCCCGACACACACACACACACACCTCATGCAGCTCAGAGTTATTAATGCCCGTTTTATAATTCTTTAATCCACATGGGTGTGAGGTGTGTGTAACAGAGAGCTGTGTGTGATGCTATGGACTTTTACTAAAAAGAAAACTACCGTTTAGGTAATGTGATGCATGAATGTGCGCACTGGTGAGGGTGCCAAAGTATAATTTACTGTTGGACCACATTTCACTCAAATAGTACTGCAAGAACAGATCACATTTTTGTAGGTATCATTTTACATAGAAAAAATGCATGTTGGGCAATTTTGGTTTTTGGTTCATTATTTTAAAATAGGGGTGAAATAAAAAAGAGAAAATAGATACTCAAGTATAAAGCCACTTTGTGGTGTCTTGTGTTTGGTTCAACATTAAAAAAAAGGCAAAATCAAACAAAGAAAACATGCATGAAGCCATCTTGTTGTTTCTATTGGGTTCAAAATAATAATAAAAAAAGAATCCTGGTTTTAGTTTTATTGTGAGGAGTGAAGAACTATTAAAGGGCAGTCATGTATCAAGACAGTGAAAGTAATAACTTGAAAATTAAAGCTCAAGGAGCAGAATGGGGTTGATATAGTAGGCAGCTGGATTGACTAATGAACAATGGGGTGAATAGACATAATGTGGATAAATAGATATAAAGGAGGACATAGAGATGGGTAGATGGACAGACAGATAGGGAAAAAGATGGATAATAGATAGATAAATTTAGAAATAAATAGACTGATAGATTGATGGGTATTTAGATGGATTGATTAATGGATATATTCAAAGATAATAAGGTATAGCTCGCAGCTACACAGATAGATAGATAGATAGATAGATAGATAGATAGATATCCTATTTTGTACCCTGAATTGTCACTTTATTTCTTCCTCGTCATGTGACCATTCCCTTTACCCCATTTATGTCCCTTCAAACCAAGCAGGTGTAAACTAAAAATACTCAGACTAATAAAACAGCTATGTACTTACTTACTCAGCTCTCTTTTTGTCAGACAAAGGCCCTGTTTACACAACAGCATTGTCACCAGAAACGGAAAGGTTTCTCCTTTTGCATTTTCAAAAGCGATCCACGTTCACATGGAGACGTGAGAACGACTGAAAACGCTATAGTGTCTATACCAGGCCAGTAGATGGCGATGTAGGTCTGTAGTGAAACAGCGATGTTAGAACACGCTTTCCGGTGAAGACAAACTATTCATAAACAACAATAGCAGGTGGATGCATGAAGACGCAGGAGTTTCTTGTCTGGACACCAAATGTGTCTGGATACTTTTGTCTGGATAATGAACCGAGCATGGTAAGCAGCACACATGTTGCTTGGTATACGACTGTTGTTGTTCTTGTTGTTGTTCTTGTTCCTGGGATGCCCGCGCAGCCTACATGTGAAAGAGCACTGCGCATGCGCCACACGTCTGTGTTTTCTCTGGAAACGCTGATTCCTGTTAAGATGAATAGGGATATGAAAACATTTTTAAAAGTTTGCGGAGTCAGGCACTCTGCGCACCGTTCTTGTGTAAACGGAAGGCGAAAACACAATGAAAACTCTGTTTTCGTTGTCATGTAAACAGGGCCAAAGAATATAGGTGGTGTTTTTTTCCATTGCCTTGACATGTTTCAGCTTATCTGCGTTATCTAAACCCTGTGATGAGTCCATATGAGCTGTTCTTCCCCACTGTCCAGTGGTTTGGAGGAGAGAGTCCCAGGCTGACTCCTCTGAGGAAGAAAGCACTTGGTAATCAAAACATGTAAAGGAAGGATGAAAAAACTCTTATATTCTTTGTCTGATCAGAAAGAGCTGAATAAGTAATCAATGTAAGAACTTTTTCGGCACTTTGTTGATTTTTTGGTGTTTGTTTTTTTTTGTTTGTTTGCTTCCTTGCCATCATCATAGATGGCAAAAAAAACTAGAAAACATTCCTGTGCTGCTCTTTAAATTAAAAAAATCAGCCTGTATTTTGGGGTGATTTTCTTTTTCTTTTTTTTTCTTCTGAATGCCAAAACAAATTTGGGATCTGTTTCTGCGTTTCCCTTTTCATCCTGATCACACATCTTCCATCACTAAACTATATTTTGGCACCCTGACACCCTGAGCATGCTGTGCCTGTCTGTCTGTTCCCTCCCGTGTTTATGTGTGTGTGTGTTTGTGTGTGCATGTGTGCGTGTATGTGTGTTTGTGTGTCGGGGGCAGTTGGGCAGGTGCAGAGACAGCTGGTGTGGGCAACTCTAACCGAGGGGGAGGACTTGAGCGAGGGAGAGATTCCTAGAGAATGACATGAATATAGGGTAGCAATTGAGCAGCAGAAGAGGGGAAATGAGGGTTTGTACCAGTGTGTGATGATGTGTGTGTGTGTTTGATTTTGCCAGTGGTGAACTGCTTTGATAAAACACATTGAGCCAGTGTGCCTGAGAGACAGATGGAGCAACAGAGGAGGACAGGGAGACGCTTTAACCACTTACCATAAAGTGACAGAATAATCCAGAATCAAAAAGAACTGGTTAAGGGGGAAGGAGAGGAGAGGCACTGAGAGAACTCTGTGTTTTCTTTTAGGATTTTCAGAAAATGACGTATCTTTGTGTCAATTCTGCTGTATTTATTCATATTTAAAGTCTGATATCAGTACCAGTACATGCACAGGTTTTCATTAATTGATGCTTGAGTTCTTTACACTCTGACATCAACAATTTAATGTTAGCTTTTGTAATTCACCTGTTTCAAATGTGGATGACATTTTGGTAAAAATCCGCTTCTGCTTTTGTTCAGTTATATCAAAAATAATTAACACTATCATTTGATTGATATTGAGATATTGAAGACTATTAAATACCACAGTATTTGATTTTGCCTTGAGGGGGCTGTCACAAACATGTCACATTTTCTTAAAGTTGTTTGAATTGTTCCAGGTCTGATATGACCAACAGTGTTTTACTTTTTTGTTCACCTCTGAAGCGTCAGTGCTGCTTCAAGTAAAGTGTGGTAATCAGCTTGATTTGCACTTCGGACCCCTTCTGACCAAAGTCAGGAAGGCCTGATTATCTTGTGGCCCTAAAGATTATTGTAGATTATCCTGTGGTGTGAGGTGTGTTAAGGGTCATTTTATCCTCTCGGCGGAGGATCGGGGATGCCACGACCTGAAATTGTAAATATTAAACTCATGATGTGAGTGGAGTTCACCAGGGACAGTAGTCGTCTGTGTTTTGTCACATGAAACAGAACATATCCAATCATGAAGTAAGCTGGAAGTAAGCAGGAAGAAAATATAGCCATGGCGACAAGAGTAAAGGCGAAGCACAAAGTTAGATGAATGTCAGAAATGGAGGACCAACTTGTTGATTTGTATCAAAACATGAGTGTCTACACAGTTTAACATTGAAATTATATATTACAGACTGACTATGAGAGGAGCTGAATGGAAATCACAACTGCAAAGGGTGTTATAGGAAGCTAACCACTACCTGCATTAAGCTTCAATTCCTCTTGTCATGTTTGTTTACACTAAAGTCATGTTTAATCACATGGGATTACAAGCCCCAAGAGTGGAGACCCTGGTTGTTGCTGAGAGAGCCGGCTGGTGTGTGATGTGTTATGTCTCTCTCTCTGTGGCTCACATACACTACACGAACAAAACTGTTAAATCTGACATTATTTGTCCTCTCAGAAAAATCTGTTACAATTTTAAAAATCTTTACCTGTATACCAGGCCTTACTGGATTAAATGCTGTGGCTCCCTCTGCTCCTCTCTTAAATTTAAGTGAGAGCTGTACTGGTGGGAGGGGCAGAGCTCATGCTGTGCAGTAAATGAAGGAAGCATTCAGTGAACCACACATGACAAAATCATTGGATAAAACAAGCACAGCATGGAGCTGGGGCAAAATAATCATGTAAAGGTCACATATGCAAACTTGCCCTTTTAAAATGTTTTTTTTTTTTAAATATAAAACGATGTGTCCATGGCCTGTCTTCAAATCTCTGCTCCCAAAAATGAGAACAATCTCTCCTCTCTCTCCCTCACCTTTCAGAAAAAAAGAGCGCTTTAAAAGTCAGTTAGAAAATTTCCCCTTATAATGTCAAAAGGGGATATGCCACCTCCCTTAGATGGGAGGTACTCTTTAAGCTCAGCCCAGATGTCACTTCAGTGGAAGAAACATGTCTGGACATGTTTGTTCAGCCACAGTAAACATTAGAGCACAGCACTGGAAAGCTGAAGCCATATCTACTCATTGAGAGTGGCTTTGTGTGAGGGCTGAAACTGAGGGGTTTTTAAGCACACTGAAATGAAATACCTGTGTGGATTTTTGGGAACGAAATGTATATTTTCTGGAGACATCGGAAACCAATTTAAACTTGTTGAAAAGGGGTGTGAGGACATATACATGACTTTTGAGATGACAGAAAAGTAAGGATTGCACAGAAGTGTTGGTTAAATATCTGCACTGGACAATATTTGCCCTGTAGTAAAACATTGTCCCAACAGAAAATAATGTTGCATGAAGTGATGATAGTTCCAGATGTTCATCTTTTGTGTCAATTCAATGCTGGCATCAAACTCATTTTACTATTGATTTAAAAAAGAGACTAAAGCAGGGTACACACATAAAGATTATCAGGCTGATTTTGTCCCGACTTTCCTCCTTCCCAAACGACGACGGCAAATGCCAGATTATCTTATGTTTAGTAAGATTATCCTATTAGATTATCCTGTGGTCTGACGTGTGTTAAGAGTGAATTTGTCCCGATAATCGGCTCCAAAATGGTTCAGGGCCAATAGTCATAAATGTTAAACTTCTTCAATATTTACAACCAAAAATCTTCATGTGTGTGGGGAAAGCCGACAAGCTGACTGAGGGACAAGGAAGCAAGCGTAAATAAAAACAGGCTTGGCCGAATTGCAACATAAAGTTCAATGGACCTCAGAAATGGAGGACCAGCTCATGTGTCCACGCTGTCCCAGGAGTTTTTCCAATCCTTTTTTTTTTTCTAAGTTCAGGATTTTTCCATCAAAAATAGTCCCAAGACCACCATCATTCCCTCTTCTCGTATGTCCTCTTCAATGTTGAATGTAGTGTTTTCCAGTTGTTGCCATAGACTTATATACGTTCATATGTCTATGGTTGTTGTTATGTTTCTTCATTTTTGTCAGATCACATTTGATCAGATTTCTGTCTTGGAGGAGTAGATTCTAGACCGGTGGTGGGACAGAATCGTTATGTGTGTGGTGTGCTGTGTTGAGATTATCGGAGCAAACCACACACTGTATGATCCAAACTGTTCAATGCCTGATTTTTTTATCTTCTCGTGTGGGGTCTCTAACAGATAAAAAATCTCTTCAGATTTAGAAAATCCTTATGTGTGTACCCGCTTTAGCATGCTAACTGTTGCTACAGTGCTCCACCACAACAGGAAATGGAAAAAACATTGCTATCTGCAATGTACGAAAATGTTTTTCAAACAGTACTGCCCTGATTTTCACAATATACAAAAACTTTTTTTCCAGAAATAACTGGAGGAAATCTTTGCTCCCTATAAGAATTTATTTTTTCCTGTGATTGGTGGTGGTTTTTGAGAATTTCTAAGTCTCCCTCTCTTAATAAGAACAAGAGTTGACAAACACCATGTAACATGATTTATGAAACTGCTTAGAAATATGTCAAATGTCCTCATGTTGCTCCTTTTTAATGTTTCTTTGTCCCCCATTTCTTCTCCCACATGTGGTTCCTTAGTAAAACACAGAGGTTGTGTGATAGAGAGACGCTGCCCTCTAGTGGTGGGATGGTGCCGTTCATCAGTTACTGCATCAGGCAGAGAAACAGAGGAGCCTCTGCTGGTCTTTTTTCAGGCAGCCACATCACATAAACATAGTCAGGAGCTAAGAATAGAGAATGATGGGGGTTTCCATACACCAGTGGAAAAAAATAAGTAAGAGGTTTTCTTAGAAAATTTCAAATTGCATGTCTCAATCTGACATATTTTCTTCTTCTCATGTTTTATAGGAGGAGGCCATCCCCGAGCTGGAGATCGATGTGGATGAGCTGCTCGATATGCCCAGTGACGTTGAGCGGGCAGCCAGGGTCAAGGTAAAGTACAAACATAGACCTCATTTATACAACTTTAGCTCATGCAGATGCTGGAGATTTGTTTACACTGTGCATTTGAATCTGTTCTGGACGTTCAGGCACCAAGTTGGCTGCACTTCAGTACATACATCCACATTATTCATAACTGTACATGTTAAGTGATGACCTGCAAAAATAATTCACCTTCCCCTTATGCAAATAACAGCCCGTACATCATCTCTGCACATGGGTTATACCTCTGCATCAAAGCGATGCAGTGGTCCCTGTACATTTTTGGGCATTTGAAGCCTTGTTTATACTTTTCACTCATGCAATGGTGTTTGCAATGCTCTGCAGTTACCCGCAAAAACACTAAGGTGCTTTCCAGTTCTGACACATTTTTTTGCTTCATAAAATCACACACCAGCTGACTGTCTCACCAACAACCAGGGTCTCCACACTTGCAGCTTGTAATCCCACATGATCAAACATTTCTTTAGTATAAACAAACATGACAGGAGGAATTGAAGCTAAACAAGGGAAAGTGAAACAGATTGTAAAAGTCACTCAGGCTGATAGATATCAGGGAAGTTGATTATACTGCAGTCATTGCAAACAAGAAAAAAGTTGAGACTTGGAGGAGAATTGGACTTCAGGACTGCTGGATAGGCTAAAGCAGAAATCAGGATTTTTGAGCTTGTTTGGTCAGTGAATAAGATATAATTGAGTGCATCTCCACTATCTTGCAATTAGATTTAACATGTAAGCTTGTCTTCAGAAGCTGTTCTATCACATATTCTAACCCAGCGTACTTATTGTACTACATTATGTACAGATGCTTTGAGACTGGCAGTCACTCAGTGCTGTGAAACAGACCAGTAATAGGGCTCGTGATCTGCATCATTTTGAAATATAGAAACATTTGAGGAGGTGCATGCTTACATATGTGGGCGTCTACATTGGTTCTCAGACCAACAGTACAAGGTGTTAATAATAATAACTTTATCCATGAAGCACTTTTAATAACATAGGTTTACAAAAAGACAAAACAGACAGAAGCATACAGAAGCAAGCTCAAAAGCTTAGACACAAAAGAACAGTGACTATAGCAAGAGCAATTGAAGCAGAGAACCCTTACAAACACACACAAGCAATGTAATAAACCCAAATACAATAATAACCTGTTCGTGTGTCATAAGAACCCAGACAATACATGAATCCAGCAACATGAACGGAGACCATAAGGACCAAGAAATAAAAAATCAGTGAGAAAAATATCTAATGTATAGGGTAGAAGTAACAGACAAGAGAATAAAAGGAGACTGAGACAGTAATACAAACAATAAGTTGGGAAACCAATAAAAAGAAAGAAGCAGCAAAAATAGATACAAATTTAAAACAGAAAAAAACTACAAACAAGTAGAGAAATATAAACAATAAAAGGGGAGTAGAGCCTAAAGCAGGGGTGTCCAACCTTATAGCTCGGGGGCCAACTGTGGCCTTCAGCACATTCTAAAAACAAAATGAAATTTCTACATTAAATAGTTGTGCTCACCGGCTGGATGAAGAATTAAGTCAAGTCAAAGTTTATTCTAAAGCACATTTAAAAACAACCTCAGTTTGCGTAAGTGCTGTACAGGGGTACAATATAATCATGCATACTCTTAATAATAATAATCATCTTCAAGATAAGATAAGATATTCCTGTATTAGTCCCACAGGGGGAAATTCCAAATTTACAGCAGCTGCAGAATATGAAGAAGAAACATAAGAAAGAAACTTAAAAATTTAAAATTTCAAAAAATAAATACATTTTTAAAAAGCATTAACCCTCCTGCAAGCAGTTTCATGCAGTTTGCTCATGTTCTAAGTCTGAAAGGTCTCGGCTAACCTGACACACCAGACGGACCATTCAATATATTTCACTAGTCCATCTGGGAAAGAGCCCATAGAAAGTTTTTGGGGAGGACAGAACCTTTCAAAGCATATACAGCAGGTGATTGGACCATCACTCTGTCAATCACATTTATTATAATGTAGTAAGTAGGCACTACGCAGGATATTACCTGCTCCATTTTACATGAAGTATAGACTTTATTAGTACCTCTTTGAGAAAGTGTGGCTACAGTGTGGCTGTGCAAAACTACAGTTGCATCCTCACAACAAAGGAGGAAAGAAAGGTGATAGAGCTGCCTGCCCCTTTGTGGCTTTTTGTAACAGGAAGTAGATGAACTTTGTTGAAAGCAGCAAGACAACATGCTTTTCTAGCAGAGGAGAGTTTGGGTAGTTATTCAGCATCCTGAAGCCGTCAATCGGAGGGACGTTTCATTTACACATCAGTACCCAGACTTGCAGGGATATATCCTGACCATTCGGGGGTCAGCAGTGTCTCCAAGTCACGCTTAGAGGTCTTTTACACAACAACGGAAACGTCTGAAAACGTAGAGTTTTCGTTGCATTTGCACCTTCTGTTTACACAAGAACGGTGCCTGAATCCACAAACATTTGAAACCAGGGTCCAGAGTGAAAAGTTTTGAAAATGTTTCCGTATTCGTCTCTGTGTAAACAGGAATCTGCATTGTCAGGGAAAACGGTGACGTGCATGAGCAGTACTCTTTCAGATAAATAATGGTTGGAAACTAGGAAAAACAACAACAGCTATGGCCGACTACCGAGCAACATGTGTTCTGCTTACTGTTCTCGGTTTGTTATCCAGACAAAAACATCTAGATTTGTTGTCCAGACAGAAATCTCCTCTCATCTTTATGCATCCACTGGCCATTGTTGTTTGTGAAAAGTTTGTCTTCACCAGAAATGGTTGGTGAGGAGACCCGTGTTGAAACACCGATGTTTCACTACAAACCTACATCGCCAACAACTGGTCTACCACGTTTTCAGTCGTTCTCGCGGATCCGTGTGAACGCGGAGCACTTTCAAAAACACAAAGGAAAAACTTTTACATTTCTGGTGACAGTGTTCTAGGTACAATCCCCAACGGGAAAACCAAAACAACTTTAGTAAAGTCGAGCTGAGTCGAGCTGAAACCACTTAGAGGTAAAGTCCCATTAGCCCCCACAAAGCAGAAGTTTCCTTTCTTTCAAAAACAGGCTCAGGTCATCCCTCTTCTCTTGGTTTATGTGACCTCCTCCTCTAAAATGGAAGACCCAGAGTTTCTGTGATTCCATAGTTAATAGGCTAAAAGTTTGCTCAAACCTCAGTCTTGAAATGAGCCTTAGATCTTTCAAAGTGGCTTTGAATCTGTATCAGCATGTATTAAATCTAAACAACAAAACTGATGAAGGCATCCCGATCGATGTCTGTTAGCAAAGCACTGAGTTTTGTCCTCTCGAAGTGTTCGGGACTACCACTTGGTACCTGAGTGCCTAAAACAGATCCATGTTTATACGAGGTCTAAAGGGTGTGTTTGTCTTTCAGGACCTGCTGGTTGACTGTTTTAAACCTACTGAGGTAAGATTTTACTCTTATTTGTGTAATCGTTCCATCCATACATATCTGTGCTACTTTAACACTTTAATATATATTTGCCTTCTTTATTTCATTCACGTATTTTGTCCCTGTTCTCTCACCGTAGGATTTCATCTCAGAGCTACTCGACAAGATCCGAGGGATGCAAAAGCTCTCCACACCTCAGAAGAAATGATGACGTCCCTCTTCCTCCTTCTCCTCCTCCTTCTTCTCCTTCCCTGCATCCTCTCCTCCACCTCAGCCCTCGCCTCCTGTCTTCCTGCCGCACTTTCCATGCTTTGATTATGAAATCAGTTTTCTCACATTCTTGAGAAACTTCTTGTTTAAACCCTTTTTCTTCTTCTATTTTTCACTCTTGTTGCCTGGATCCAGCCCTATGAATTGCTTTTACTTTGTAGTTTTTTTTTCTACTGTTTCCTTGTCTTTCTTCTGAGTAAAACTAATCAGGAGAAGCAAAAGTAAAGAATGCAAAATAACCAGGCGAGAATACCCACAGGCGTGTTTTGGTCTCGATCCAGGCTCTGTTTCGCTCCTGCTCCTCCTTCACCCTTTGTTTGGCTTCCCTCCTCTTCCTCGTCCAGCTCTTCTCCCTCTAACCCTGCTCCATCTGTCTGAGGAGGGAAAAAGAGATGAGACGAGGCCTGTAATTACTGAGAGTGGGAAGAGGAACACCAGCCGAGGAGAAAGCAGCCAATCAGATTGAAGCAAGGGCCTGATCAGTGCAAATGTTCCAGCTAACGGAGCTCCTCTTTATTGTACATGATCTAGCTACAAACCAGGATTATTTTGATATGTTCTCATCAGTTTGAGGGCACCAGGACATTGACTTGACTCTAGTTTTATGTTATTTTTAACTTCTTGGGGGTCCTTTTAGTCTTTTCAGATCATCTCCCCCAGTAATCAGAGGCATTTTGCTACAGTGGTGCATTTATGGACTCTCTTTCCTTATGTGTGTACCTTCTGAAAATCTGCACTATGTCATTTTGGGGAGAAAATCCTGAACCTCCGACCACAAAGAATAATGTACGGTGTATCTTTAGTCCAATGAGAGGAGAAGTTGATCCCTTGAAATAGCGGTTGAACTTTAAAAAGTCACTGGTTGGCTGTGGTGGTCATACAGTCTTCTAACTTTAGAAGCACGGATCTTCCTTTGAGGAAAGAGTAGAAGTAGGTTCTCTTAGGTCGGGTGTGCTGGAGTAGAATCAGACTTTTCTGTGGGGGGGACTATTTTTCTTTCTTCAAATGTGTGGTGCAGTCCTACGAGAGGCTCTTTAAAGCCACTGCTGTCCAGTCTGCACATAAATATGTACGTCTGTGTGTTGCTAAATGCTACGTACGTGTGTTGCTACATAATGTACAGCAACATTTATAATAGGGGTGTTTTCTCTGGCCTGTATATTCTGCTGTTCTGTACGAAGAAGTAGATTTTTTTAGTGTAGGACTGGTTCCTTTATTTTTTTTGGTTTTGTTTTGTCACACACACATTGACAGTCCGACAGGGGGACCCTAACAAAGCTGCCTTGTTTTTTTTCTGTGTATCTTCCCCCCTCTCTCTGTCTATTTCTCACTGTTTCTCCTTAAACCTTGGACATGGTTTAGTTCACCACATCAGTTCACATCAGTCACTCGAACATGAAAACTCAGATGTCTTTGAAGGTCCCATATTATACAAAATACACGTTTTGTATAATGTGTACCCACTTCATTAGACGAAAGCTTTTGATGGTTTACTCTGAAATGGCTTGTTCTGGGCAAAGCTAATGGTGCACTCCATTTACACTGGGCAGAGGGGAAAGGGAATTACAACACATCCCAGCTCGACGCGTTCCAGTTAGGAGTTGGTAAAGTTGGGCACGCTGAAGACACCCAACTTCGAAGTGATAAATTCCAACCAAAGGGGGCATTCCTAGTGACTAAATTTAACTCAATTTGCAACAAGGACTATCCCAGGTCCGAGATCAACTGGAACGTACCATCTTCGATTGCCAACTCAGGGGTGGTGAGGGTTCTCCAACTTTTCGACTCAAAATTCCGGCTTCAGGGGAGCATTCCAGTTGAAATTTCTAAGAACTTAGAAATCCCAACTTCCCAGTAAAACTGGAATGCACCATAAAACAGATAGGGTTTATTGGCATGCCAAAATCAAGTATGAGATTGTATTTTTAGGCAAGAAACTTCAAAAATATGTTCTGGGAATGTCTTGGACAGGTGTAAACATGTAGAAAAGGAGTTAAATACGTAACCTGTAAGGCTCAGTGTTGGTGCGTTGTTGTCTAATGGTGCGTTCCTGTTGATCTCGGAACTGGGATATTCAGAGTTGCAAATTAGATACGTCACTGGGAACGCCCCCTTTGGTCGGAATTTCCCACTCCAAAGTCCGATGTCCTTCACCTACCCCGACTTTACCAGCTTGAAACTTGAACGCGTCTAGCTGGGATGTGATTCCCATTTTCCTCTTCCCAGTTCTGATTTAAATGGAACGCACCATAAACCCACCTAAGACGTCTGAATGGGAGTGAAGCTGAAACTGTCCAGATGCATTTAACCATCTTTCCCTCCCTCTTGTGTCTCATTCACATCAGGGCGGTGAAACGGAAACACATTAGCGGATACTGCTGCCTCTCACACACATGCACACACAGCATTTAGCGAGAGAGAGAGAGAGGACCAGGGCTGTCACAGTGTTCGTTTCACTGCTGCAGTTGCCAATCATCTCCAAGAAAAAGCCATCTGTTTCCCCCCTGAGCCTATCAGATCAGAGACAGAAGCCCTCCAGCCAATCAGAGAAGCAGCAACATTCGCTGTGAATCCTTTGGCCTGGAGCTGACACCTGCAGTGACAGCAGACCTCCACTTTCCGTCTCTCTCTCTTAAAACAAACACACACACATACACACATCAGCCCTTCTCCATCTTGCTGCTCTGTCATTTTCCCCTCTCTCCTCCCCCTCCTCCTCCTCCTCATCACACCCATTTTCATCCTCATGTCAACCTCCCTCTCTCCTTTCTCTGTTTCCTTTCCTTTTTTAAAAGAAAAAACAGATGTTGCCTTAGGTATTATTTATGTTACACAAACCAAATAAACGTGAGACATTCATTTTGAAGAAGGTAACACAGACTGCTAAAATGTGTGTTACCGAGCAGAACTGCGGCGTCTTCTGTCGCTTCTTTTTTTGTTTTTTTTTTTGAAAAACAAAATGAGATTCTCTTGTTTTTTTTTTTTTTTAGAAGTGAGTGTTTAATACTTAGGCCTTGATACAGTGATTTTGTTTAGATAAAAAAAAACAATGTTCTTTACATTTACCATTTGAATACTGGTCTGTTTTTATTGTGATCATGACACTTCTCGATGCCAGGCCTTGGATTCTCATGTAGTTGAACAGAAATCCATTCAGATACATTTTGGTGCGATTGCTTTTGCCTTCTCGGTGCGGTTTCAAATCTGACAGGGGTTTCCTGATGGAGGTGGTGGGATTGTTGGCAAGCTCAATCAGTTGCTGCATTTGAGTGGATTTTTTTAATTTCCAAATCCAGGTTTGGATTCTACCTTCTTAGACTGTTATTGAGAAGTCTGTTTTTTTACTGTTGGGGAAAATTGCAAAAATATATATATACTGATTATCATCATTGAGGCTAAATACAAGAGCTAAACCCCACGGATTGGAAGAATGTAGATGATTTTTGGACAAGGATTAAATCAAACCAACAAACAAATGTAGCAATATCAACAACAGGTCTTGTTTTTGCCCAATTTTGTTACACTTTTATGCAACTTTAATAAAAACATGTAAAATGGACTCTGTGTGTTTGTCTTTTGTAGAGGTTCTTTGGTTTTTGCTTTTCTTTTTGGTGCCTGGGTATGCAAGTGGGCCGTAAAGGGTAATTACAGTAAATAAAACCTTTTAAGATAGTTTTTCAAATTTTAAGCTATAATAGCATGTCATGTTAATATTTTAATTCCAGATTTTTTTTTTTTTTTTTTACAAAGAAGGGTGGGGTTTAACAGACAGATTTGACATGGTCATTTTTATGGGACATGAGAGGGAGCATTTTGGATACCATTAAACACCTCCAATGTAATATTTCTGGTAATAGATTAGTAATAAATAAAACTGTTTGGCACAATAATAAAATCTCTAAATTGAAATGCAGGTATTTTTCTTATTGAAATGATTTTTGTTGTTATGTTAATACTGGGTTGGGTATTTCTTTTCATACTTTTATGTAGCTGTTACACCTTTTGTCATATTGTGCAGCCAGTAGAGAAGTTTTATAAAGTATTATTATTATTACTGTACATTTAATTTGCATTCAATATGCAAACACTTGGAGTTCAGTTTTCAGACCGCAAATTAAGCCACAGTTGTCTTAAAATTTGGAAAAGCTGATTTAGGAATAAATAGGGAAATCTGGGTATCCAGTAACAGTAGTAGTTGTAATAAACAGTCCAGGTCATGAGCCACTGCCTTTGAACAGGGCGTTGTTCAGTCTGATGGTAAATTTTAGTCTAATTTTGCAAATAATCTTTAAATCTGAGGGTCAACAACTGTGCAGTGTCTTGACTTAGAAACTAAAACGTGGATTTTTGTATGGAAAGGAAAGGTGTTAAAAAATGTATTTTTAAAGCATATTTTTTTCCATTTATTTAATTGGCAGAAAAGACATGTATCACAAATTTGCTGCTCTGGTACTTTAGACTATATTATTTCAAAAGTTATCAAACCATATGCCGTAAAAAAAAACAGGTTGACTCACCACACTCCAGCTGTTATGTTTGTAAAACACAGAGAAGTCTACATAAAATACATCGTACTTTAAGTATATTTTTGAAAAGTAGTCTTCCTCTGAATAAGATTCACAGGGTGCACCTCAAACTTCTATGTAGCAGTTTTCATTGTTTTTGTGCCATCTTGTGGGCTATTGCTGCACAGCAGCTGCAGGTACACTGAAGTTCAACACTGCTCTCCCCTGTGACTCACTGTGAATTTATTTTACTTTCACAGCTCGTTGGTGTAAATGTAAGCACTGACGCTTATTTTACACCATTGTGTTTGTTCTCTGCTGGACCAGCATTTTGAAAAAATTTAAGCCCATATTTTAATCTTCATGTTAATTTTCATTTCATCATGTGTTTATTATGACACAGTGACCTTAAACTGCATAAATGCTCTTCTCAATTTTGAACTGTAAGATTGTGTTATTTATATATTTATTCATTCATCTATACAGGCATTCTCACAAAGACAGAAATGTACATTCCCTAAAAGCAGAAAAATTAAAAGGCACAGTTGAACAAATTTAGAAACATGGTACACATCATTCAAACAGGTCAAACAACCGATGTGTTAACAACACTGAAATAACACAACAGATTAATGTGTCCAATACATCAGAACTTGTGAAAGAGTCCTGAGAATTTCTTTCAAATGTAATGAAAAATGTAGAGAAACTACAGTAATATAAACTTAATTAATCCCAACTGGATGGTAATGATAACAGTTCAAAAAGGCCAAATGAAATCAGTCTATTATTGATGTTTTATAAAGACAGCTGAAGTATCTAAACAAGGGTGCCCCCAGAAATTTTGACCCCAATAAAAAAGATATCAAACTGATCCCTATCCCAAACCAGCTCTGGGTGGTTTCTCAAACCAAGCGTCTGTAAACCTTATTGATAAATGAATGTGACTCTATAGTTTCTTATTGAACCACCTATGATTATTACAACCAAATTACTCTGTTGAAATACACTAATGAGCTTCAGTAGTAATCACTCTTCAGCTGAAGTTGTAGAATAAATGATGAATTAAACTGTGTATTACACAAAACTTCTGGTATTTCACTTGTAGTTAATCATATAATCATTCCTCGTGAATCTCTGATGTTTAAACTCTGAAAAAGATCCTAAACATGTGCAGATTATACATTTGCCCTGCTCTATAAACTATTTTTAAGACTTAAACATATTAACATGCTGTTTACAACAAAAACCTGAACAAACTCTTATCCTCTTATAAACCAGACTAGGGTGGTATGAAGTAAAAGACAAAGGTGTGCCTTCAAAATTGTGTACATCAAATGGATTTGTATTGTGGATAATGTTTAGATTTTGCTGTTACAGTTTTGCTGTTAGCGGTATCAAGCTGTATTATTTGGTGACTTTTTGAATGCCAGAGGCTTTAATTATTTGAGTTCATTTTTGGAAAAAAAGGGGTAGGACAACATAAGTTATGTACTTCTTCCAACACCCTTATCGAAGAAATAATTATATTCTGTCCCGATCTTGATCTGTTGTATCTTTCTGTCTACCAATGTTTTTTTGAAGATATATTTTTTTCTGAAAGATGTTCAAAGCAAAAGAGATTCTAGAATTTAAAAAAAGGGTCTCTTATTATATAAATGTTATTCTATGGGAGTTTATCCATACAGATGCCTGAATATTACTTGTTTTGTAATTAAAAACAAGACAGCTCGGTGTTTATTGCATCTGAAAAGAAACTGATCTTTAAAGACGTATGGCAAGAAGCGACTTTATGTGATATGAATAAAATGACTGATAATAAAAACATTGTGAAGCACCTGTCAATCATTGAATCTTCCTAACTTTTGTTTCCCTCCTCGCGCCCGCTATATGTAAACATCCAGCGTTGTGCATATATCTACCGTAAATACATAAACATAATATTCACAGTATTTCTGCCTGCACTAGTATAGTACTGTTGCCGCTTTGAGTAAATTGTGACTGCGCGGGGTTCTCTTCTAATCCCGGTAGGTCCCTGCTGAAAACTAGGCTGTGATTGGCTAGCCAGACCTGCAGTAGATTCTGATTGGATGAGCGTTTTTCCTCATGATCGCTCCAATTGGTCAGCCCAGCAGCACTGCTCGGCTCTGATTGGCTGAAGTTACTGGTTGTAGAGTCCGGCGAAGTGGTGAACTGAAAGCTGAAGTGAGGAGGAAGTACTTTTCAAAATGAAAATATAATAAATGATAAATTAACTTTCAACAGGCAAGCCGAGGAGGGAGGTAAGGATGCTCTGCCGTCTCTTTCATCTGACGGAAGTTTATTTATTCCTGAACAGCATCTCCTTTCTGCATGAGCGGATAATGCTGCTTGTTAATCCGAGTGCAGTTAGGAGACAGTCAGTGTGAGCTATGCTGCCGATGCTCAGCCTGCTCATTGTCACTTTAACGGTGGTTAACTTCTTTAATCTCAAACACCGAGGACGTCTAAAGAATGTATCTGTCAGTTTATTTATTTAATTTGATGAGGTAAGCAGGCATGTCCCCCTTTGTGAGGTTTCAAGTGTTAGCTAACGTCAGTGTTGCACTTGACTTCACTTTGGGTCATTTCATTTATTTGACATGAGAACGTGTCAGCGATCATCGACTGTTTCTTTAACGGTGTTAGTAAATGTGCTGTCAGTTAAAACATGCCATAGATTGAGCTTTTATTTTGTTTTACTGCATGTGTTGCTCCTAATGTTAACCATCTTACTGTATGACATCACGGAAGCGACCAACGGTCAAGCTAGTAATAGCACTTGCTCGGCATTTCCGGTACGGATACAAACACTGACTGAAAAATAATAACATTTAATCTAATGCGTTGTATTTTTATTAATGGAGTTTTCAGTTCAGCTATTCTTGGGTAGAAAGCAATTTCTTTTGGCTTTTCGGCATTTTGGGAGTCTTTTTTTTATTTTTGAAAAGTTCCGTGATTTCCGGTTTACTTCCGTGTAGTTGAAGTGAGCTTGACAGAAAAAGGAAGCCATAAGGTAGCTCGGTGTCCCGCGGGCTTCTGCCATTATTTTTGAGATTATCTTACTGTACGCGATAATTCATCGTTAAAATACATATAAGTGCGATTTAACCCACAGAACAGCATCTCCAATGTCTCCAAAAGCACTCCGCGTAGTATTGTCCTTTGTTAACATCACCCTACCTTACTAAACCCGACGAAGTATTCTTCAGCATTGTATAAAAACTACATAAAAGATATCACTATGACAGCCTAAGTTAACATCTAATTCAACATCTGTAAAGTCTCATTTACATTCCCTGTATAAAAACAGAATTAAATGCTGCCTTCAGTAAGCATTAGTAGTGTATCTCCCAGGGTGTCTTTTCTACAGTAATAATGTTTTAATTTTGTACTTATTCACTCTGGGCTTGTTTTAAGAAGTTGACAAATAGAGATATTGTAGCAGTGGGGTGGCTGAGAGTGCATTTTATTTTAGATTATTTTAATATCCACTTTGTATTTATGTATGTTACACTTAATTGTAATGCAATGTTAATTTCGAAAGCATTTTTAATTAAGTTTCAGTTAGAGCCGTTTGATTAAAAATATCTTTTAGTTTTACTAACAATTTAGTCATCTAAATTGTTTTAATTTTAGTCTAGTTTTAGTTGATGAAATTTCACAATATTTCAGTCGACAAAATTTACTGTAAATGTAGTCAACTAAAATATGAAGTGTAAAGTGTGAGGCATTTTTTAGGTATCCTTGAATTTCTGAAGTCATGTTTTACACTTGGATAAAATAAGACATCTAATAACCCTTTATTGAGTGCTAGTAAAGTTTGAATGTATAAATTAAAATAAACAAATTTAACTTTTGTGTGAAATGCAGTCACCTTTATTTAGGCCACCTGGCAGAGCATCTCAGTTACAATACCAGAACTGACAAAAAACAGTGAACCTGCTCTACATGAATATATCAATTCATAAAAAGATTATCTCTGATTGTATTGTTCCCCAACTTATCCAACCACCACGAAGCTAAGGCAGTTGTGATTGGATGTCCCTCTGAACTCATACAACCTTTCCACACAACCAGAGTAGCAGTGATTGGATATATTTCTAACTTGTCCCTAACTTTCTACATGACCAAATTAGGTCTGATTGGATTTAGTCTCTGTCAAACATTTCTGTCTAGTTTTTATTTGTTGATGAAAATGTCAGTTAATTTAGTTTCAGTTTTTGTCCATGTGCACTTGTTACTGTCTAGTTTTTGTTGAACAAAACTATGCTGAAAATAATGAGCCAACATAATTTACACTGTTGTAGTCATTATACAGTTATTATTGAAACAGTTATTTCACAGAAGAGCGTTTCATTTATGTTTCATTTCATTTCTTGCTTTATTTGTCTCATGCTGGATTGCTTTACTTTCTACCTAATGGTTCATCTGTTCATATTATGTTGTACTTTAACTATTTTTATGGATCACTTCGTAGGCTCTTATATGATTTCCAGTTTCCATTGTGTTTAACATTCTTCAGTATTTTTTGTATCATATCTCACTGGATAGTTGTCCTAGGGTTGCAAAATTCTGAGAACTTTCAAAGTTGGAATCTTTACATGGAATTAATAGGAATTTATGGGAATAAACAGGAATAAACCTGGAATTTGCTAAATTAGATGTTGGCCTTTAACAGGGATTTTAAATATAGAAGGGTAAAAAAATATTTTAGCATAATCTTGACTAAAACAACAAGATTTCATGTAAGTATACTTTTAAACATGAAGATAGATTCCTGCACACTGTCTAACTTGCAAGAAATTCATTTATTGAAACCGTTTTGGTCACCAAATGGACTTTTTTTTCTCTTACGCACTTGAATCTCTTGAATTAGATGTGCGAAGTACTTTCATATTATGCAAGTATACTTTAAAATATGCTGTTCCTCACGCACATGCACACTGTTTACTGCAGGGTATTGAGGCCACGCTCCCTACATGCACTGTACACATGCACAGATGATTCTAGAACCCTGGACTATTGAAGCCACATGTATCAGCCTGTTGACTTAATGAATTAAAGTTAAAATTAAATGTTCAATAAAATGATCAAAAGTTGATAAAGTTCGACTTACAAATAAATCTGATGTAATGTTTTTTAGTTCTATTCTGCATGGATGTCTGCCTATGACAAAACAAAATGTTTATGTTTACTTTTGGATATGATACAGTTTGTTTAAATTTTCCAGTTCATTTCCATATTTCCCATATAAAGTTTCCAATTTGGAATATTTCCAAAGTTCCCCAGTTTAACTTCCCATGAAACGTTTCTGGGAAATTCCCCCAAAATTTTCCACCACTTTGCAACCCTAGTTTTCAGCTTATTTTTTTCCATAACATCTTTAAGAGTCCTCTCAAAATATATTAAAAAAAAGATGTAACTCAGTTAAGGTAAAGATGATGGAATAAAAACTAAACATTTTTTATTAAACATTGTTCTGAACAAGGCTGAAATAGAGGTGTTTACAGGCATGCCAAATTTCCATAATTTTCTGGATTTCCAATCAAAAAGCCTCAAAAATATGTTCTGCTGAGATCTTCTTGGACTGGTATAAACATCTTGAAAAGAATTTTAAAAAATGGATCTTAAGGATCTTGGAGTGAGTAATTTTACACAGAAGCAGAACTTGCATTTTCTTAACAAATTAAAATGAATGAAAAAAAGAAAAGCAGAAATGATTGTGGATTTTTTTTCTGAATTTTGCTTGTCTTCATGCTCCATAGTCAGCCATGCCTGCACAGCCTCCTGTGAGGGAGCCGGAGGAGGAGATGGAGGCAGAAGGAGAGTCACAGCTCCCTGAAGCCAACGGCGACATGGAGCAACCGAGAGAGAACGACAGAGGAGGTGGAGGTGGAGAGGAGACGATGGAGGAGAGCACAGAGGAGAGAGACAGTGACCTGGAGGAGAGTGAGGAGGAGGAAGAGGAGGAGGAGGAAGAGGAGAGCTCAGGTAAAATAAAACAACAAAAAATCCTGAATGCAAACAGTGTGATCCTTTAACCATCACGTCTCTGAATGTCTCTGTCTCTGTCTTCTAAAGAGATGGACGATGAAGACTGTGAGCGGAGGAGAGGGGAGTGTCTGGATGAGATGTCAGATCTGGAGAAACAGTTTCAGGAGCTGAAGGAGAAGTGAGTTCAAAGAGGCAGGAAACTTTACAGCCAGTTGTGTTGTGGTTGTGTTTGCAGATGCTCAGTGAGTGACGTCCTGATGTGTTTGCAGGCTGTTTCGTGAGCGGCTGAACCAGGTGAAGGTGAAGCTGGATGAGGTGCTAACAGGGAAGGCTGGAGAATACAGAGAACCGCTGGCTGCTCTACAGAACAGCATGCAGATACGAACACAAGTGGCTGGTGAGTTAACACTTTTGTCATGCTGATTACTTAAGCGCTACATAAATAAAGATTGATTGAGATTGACTTTCAGGGTTCAGATATTTAGAAAGTCTTGAATTTAATTTTTGTAATTTACGGCCATTAAATGTCATAACAGTCTTGTTTTTTTGTTGTTTTTTTTAACTTCTGTGATTTCGTTACTTTTAGTCACGTTGACCAGTGCCAAAGTCAGGCTTAAGGTTTTTTTGAGGCAAATTTTGGGAATTTGGGAAATATTCCCATTTGGAAGCTTTTCATGGGGATTTATGGGAAATAACTGGAAATTTGTGGGTCATTTATACAAACTATACCATATCCAAACATTAATCCTAACATTTTGTCCTGTCTAAGACAAACACCCATGCAACTTAATACGCAACATAAGTTTCTCCTACACTAGAACCTACCTGTGATTCATACTATGACTGTTTCATATATAAACTGGGAAGAACTCAAAGAGCGCAAACCTCTGCCAAGGTAGCTCACATATTGCTGCTACATCTATAAGCAATAGTCCATGATAAAGTTACCATCATAATATTATTCCTCGACCCTGAAAACCCACACCTAGCACTCATGTTGATATCATTATTAGTTAGACCGTTATTGAGCAAATACGATAGATTGCTAATGATTGCTAATATCTGGATCACCACCAGAATCTAATCATTTTTAAGTTGGGCCATTACCAACATCTCCTGAAAATGTCTGCAAAATCTGTCCAGTAGTTTTTGAGTAATCTTGCTAACAAACAAAAACAAAAAAACATACGCTGGCAAAAACATAACCTCCTTGGCAGAGGTAATTAAAAACATTACAATTTGCAGTTTTTTGTTTTCATTTTTATTGAGCAATTAATTTACTTTATGTAGTCCACAGGCTCAAACGTGTGGCCTCAATAGTCCAGGTTTCTAGAATCATCTGTGCATGTGCTGGAGAAATGAACAGTGCAGTTCTTAAAGTATACTCTCATTAAATCTGGCTGTTTTAGCCAAGATAATGCTCAAATATTCATAACAATCACATTATTCCCACGAGGATATGATAACTATCAATTCACAAATACAGACACACACTGGCAGCACTGCACACACACCCTAGTTCTGAGTGTCCCCCTCCTACCTTTATCTAGCCTCTGATACCACGTCTGGAGAGGGCAGTATATATTGCTTTTATCGCTTTATCACTATATATATCACTATATTTTATCAATATATTGTTTTGCTTATTGTTACCTCCACCATGAGGTTTTGTTTTTGCCAGCGTATGTTTTTTTGTTTGTTTGTTAGCAAGATTACTCAAAAACTACTGGACAGATTTTGCTGAAATTTTCAGGAGATGTTGGTAATGGCCCAACTTAAAAATGATTAGATTTTGGTGGTGATCCAGATAACCGCCATTAGCGACCGATCGTTTTTGCTCAATAACTGTCTAACTAATAATGATATCAACATGATTCTGAGTGCAAGGTGTGGGTTTTCAGGGTCAAGGAATCATATTATGATGGTAACTTTATCATGGAACTATTGCTTATAGATGTAACAGCAATATGTGAGCTACCTTGACGGAGGTTTGCACTCTCAGTGTGCTTTCTAGTTTATATATTAAACAGTCATAGTGTGAATTATAGGTAGGTTCTACTGTTGGAGAAACTTAATTTTCTTTACAAAAACTGTGTTATTTATTTATCCGTATCAGTCCCTGCAAAACTTAGTTTGGAAATGTCAGTTTAGGCAAGAATCAAATATGGTGCATTCCTTGTTTTAATGGATTACAAGTCATAGTCATCACTATAAAAACAGTCTTAATTTTACTTTGAGAGGTGTCAGTGGTACAGTCTGAGAGCGCTTGGTTGGTGATCAGAAGGTTGCAGGTTCAAGCCAATCTCCAGCTGTCACATGACAATTTGTCCTTTGGCAAGACACCTTAACCCCTAGTTGTTCCCACTGCTGTGTCAGGGGTGTGAATGTGTTAGCTGATACTGATGGACAACTGACATAGAAACTCCAACCATCAGTAAGTGAATGGGAGTGAATATGTAGATGTGACCTGCGGTGTGAAAATGCTCTGAGAAGTCAAAGACATCAGAAATGTGCTATATAAGCTCAAGTCCATTAGCATTTACATTCTTACATTGTGCAGGTCTCGCTGAAATGATAGAATAGTTGAAATGAGCTGTATAAGGTAAAGAAACTGTAAGGTTCTCCGTCTCGTTTAAGCAACTAAATCCAAAAATATCCACAAACTCTTGTTCTCCTATTCCTCTCCTGTGTGTCTGTGATAACAGGAGTGTACAAAGAGCTGTGTCTGCAGGTGATTAAACACAAACACGAGTGTGAGCTACAGGGAGCAAAGCAGCACCTCGAGGTGAGACAAAACACGCAGTCTGTGCCACACAGGGATGTTCATACACTAACCAGAGTACTAATGCATGGACATGTTACAGAGCGAGCGGACGCTGCTGTTTGACGCCATGAAGACTGAACTGCTGGAAAAGATCAGAAGACTGGAAGAGGACAGACAGAATATTGACCTCACCTCAGGTAGCAATAAAGTGCCGGGTTTATAGTTGAATCTCTTCATATTAATATTTTATCATGAATTTAAGTGTTCTTAATTAAGGATGGAAATTGGTAAGATTTTATTGATACTAATGCCATGATCGATTTCTGTGGCCTTTCTGTGAAAACAGTTGGACCTCAGAGGTTTTAATGGCAGCACAGTCATGGCTCCCCTGATATTTAGGGTCCGTCTCAATTCTACCCCTTACCCCTTGGTTTTGCACATTTACGTCTAGTGAAGGAGTGTCCCAATTCGCCATAGGGCAAAGGGAAAGGGCTAAGACGAAGGGCTACAGAGCCCTTGAAACGAAGACAGACCAGGACCTCACTTGAAAGGAAAGGGTATAAGAATTTCCCATAACACACTGCGCTCGCTGACAAGAGGGCAGAGCGAAGACAGAAGGAAGCGCATAATTATAAGTAATTATAAAATCATAAAGTAAATATTAATCACATTTTGAATTGTTGGTTGTATTTTAAAATTTCTCATTATAACAAGCCAGCTTTAGCTACGGCTATGGTCGCATCTACCTACAACACAGCCAGCAAGCGACTCTGGGCGGTGACGTAGGGGGAATCGAGTGGTGTCTTGTTTCTCAGCAGCGTGTTTTCACCCCTTCTCCTTGGCCCTCAAAACAGAGGGCCAAAGGATAGGGGTAGACAAAGGGGTAAGACGAAGGGGAAGGGCTAAGGGGTACAATTGGGATTCACCCTTAATGCAATGCTTCATCAACAAATGCTTCTGCTAGTTGCTGATGTTTTCTCACTTGCATTTGTGTTGCCTGTCAGCCATGAGCAGGTGTTTAACGTCTTTGTTTTGTTTCTGCTGCCTGCCTCTCACAAGAGCATGACATCCTGAATATGAAGGGATACAGAATGAAGTGAAAGATAAGTTTCAAATTGTTAAGTATAAAGACACATGATGGCGTTTCCTTGGGCACCTTGTTGTTAATTCTCTGTTGGGACTGATCTCTTAGCTTTAATTTAGTAAAAAATAAATAAATAAATAAATAAAGGGTAAAACTCACTTAACTTGAATTTTTACACAGCTGATGAACCTCTCTGTGTTGAGGACACACTGTTCTGGTTGTGCCCTGATTGTAATAAAAACTCTGCCTCTCAGCAAAAGTGTACAGACACACACAACAAATGCAAGGGCTGCAAACATGGAAGAACACACGAGGCACAGAAAGTGTCATTTTTCTGTTCCACTGACAGAGATTGTCAGTGACAGCGGACTTTGCTTTCAGCGTGATGGTGACCTCGCGAATAAACTTGAAAGGCCATGTGCTTGGATTTTGACGTTTGGAAAAGAATGACTCTATATATTAAAAACATGAAAAGAAGTATGATCAACTATTTTCTCTGTCATTTCAGAATGGAGCGATGAAATGAGGAGCAAGAAGTGTAAAAGAAAGAACCTGTTTGGTCGCTCAGAGAGGAAAAAGAAAGTTGCTCTGGTTTCAGGTAACACTCATTTTCTCATCCTTCACCTCTTTTACTCATTAGAACTGAACTGTTTGGTTGATTTCCTTGTTAGTTCTTGTATGAATAAATTAAAAAGTCTCTGAACAACAAAAGCGATTTGTTTGATTCTGCTGTTCTGCTTGAACATTGAGTACACGCTGTGAACTAACTATCTCCTCTTTAAAGCTTTGTCAAAGTTTAGAGTGAACAAACATGAAGGTTAGATGGGAGGAAACAACAGTGAAAATCAAGTCTAGTTATTCTCTAAATACTAGAGTGTAATCAATAAGAAAATGCTGTTCAATAGAGAATTTCATAGACCTTAGCTTAGCATAGATAGCAACCTCCATACCAGTTTTCTTAGTCTATCCAAGGCTGTTTGAGGACCTAATATACTGTAATTTTTTGGTTATAACACGCACCCCATATTTTCAGGGTTTTTGCCTGAAAAACACTGTACTCGAATATAACACGAACCCAAATTTTGCCCAAACCCTACTCTCTCAGACAACTCAAAAATTACCCTTATTCAAAGTTTTAATCAATGAAATTTCAGTATTTTCACAACAAATACACGATTTTCTCTCTCCAACGGAAACACCTTTTGCTTCACGCATGCACAGAGAGCAGCTATCAACATGCCGATGTCTTCGACCAATCACAGCACAGCCATTTTGCGTCCTCTTGCTCAAAAGATGGCAGCGCCCTGTGTTTGCCTGTGTTTTTGCAGAGAAAGAGGATATTTCAGCTTTTTGTATCAGATGTGTTGCAATCATGATGTTGGCGAGATGAAATATGTTAAGTATTTTGCTTGTACTCGTGTATAATATGCCCGAAAAATTAGAGCTTATTTAAGAGCATAAAAGTGCGCAAAATTACGGTAGACCTTAATCCTCCATTTTTCCTGGTAAATGAAAGACGTAATATTAACCTTGAGCAAGGGAACAAAGTCGTCTTCATCTAAACTCCCCCTCTTCTGCTGTGAACAGCACTAGTAGCTGCCTGAAACAGCTGATTCCCCGGCTCATCCAAATAACTGTAGTGATTCAAGTCCAGCATCTTGGTGTGACAAGCATAGACTGTAGGAAGAATGCAGGGCATCAAAGATGGCGCCGGACCGTCTGAACAGGTTATCACAGAGAAGACCAGTCAACCAATCAGAACCATCACTGTTAAAGTACCACAGTGCTGTTTTCTCTGCAAAAAATGACCCCTGCAGAGTCGCTAGGGTAACCAAGTCACAAGTGTGATATCATTTAAAAGCTATGACTCTTGTGATTTCATATAAATCAATCTTTGATACAATTGACCCTTCGCTAAGCCCCTCTCACACATATGGCTGCTGTCCATTCCTACGTTAGCAACCATAACAACGCACGAGAGGCCTGTCAAGCTTTCAGCAGAAAACAATATGCCTAAGTGGTGTGCATTCGGGACTAGCAAGTCTGACAGTCGATATCCAAGAAGTTTGGAGGGTGGTGTTGATTTTTTTTGCCTTCCCCAAGCCCAAGACACAAGAAGAAAGATGCCGGGTGTGGATAAAGCACAAGAACACCTACGTTTTTTTTTAAAGTAAGGTGCTAACTAACATTTGCTAACCATAGCTCTGAGTGTTAGGTAAGATAACATTAGCAAACAAAGACGTCTCAATATTAGGTTACTTCTGTAAAACCTTGAGCCACTGGGTAATATTTGAGCAAAAGAAATATTAGTAACAGATAGAGACAAGTTCTGACATACTGACATCTTTGAGCATTTGGTTAACGGACACCACAGAAAGAGGCAAACACAACGATAATGAAAGCTAACTTAACATTAATGTAAATTTAAACAATATACACTGTCTGGCCAAAAAAATAAGTCACCACCTGGACTTAACTAAGCAAATAGGTACGAGCCTCCTATTGGATAGTTACTGCATGGGTGATTATCTTTCAGCTGGCAACAAGTTATTTAACCTCAGCTGATGCAATGAGTAGCTTCTCATTTCTTAAACAACCATGTGGAAAGACACATCCTGTGGTCATGGAAAAGATGTTAGTCTGTTTCAGAAGGGTCAAATCATTGGCATGCATCAAGCAGAAAAAACATCTAAGGAGATTGCAGAAACTACTAAACTTGGGTTAAGAACTGTCCAACGCATTATTAAAAACTGGAAGGATAGTGGGGAAACATCGTCTTCAAGACAGAAATGTGGTCGAAAAAAATCCTGCATGATCGTGATCGGCGATCACTTAAACGTTTGACCAAATTAAATAGAAGAAAAACAACAGTAGAACTCAGGGGTATGTTTAATAGTGAAAGTAAGAGCATTTCCACATGAACAATGTAAAGAGAACTCAAGGGATTGGGACTGAACAGCTGTGTAGCCTCAAGAAAACCACTAATCAGTCAGGCTTACTGGAAAAAAAGGCTTCAGTTTGCTAGGGGGCATAAAGATTGGACTCTGGAGGACTGGAAGAAGGTCATGTGGTCTGATGAGTCCAGATTTACCCTGTTCCAGAGTGATGGGAGCATCAGGGTAAGAAGAGAGGCAGGGTGAAGTGATGCACCCATCATGCCTAGTGCCTACTGTACAAGCCTGTGGGGGCAGTGCTGTGACCTGTGACAAATCTTGTGACATTGCAGAAGCTTATTGAAACAATGCCACATCAAATTTGTGCTGTAATCAAAGCTAAAGGCAGTTCAATGAAATATTAGAGTGTGTGACCCTGTTTTTTGGTGGCGACTTTTTTTTTGGCTGGGCAGTGTATATTGACTTACCCTGCTGTACAAGAACATTGTTGTTCTTGTATGTGATTATTTTGAATGTGAAGTGTCAACACATCGGGTGCTTCCCCTCTACTTTAATGTCCTCTTCATTTGAACTCGACAACATTTGATTTGGTGAGTGTATCTCTCAAAAACATACTCGAGACCTTTCTGTCTGCTTCTTTCTGATATCTCTGAAGAATCTGTCCAGACATTTGCAGATATTTCCTTCGAATATCACTCACCTGTATCACGAAAAACTCCATTTTTCTTATTCTAGGAGGGAAAGGTGGACAGGCATAGCAACAGTAACCAAGGGGGCGTGGCTTAGCGAAGGGTCAATTACAACACTGTGTGCCTTTTTGTCAGACAAGCATCAAACAAAACTGCTTTAAAAGCAATGACATTACTCCCATTTGAAGCCTTCCCATCTGTCACTGGATGGAAAAAGTAGCAGACTTAGCCGTGATATATTCCCAAGATGTCCATAAATCAATCCAAATCTAACATCTGGTCTAAAGTACAGTAATATATCCATACATGGCCATGAAGTGCGGCAATATTTACTTCAAATTTTCTCTCATCTGGCTCCATAAGTGCCGTTAGTTTCAAGCTTCGGCTACTTTACTGTATTCGAATTGGAGTCTGAACTCTAACCTTTTGACTGACACCTCATGTGCACCAATAGGACACTGCGTTACAGCCTAACACAGCCAATCAATGCCAGTTATGGTTCAGCCAATGGAATTCGGAGGATTTGGACACATGATGAGCCAGGGTTAGGTCAGGGGGCTTTAAATCAGCTGCATAAAATGAACTTTTATCCAAAAATACGCATCAAGGACAGCTGATATACCTTTTTCTGTCTCTCTCTCTCTTTCTCTTTGTCTCCATCTTTGTCTGTCTCTGTCTCTGTCCCTCTCAGGACCTTTCATCGTCTACATGCTGAGGGACATCGACATCCTTGAAGACTGGACCGCAATCAAGAAGGTAACCAAAGAGCATCCATGTTGTTTTGTTTTGTTATATTAAATACATCCCAGTGTCGTGTGTATTTAGTTACCTCAATCTTTGTGATCTCTCCAGGCAAAAGCAGCTCTCACACCGCTAAAGAAGAAAGTTGAAAGTAAGTCCTCTTGACTCAAATCTGCAAACAAACAAACACAAATACATATTTTGTTTGTGTTTTTGTTGTCAGCTTTTCTGTTTTTCTCTCAGAGCGGTGATAAAAGGAGCAACTCACTGAAGAAAAGTGGCAAACAAAACCAAACTGAACACACACACTGTCGCACACATTCCCAGCTGTCCCTCCAACAGTTCAGGTTTGTCTCCGACTGAAGCTCGGCAGACTGTTGTGTTGTTTTTATCAACGCCTCTGACCCCAGCACCGCTCTGCTTGTTTGTTATTATCTATTGCTATTTAAAAGAACTTCATAATAATATGACAACCATGTATTTATAGAATGATTTTTAATGGTGATTAAAATTTTAATCTTTTGTGACACAAAGTTTGGCATCCCCCCCAGTCTCTGTGGTTTATGTGTTTCTGTCATTTTTTTTCTACTCCAGGTTTACAACTTTTAACACTTCTGTAAGTCAGCAAGATTGACTTAATGAAGGCAGCTGCAGCCATGCCAAAACATCCGTCTTTGTCCCATTTTATGTCCTGGAAAATATCAAATGTGCTTTCGACTTGTAGTTCATTGTGTCTGCTGACAAAAGGAGGAAAGTATTTAACTTCCAACAAAAATAACCAAAATTAAAACTATTCTCACCACCATACTTTGATATATTATACCATAAACAAAACATGAACACCAAGAGTAAATAGTTGGTGTCCAGAGGGTCTTCTGTGACCCCCTCCTCACTAAATCTAGCCTGCAGGTCATTGTCAGACATATGAGGAACGTAAACTTGAAGCAAAATATGTTCCTCAAAAACACTGAAAATAAATGAATCTCCATCATTAACTTGATCACTTGTGTATGTTGATGTTTTTTTTAATGAAACTGAAATTTATCTGACTTTTTCTGTGAAACTTTTTTATATATATTCCTTTCTTGATTTGAAAAAACTTTAAAATAATTCTAAACATTTTCTGTATTGCATTAAAGGTGCAGTGTGTAGAAATTAGCATTTTAGCGACATCTAGCATTCAGATTTTGGAATGAGCCCGTCCATTACTAAAACATCACATCACTAATCGACGAGAGCCGATGAAGTCCAAAAAGGATCGTGAACAAGGCATCATTTACAGCAGTTACAAGGTGAGGGTTTTTCTTTCATATTTGTAACTATTGTTTTCATATATTATAGGTCAGTTAAGATGATGATTCTAGGTTTTGTGAACTTTTAGACTCATATTCAAAAATCACACTTCACTCTTTTTGTCCCCAAAACCCACTAGTAGACAACATAGAGGATTGTTATGTCAGCCTTCACAAAGGGGAGACCCGCGGTACATAAATATAAAAAGCTTTTTCTAACTTAATAAAAAGACAATGAAAATTTTATGGGGATGATTTTACACCTATTTTGACGGACTTTACATACAAATACAAACATTACATCCAATATTCAGCGTTTCTGTTTGGCGAAATGCTGCCGACTTCTACACACTACACCTTTAAAGAGAAGCTCAGTTTATGCATTTATATGATGGCATATGAGTGCCTCTTTAAATGAAAAGATCACACTTTACAAACAAAATTGATCAGAACTCATTAATTAATGAGAAACCAAATTACCAATTTTTTGGGGGGTACAAAAGCTACAAGAAAAAACTTTTTACAATGCAAATTTATAAGAAACTAAACTTGAAATTTTGAGAAGAAAATGACATTGAGGGCCCTTTAACACGACAATGTCACCAGTAATGGAAAAGTTTTTACTTTACGGAGACGGTGTGAAAATGCTGCACATTCACACAGATCTGGGAGAACGACTGAAAACGTTGTAACGTCTCCGCTGGTCAGAATATTGACACAGCAAATCCACATTTTGTTGGAGGAGAGAAAACAAACTGAGCACAGTTAGCAGCACACATGTTGCTCAGTAGTTGACCATAGCTCTTTTTCCTGAAAGAGTACTGTGCATGCACGTGTCACCTTTTTCCCTGACAACGACTCCTGTTTACACATTGATGAAAACGAAACCATTTTCAAAACTTTTTACCCTGAACCCTGATTTCAAAAGTTTGTGGATTCAGGCTCTCAAGGCATCGTTCTTGTGTACCATCTTTTCAGGACTGTAAGTCACTCCAGAGTATAAGTCGCATCAGTCAAAAAAATGCGTCATGAAGAAGAAAAAAAAACAAATAACTTGCACCGGACCATAAGTCACATTTATTTTGTGCTCTGATAGAGAGGTGGTTGTCTTGTACGAAGTGGTAACACTAAGAAGGCCCACCTGCCTCATTTATATTCATCTCCTTGGCAGCTACCAGGACGTGGAGATAGAACTGCGCCGCTAACAAGCCTCTCACAGCAGCGCGTTGTTCAAGCACCCATCTGTAAACACTGCTTTTGGCCAGTCCCTCACAAGTTTCTCACTCACTCCAAACTTTATTTCTGCTCGATTACCGCTGAATGTTTTACTACCTGCAGTTTATCTGCAGAATAGAATTTTCATTTTGAGGGCATTTTGTTTATGTCTCGCCTAATCTTTACTCCTTGTTTCGTGTCAGTCAGTATGAATTAACATTTAAAAACATTTTAAATGATGTATATTTTGACATATAAGTCGCATCTGACTATAAGTCACAGGACCAGCCAAAGTATGAAAAAAAGTGTGACTTATAGTCCGGAAAACACGATAAAAGGAAGGCGCAAATGCAATGAAAACTCTCCATTGGCATAACATAAGCTCTTTGCCTTGTGTCATGTCTGTAGATGAGAGCATCAACAAGTCATACTTTCATGTGGACTGGATCATAATAAAATATTTTTTTAACAATTAGCTTATTTTTTTAAAGCTTGGTTGTAATCACAGATTAAATTGCTACTGTAAATTATCATTTAATTTTGATGTGATACTTACGTAATGCGTCAAAATGATTAAGAAGCCCTGAAAACTCCCTTAAATTGTCAAAAACGATCACCACAGTGAAATCCACTTTATGCACGTATTTTAATTCAAGGTCAAGAAATCAATCCACACAACTTTTCCCATTCCTAGCCAAAATCCCCAACCCAAATTTTCCCGTCCCTAACTATAATCCCAACACAACTTTTCCCATTCTTACCTAAAATCCCCAATACAAATTCGGTGGCTTTGGCCCATTAAAACCTGTTTCCCCCCGAAAAAAAACAAAACCTAAAAACATGTCCTCCAAATGGTTCTGTTCCCCGTTTAATGGCTGAGTTCAGTTTAAAGGAGAGGGTAAAAATCCAAAGGTAGTGGCCACTATCCAAACACAAAAGCCCAAAAATAGTCCTTCAAAACTCAAAAAGTGAATAATCCAGCAAAAATACATGGAAGGCAATGCATTGCAAAAAAAAAAAAAATAATAATAATAATAATATTCAGAATGTGGAAGACTCACTGGTCCTGGGAAGACTTTACTGAAGTCCAACCATTTCAGCTCCGATACTGAAAGCCGACCTTTCTACCAGTGACAAAGTTCCTGCGTGGAGGAGGTTTCACCACAGTCCTAGAGGAATATTTGGTCTACTCTCTTGGAAACAGAGGCCTTGCAGCATTGCAGAGCTCCAAATCTTCCCAAACATTTCCCCTTCTGCTCTCTTTCTGCTTCACTCCTCCCCCTCATCACACCTGAGTCACACCTGGCTGCAGCAGGTCACCTGACCAGGCAGACTGCAGCTAACAGGCATCACCTCAAATAAAACCAACAGCAATAGGGCGAGCTTGAGGATAGAACCTTGCATATAAATCCCCAAATAAAAAAAAAAATAATTAGCCAACTCAACCCCAGACTCTGTCACACTTGTTTTAGTCAAGAATCATCACATTGTGGTGAACATGTGGGCTTTTAGAGACAATGTCATGAACTGAAGTTATTCAGAGAAAATAAAGACCCTGATGTGGATGAGGTGATACTGTTTTTCTATCAAGAAGTCAAGTGCACTGGGCAGATGTAGACAATTTTTTTAAAAGTTTATAAAGTTAAAATAGAAAACAAAATTAAAATGCAAAAATGTTCTCTTAAAGTTTATGATTTCTAAATGTAGCTCCTCTGAGGTTTTTAAACTTAATGATCTTTAAAACAATGAGTTATCTCTTGAAAGTTAGCAGATTTGCCTCCACCAACGAGATTATGTTTTTGCAGGCATATGTTTGTTTATCTGTTTGTTTGTTTCTTTCTTAGCAAGGTTACACAAAAACTACTGGATGGATTTGCTGGAATTTTCAGATGTTGGTAATGGCCCAACTTAGAAATGATTAGATTTTGATGGTGATAAGTATATTTGTTTGGATGCAAAAAAAAAATCCCCAAATTTTTAAAAATCCCATAAATTAACATTGGGCAGAATTTAAAAAGACAATATCTCTGCCATTTTTTTTTAAAAACAGATTCACTTCCAATTTTACAGGATAATAAGGGGTCCATGTCTCTATCAGCAAGGTAAATTTTATCTGGATCCGATCCAGATTGACGTCACAAAAAAATAACACTTAACTTTATCATGGGAAATCCTATTGACAACATTCAATAATTCATATAAAATCAAAATAATAAGAACTGTTCCCCAAACTTGTTGTGTTCATATAGGATAACAACGTCCATGTATGTGCTGAGTTAGTTCAGATCCTGACACTATTCTGAATTTTATGATCTAGAGTTGTATCTTTTCCAAGGGTTGTGGAAAAGCTACTGCAGGAATTGAGCTGCTTGGCGGAGGTCTGCGCTCTCTGAGTGCTTTCGAGTTTGCCTTTTATCGCTTGTGGCATAAACAAAGTGATCCTTACAGAGACGTCTGTATTGTAATTGTTGTGCACGACCTCCTCATTTGGGATGAGGAGTATCTCTGCGAAGTTGGACCTCCGGAGGGACCTACTGTGGATGTTATGAGAAGGAAATATGGGGATAAAAAGTCCAACAAAAACATTTAAAAGTCAGGACAACTGAGCTCGATAGCTTTTTTTGTGGGTAATGGTGCATGGCCGTTTTTAGTTGGTTGAGGGATTTGTCTGTTAGTTCACCCGCTTGCCGGCATACCTTAACAAACTCACCCCATCACAGCAAACCCTAAACTGGACTCTGATGATTTTTTTTTAACAATACAGATGGTATTGTTAAAAAAGATAATTCCATGGAGACTCCTTTTCCAGACCAAGGACACACCAGTAACTTCAAATCAAAATTTTACAAAGAGGTTAGGGATCCTTTTGAAAACCCAAATTCCTGTTGCTGTGTGTTGTTGGAGGTCTGTGGAACTGGAGCCCCAAAGAAACTGACGCCATCCAATTTCTGTGAGTTTGCTGTGTGGTCGTGACAGGGGGTTTAAAAAAGTTGCAACACAAAAAGATATAAAAATCGTAAACATTTTGAAAAAAAGAAAGGCAGAGACCCAGAGACAGCTGTCTGCCATGCACGCCAGCAGGACAACCTATGGTCAGCAAAGGAGCTGATGAGTAGGCAGATGCCTGCAGCCTACAAGATACTGAGACCCGACAAACATCAACCGTTCACATCTGCAGCCTACAAGATCCTGAGAGCCAACAAAACATCAATGGTCCACACCTGCAGCGTACAAGATGCTGCGACCCACCTAGACAACAGCAATCCAGCAGTGAAACCTTTGAGTTGCCATGTTGTGCACCAGGACACCAGCTGTCCAGCAGCCAAACACCTGCAGTCTACAAGGATCAAAGCTCACTGCAGACACCTATGGTTTGGCACCAGACACTTTCTCCTTTACCCCCCCTTCAAAAGTCAGCAAAGGCCTGGTTATCTCACACTCAAATGGTCAAGTGGTTAGTTTTTCATGGACTGTTTTTTTATAGAAGGAGTAAACCTCCTCACAACATAGACTGCCATAACCTTGACCCTAAACCTTCATCACTGGACTGTTTTGGTTTTGTGTTTGGACATCTTGGACAACTGAGCACGTTCTCTGAGCTTCTCTACATAAATGGACTCATGGCCTATCACACTAGGCAAGTCATCCAACAACTGGACTTTACTCATCTGGACACTCCTTTTTACACTCTTGCAAGATTTGAGGCATCATCATTCATGCTGAACTCTTGACCATGCCAACTCCACAAGCTGTACAACTCAATTTTTAACCCTCTGCCCTTCAACCCATTTTGTAACCCTGTTCAAGCAATTTGTTTATATACTTACAATATTTGATGTGTGTATGGAAATATTTCTGTTTTTTGTCTGTTGTAACCATTTCATTATGATTTTATTTTCTCTTTTGTTTGGGGATTAATGATTAATCAAAAGGGGAAACTGTAATGGTAAAATTGTGATGTCTCTCCTGACTCCAGGAGAGACCAGGTCCCTTTTGTGTTTTAAATAACAATGTCTAGACCCCCGACACCACTGCTTCAACAGAAGCCTGTGAAAACCACCTTAGGGGGATGTCCCTCAGATATGCATTCCCCTCCTGACACCTTCAGCTCAGACGGACCCCAGCCATCCTGGTATCCTTGATCAAAGAACAATGACATCTCCATGTAAATCGTATGTCTTTTGTCTGCTATTGTTTTTACCATGTCTGGTCAGTGTCCCTCTCAAAACCCCTTTTGTCTTTTGTCTTTCCCTGTCTAGACCTGACCCCCACCTGTATCCAAAACCCTGTGAGTTCCTGTTTCAGCAGACAGAGAGGTGTGAAGCCCACCTTAGGGGCTGTTCCAAATGTTTAAATGTTCAAGTCTCCCTGTGCTCAGGGTCCTGCATTCGAACCACTCGTGTGTGGACTGACCTTTTCTTTGCAAAGAAAATAAAACCATGTCGGCCGGCAAGAAGTCTCTATTTCATTCTTCACCAGAAACAGGTTTCACCAACAACCAAAATTGCCCCCCCCCAAAAAAAAATAAAATAAAAAATATATATATATATTTAAATATATAGACAAAAAAAAATGTGAGTCTGTAAAATGTGTTCATATATTCTTTCTGTTCTTGCAAAGTGATGTATTTGTGTATTGACAATACAGTAGTGTAGACAGTGTGACTACAGTGTGAGTCTCATCATTTCAGAGTTCAACAAAAGAAAGTCCAAGTGATGAAATGTGTTCAAACAAAGGCCAGGATGCACCAAAAGGTAAAAACTGTAAATCTATTTTTTTCATGCTGAATAAAGTGGTAATGAAAAAATGAGAGGTACGAAGAAAGTGGAAACAAGAGAGAAAACAGACTTCGTCACAGGCTGCATGTCAGGGTCTGAAACCCAAACAAACTAACAAAAACAAAAGGTGAGGACCCAAATGCAGATAAACAAAAAAGGTTTTATTAAACACCTAAAACAGGACTAAACACCAAAAACTACTCTTTTACAAAAAGTCAAAACATTAAAGAAACAAAAATCTCTAACAAAGTAACAAATAGACACTGGTGGACAAAGGTGGAAACTCTAGAAGTAAAACTCAAATTATAAATTTAAGTAACTTTAAAAATTCAACAAAAGTAAAACTACAAACTACAAACACATGGAAACACTAGAAACACTGGAGACACTAGGAGCTCTAATTTCATAGACCAGGCGCAGGCAGGGCGCACCTGCCCTGCGCCGCGCCAACGGGGTGTGTCCAGGGCATTTTGCAAGTTTTGTGCACGGCGCAGTCTGGCGCAGGGAGGCGCACCCACGTCTCTCCCAGCAGCGCAAGTAGCAGAGAGGGAGGAGAGAAGGCATGAGTGGGTTTAACGCAGCCATGTGCAATCTTCACCAATCAAATGAACGCCTCTCCTTGCCTTTAAATGCACCGGGGGCAAGGCGCAGTGACAATTTCACCTCGGTGCAGAAGATGGTCAGAGCCGCTGTCACTTTTGCAGCAACTGGGAGAGCGCAGACGCTACCAGGCCGCGCACAGGAGGCCATGATGCGTGTCACCGTGTGGACCACCTCGCGGGATGATGTAATCTGTCCCTGTCTCATAAATAGGAGTACAAAATTAAGTTATAATTACATTTAAACACAGCAGCATGCTAATCCATTCATCATGCTTGTGATCCACCGTATCGGATGATGTGGCTGTTTGTGGTTGGCTTGAGATACGTGAACTTGTTAGTTATGACAAACGTCTCTGATCTGACATCAGATGTGACGGGACAATTAATATAGATACAAATGTATACGCTGGTTCAGACAGTTACATTAAATAGTGGTTGCTGTGATTGTTTATTGCATTGAAATGTGCCTGACACTCTGGATACCTGCCTGTGACGTTTTGGTGACGTGTGCACACAGCGTGCCTGTCAGTCAAATTACCACTGCCCGGGGTGCGCCTCGTCTGCGCCAAGGATAGACCAGGTTGGAGCTGGCGGGCTTTCAGCGCACCTTCCGCACAGTTTTTTGGCATGAAATTGTCACTGCGCCAAGCTGAATCTTTCGACACCTCCCCCTGGTGCGCCATCACACCCATCTTGGGGCAGCTGGTCTACCAAATCGCCAAATTGGCTGCGCACAGCGGTGCGCCGGACAAAATTACTACTGCGCGGGGTGCGCCACCCTGCGCCACCCTGAGTTGCGCCAGGAAATTAGAGCCCCAGGTGTAAAAGAACCAAACAAACAGAAACCCGGGAAGGAAACCCAAATGTAAATTTAAACAAAAAGGTATAAATGGAAAAACTATCAAAGAGGGATAAAAAAAAAAACCCACTAAAACTAATCTTTAATAAAAAAAGGTCCAAACTACAAGCAGCCTTAAAAAAAACAAAGATAGCCTTTAATGTTTGGCCCGTTGATGTTGTATCCTGGAAATGCACCCTCACGATTTCCGTGGAAATTGTGTAGCTACTGCCGCAATGTTAACTAGAAAAGCACTCAGAGAGCACAGACTTCCGCCAAGCAGCTTCAGTCTACCCCTAACATACATGCATACATGTGTTAGACAGATACATGTATGCACATGTCTGTATTCCCTGCTTTGGAAATCCCCCAGTCTACGGTTACCATGACAACAGAGCACTTACTGTCCCTTGAAGTTTCACACAAATGTGTTTTGGTCTTTGATTGGTCCTTTGATGTTTGGCCCTGTGATGTTGAATTCTGGAAATGCAACCTAACAATTTCCGAGGAAACTGTCTAGTTACCTCCGCAATGTTACGAATCCTTTAAACAATTCCTGTATCCGGATGGTGATCCAGATCGCTTCCAAAATCTAATAATTTATTCATTATCCCATTCCACACTTTCCCTGAAAATTTCATCCAGATCCGTCCATGACCTTTCCAGTTATCTTGAACACAGACAAACAGACAAACCAATGCCGGCAGAAACATAACCTCCTTGGTGGAGGTTAACTAGAGTTACCTGGCAACAGTTGCTATAGAAAGGGTTTTCGGACTCTGAGTAGAACTCATCAAAGGATCAGAGGACTTCAGATGTCATCACACATCAAAGGACTTCAGAAGCTTTGATGTCACACATCAGAGGACTTCAGACACTTTGATGTCACACATCAGAGGATTTCAGACACTTTGATGTCATCACACATCAGAGGACTTCAGACACTTTAATGTCACACATCAAAAGACTTCAGACACTTTGATGTCACACATTAGAGGATTTCAGACACCTTGATGTCATCACACATCAGAGGACTTCAGACACTTTGATGTCACACATCAAAGGACTTCAGACACTTTGATGTCACACATCAGAGGACTTCAGACACATTGATGACACACATCAGAGGACTTCAGAGACTTTGATGTCACACATCAGAGGACTTCAGACACTTTGATGTCACACATCAGAGGACTTCAGACACTTTGATGTCACACAATCAGAGGACTTCTTTGATGCTTTAATCTTATCTGATATTATTTTAGGAGAGGAGGGCAGCAGAGCACACCATTTTTTTGTTGTACAACATACAGAAATAACCAAACAGAGAGAGAAACATGAGCAACACTGAAGCAATGGCACACAGTTCACTTGAGATGGAAAACATCACGCTCCGCAATAAGCTAACAGCCCAAGGCTCAGAGTCAGAGATGAGACAAAAAGACCAGGAGGCATTGCAGAGCACCGTCAAGGAGTGTCAGAGGAGGAAAAACCTCAAGAGTCAAGGAGCCGATGAGCTGGAGAGGAAGGTTAAGTCCCTCAAAAAACAGCTGTTCCAGAAGAAGCAGGATGTCTTGGGGCAAATTATGACCAAATTTCTTGAGCTCTCTGTACAGCATAGAGATGAGCTGGCCGACCTATTTAACAGTCAGAAGGACGGCATAGAGGCCCTTGAGAGGGACTCAGCAGAGTCTCAAAGAGAGAGAGACCACCAGACATCAGGGGCCAATGAGCTAGAACGCAAGCTAAGAGACCAGACTGACACCATGAATGCACTGCAGACTGACTTGGAATTGTCTGTGAAGGAGCGCGATCGCATGACAGAATTGGCAGATGTTCTGGAGAAGAAAAAATCAGTGCTGAAGATGGAGGTTGAATTTCTTAAAACAGAGGCATCAACCCCGGATCAAGACATGCTGGAGGACCAGAAATCCAGCTCCTCTGAGTTCCAGCAAAAGGAGTCCAGACTACAAGCCATTATCCATATGCTGGAAGTGAAAAATTCATCAGTGAAGGAGGAGGTGAAGTCCCTAAAAGAAGAGGAATCTACCAGGGACAAGGAGCTATCTGACTGGAAGTCTGACTGGGATAAGTGTGTGAGAGAGAAGAACCTGCAAGTGTCAAGGGGAAATTGCCTGGAAGTGGAAAACTTATCACAGGAGAATGAGGCTAAGTTCCTCGCAGATGAGATCAAAAAAGAAAAGCAGAGGCTCAAATACCTGTATGAAGATCTAGAGAGGGCCAAAAAATTGTGCATGGAAGCGGAGAATGTGTCTGCTTGGTCTAGGATAAAGAAGTCCTTCACGTTGTCTCGCTATCGTCAGTTCAAGCTGAAGAGCCGGCTGGATGAGCTGGGGAAGTGCATGAACACTGCTGCTGACACAGAAAGCAGCACCATGGACCATGAAGAGTCCAGACCAACAGAAGAAAACTAGTTTCAGTTTGTCAGGACTCTTCAAGGTCCAGTAAGACAGTGCAGGGTTTTCTCCGGGTTGCTCCGGTTTCTCCCCAACAAACAACAACCAAAAAAAAAAAAAAAATCCTCAATAAACCATTTGCCTATGCCTATGTAGCAGCAGCAGAGCCGATCAGCCATGAGTTTGAGAACGACCCTCAGACAGCCTCAGACCGATCATCTGTCAGGTTATGGTCTCAGGACTAGTTGAACGGCTTATCAAAGGTGCCCAGAAGACCACTACTTCTCAGGCCTACAAATAGGACATCACAACTCTGACAGAGCGGCTGTGGGCAGAGATGAGGGGATCTGAGATAGTGTGTGACCTCAGCCCACCCCATATGAAGAAGATCTTTGACACAGTGAACAAACAGCTTTGTAAGGACTTGGGCAAGAAGGTCCTGTGGTGGAAGCTGGTGCAGCAGGACCAGTTCACATCAGGCCCACAGTTGACTGCCTAAAGAAACACCTGATCAAACCAAAGGAGACCAGCAAGGTTTGTGCTTTCTTCAAGTAACTTCAGTAGGAGAGGATGGGGGTGGGTTTTCTTCAAGTGCTTTGATTTTCCCACAGGTAGCAATCTGGAAAAAAAAACCCACACACACAAAAAAAAAAAACAATGAAATAAACAACAAAAAATGACTGCAGTTTCCATGTTACTGACTGACATTCCTTGACATATTTAGGGTGATTTAATCAATGTTAATTTATAAATCCAATTAATAAAAGTACATAATTAGAAAAAACTGCTTTTGTTGACCCCACACACACAAAAAGAAAAAGAAACAAACAACAAAAGTAAAGCAAAACAAATCAAGACAAAGCAAAAAAAAAAAAAAAAAAAAAAAACACAAAAAGAAACAATAAAGTTTTTTTTAAAAAAACAAACACAATTGGGATTGGGTTGTCCTTAAAATGCTTCGATCACAGTAAACAATCTAAAAAAGAGCATCATATTTATACATATATATATATATATATATATATATATATATATTTACAGTTATGTTCATAATAATGGCACTGTGTTTTAAATGGGGAGTAAACCTCAAAATTCTTCAAATAAATTTTATTTTAATGCACACAAATGCATTGGGGACACTGCACATTCTATTTCAAAGCAAGAAAATTGGAAAAAGTAATTGAATTTGATAATATTTTACAGAAAGTCAAGAAATATAATGTTAAAAAAAATAGCAGTGTTGACATCTTTATTTACAAACTCAAAAATGTAGTGTATAAACTAAGAATTGCTTGATGATTCAACTTTCCTGAGAATCATAAACTAATATTTAGTTGCATAACCACAGTTTCTGATAACTGCTTCACATCTGTGGTGCATGGAGCCTACCAGCTTCTGGCACCGGTCAACAGGTATTGAAGCCCAGGACAATTGCACTACGTTCCACAATTGCTCTGCATTTCTTGGTTTTGCCTCATGAACAGCATTTTTTATGTCAGCCCACAAGTTTCCAATGGGATTAAGGTCCGGGGATGTGCTGGCCACTCCATTACTTGAATTTTGTTTGTCTGGAACTATGATTTTGCTCTCTTGCTGGTGTGTTTGGGGTCATTGTCTTGTTGAAACACCCATTTCAAGGGCATTTCCTCTTCAGCATACGGCAACATGACTTCTTCCAGTATTCTGATGTACTCAAACTGATCCATGATCCCTGGTATGCCATAAATAGGACCAACACCATAGTACAGGAAACATCCCCATACCTTGATGCTTGCACCACCATGCTTCACTGTCTTCACTGTGTACTGTGGCTTGAATGCAGTGTTTTCAGGTCGTCTGACAAACTGTCTGTGGCCCTTAGACCCCAAAACTACAATCTTACTCTCATCAGTCCACAAAATATTACGCCATTTCTTTTTAGGCCAGTCAGTGTGTTCTTTGGCAAATTGTAACCGCTTCAGCACATATCTTTTTTTAACAATGGGACTCTGCGGGGGCTTCTTGCTGGTAGCTTGGCTTCACATAGACGTCGTCTGATTGTTACAGTACTCACAGGCAACCTTAGATGTTCTGAGATCCTCCTGGAGCTGATCATTGGCTGAGCCTTTGCCATTTTGGTTATTCTCCGATCCATTCGAATAGTCGTTTTTCTTTATCTTCCTCACCTTTCTGGTTTTGGCTGCCACTTTAAAGTGTTTGATATCATTTTAGCTGAACAGTCTATCATTTTCTGAACTTCTTTATAGGTTTTCCCCTCTTTTATTAACTTCTTAATCAAAGAACACTCTTCTTCTGAACAATGTCTTGAACGACCCATTTTACTCTGTTTTCAAGGACAAATGCACAGCCAGCATATGCAGCGTCAGTTGCCTTGATCCTTAAATAAGTGCCACCTGTTTAACACCTATTTTTTTCACACAATCAATTACCTCACTAATTGAACTCAGCACTGCTATTTTTTTGAACACGTCCCTTTCAGTTAATGATTCAGTTTCACAGAATCAGCAGCATGCACGTCATGCCTGTTGGGTCTGTGGGTTTTCTATACCTTTACTAAACCTTCTAGAAACTGACTTGCAGTGTAGAAATTGAAATTGTAACAAAAACAGTGATTTATCTTGCTAGTGATGTGGGACTGCTATTATTTTGAACACAACTATATATATATATATATATATATATATATATATATATGTATATGTATATATATATACACACACACATATATAAGATATATTCAATAATTTATCAAATTATCTGCAGTGCACAATTGCCTCTAACACTAGATGATGGATAGATGGATGTTTTTGTTCTCAATTAGCATTTTCCATGCTAATCAAAATGTCCCTTTATAAACCCTGTGAAAAATTAGAGGTATGGTTTACGTATTTATCAGGTCAACATGGGGCATCTCACAGCCTAAACTTTCTGCTCCTGTCACTTTAAGGCTCCATTTCCTACATGTGCCAGCCAACTCTGAGAGGTTCAAACTCACAACTCTTCACGAACTGATCAGCTTAGCGCTGCTCAGTGCCATGTTTTCAGCTCCTCTGCACCCCTTACAGTCTCTGGTTGGCCCATAGTGCCCGCCCCCTTGGCCTAACATGGCCCGCCAGTGATCATTTCTGGCCCTCACCATAATCTGGAAAATGACTTTTATATGTATTTACTCATTTTTCTTAACAAACAAAACCATGACGATCAGTAACAGACGACCGCCTCGGTCACAGCATCAGCTGACACCTCCTGCTGCAGCTACTCAGAGCCTCAGAGCCTGAAGTCATCGAGAGAGAGACAGACTTTTATTTCTGCAGATTAAGGATGATTTTTAAATTATGAGTCCAATCATCTGATTAAGGTATGGTCGCGCGCTCATGATGTCACACGCCATTCTAGCTGTCGACAGATCGCTTCCTGAATTTGTGCTCTTTTAAAAGTTTTTAAGTTCAATTTTACTGTTTTCTTTATTTTTAAGTTTCTTGAGGCTTGGACTGTCCTGACACCAGAGGTGACGTTTTATCTGTGCCGCGTTTTAAAGATATTGAGAGGGGTCTGGCTGCAGACCTGCACTGTCAGGACCCTGCATTGCAGACCTGCACTGTTAGGACCCGCTCCACTGAGAGGACCCGAGGTGATGTTTTTTCTCACGCAGTGCTGTTAGTTTTTGCCGTAAAGAGTGAAGATGGGGAGAAGGTGAGTAAAAGTCAAGTGACTACTTTTCGTCATTTTTGAAGCCACAGAAGAAGTCTTTATTCAATAGAACATTGCATTTACCACTATATATTGCCCTGTGACCTTATAAAGAAATGACTTTTGGACCCTGGGTGTTTTTTAGCACTGTGTTTTTTTTAGCACTGTTATTGTAGTTATGATAATGTGGCGAGTGCTAAGTAGGCTAACTTTGTGATTAGCCGTGGGTGTATTATTTGGATATTTCTATGAGAAAAGCTTGACATGAGAAGGCTTTAAATGTTGTTGGGATGTATGAAAATACCCAAAATGATCACTATATGATCCCTGACTACTTGATTAGTATAAGCAGATTAAGCGCTGTTATCATAGTTATGGTAACAGTGGCTAGCACTAACTAGGCTAGCTTTAGGATTAGCCATGGATGTATTATTTAGATATATCTGTGAGATAAGCTTGACATGAGAAGGCTTTGACTGTTGTGGCACTTTGATATGTATATGTATGAAAACACCCAAAATGATCACTGAATACTTGATTAGTATAAGCAAATTATTTAAACAAATCCAAATAATGTTTTTTTTTCTATAGACCGGTGCCGTGGGCTGAGTGGTGGATCACTGTAAAAAGCAGCTGAATGGATACAGGCTAACAAACATTTGCAGCCAAAGTGGAGACGCCTGACATCATGGATCCACATGAAGAAGAAAGCAAAGAATCCATTCTGGAGCTTTTTAAGTTTATCTCTTATAATACTGAAGACATGTGGATGTTCTGAGAGAAGATAATGGACAATAGAGGGTACTTGGCGCACTGTGAATACAAAGAGGAGAAAAAATAAAAAGACATCTTTGAAAGTCTGCTTTGTGTCTACTCTGCTTTCTTCTGTAACAGATGTTATTGGCTGTCTGGCTCATGTAACTAGGTACTCAGTAATTCACTTTGAATAGACAAAGCAAAGTTAATTTTAAATCATCATCCCTCACACCCTCCTGGGAAATACAGGTGGCCCGACAGCACAGATAAGAAAATAGCAGTATAGAAAGCAATATTAAGTAATTATTATATGAATTATTATACTGTGTAACAATTGTGAACACACAAGGTATGCCCGTGTTAAAGACTTGTGTAAATAAATAAGTAAATTAATCCAAAAGTGCATAAGGTTTCATTTTCAATGATAAATAATGGTATAAAAGCAAAGAACAATCAGCAATTGGTTGGAGTGTAGGAGTATAATGCAATCACACATAAGGTGTTTTAACATATTTCTTAAAAATGAATTTTTTACTGAATAAATTAAAATACTGGTGTAAAACAATTCATGTTTTAGAGGATAATAACAAAAGGTGTACATTTAGTTTTTATTATTTATCTGTAAAATAACCCTCGAAGTGATTATCCTGTTTTGTATTTTCTCTATTTTTTTCTCTTGATATTTACTTGTGTTTTTTCCTATTATCCTGTAGAACTTGAAACGTATACTTATTTTTTCACCTTTTTAATTGAACACATGAATACGCAAATAAATCATATTCACAATGTAAACACAAAATAAAGTCCCCCATAATAAAGTATATTTACACAAGACAAAAAAACGTATTTCCAGGTACAGTCACTTTTATTTTGAAAGGCTTTGAAACAACTTCCGGTCCACACATCCACACATTTTTCCACACATGTATGTTGCCAAAGACAGCCACAGGACATTTGTAGACACAACATAATCACAGCCGCTATGGAGGGTAAACACCAACATTTATATCAAGAAGGCAGCTGAAGATCAGTTGTCTGGTGATAGGCCTCACGTAATCAGACAAGACATGCTTAAAACACATGAAAATGATCTCCAGTCATCTCTCTTGTGATGCTCAACCATTTCATCATGTCGTTGTCAAGCTACATGTGGCTACAACCTTGACAATATGACCTGTGATGAAAAATGCCCGTCGGCGGCCACCCGGCCCCCCTCATGATTTCTGTAGAAATTGTCCAGTATTGTAACTGTTCTTATGATGCATGTTATGATGTAATTTACTGATAAAATTGGGACAACAAAAGATACATTTTCCTAGCTATTTATTTTTTGTGCATAACCACAAAACAATGGATATAAATATCCATACATAACATAAGCAAAAAGTATGGTCACCACCAAGCTTTTAGAACATGTTGTAAACCATATTACAATATTACTAGCCATAATATCCATAAAACAGTGGCAATAACATGTCAACAAAACACTTTTTTTGTGTAGGACATGCTGTAAACATTTGTGTTCTCCTATTACACTATTTTATTTAGCCTAATTAAAAAAAACAGTTGGCTGAAAATGAAATATAAAACAGTCTTATGATGGCTCACTCACAAAGTATAAGTTTATTCAGTGGATATTTTAACTTGTAGTAGCTGTTTAACATGCATCCTGCTGAGTAGATGAACGGTGGTCACCTCCACCACATCCGAGAGCAGCTGGTACTCGCATCATTACCAGGCAAAAAAGCAGGCTGTTTCACGTTGCAGAACAGTGCTGCACAGAAGCTCCAAAATGAAAAATGATAATTGATTTTTGAAGGAATGGATATGTCGCTTATGTTTTGGCGTACTACGTTTTTTTTTCTTTTTGACCTGGCGCACCAGGCCTGTACAATGTAGGGGAAACACTGGTTCAAATTGGCATCTAAATGACTTTCTTTATATATATAATTGAAAATATGGTGGTTATGATCAGAACTAAAGTGAAAAAAAAAGCAGAAAAAAAATATTAGTGACATTTTTAGGCTGTTTTAGAAGGGGACAAAAATGTCCCTTTTCAGAAATTAAAGAGTATTTTAGCTACAGAATGAAAAATTGCATAGTATATGATGTGTGTTCGAAATTTGAAAAATAGTATAAAAAAAAAAAAAAAAAAAAATGCACAATTTTACCAAATATGACGAGGATGACTCCCCCCCCCCCCCCCCCCCCCTTCTTCCCTCCTTCCTTCCCTTCTTCCTTCCCTTCTTCCCTCCACCCCCCTCTTTCCTTCCTTCCCTTCTCCCCCCACCCCCCTTTTTTTCCTTTCCTTCTTCCCTCCCTCCTTCCTTCTTTCCTGCCTTCAGGAGTGGACAAACTGGCAGTGATTACTAACTGCATTGCTACAGCACTGTAGTTAATGCTTGTCTGTCAGCTGATAGTTTTAGATAATAATGTCGAGGTTTTCAATATATAATATGTAACCAATTTATGCCTCAACATAATCCAATAATGATTAATTTAATACAGGGAATTTAATAAGTGCTGACTATCAGTGGAAAGTAGTTAAATATTATTACCTCCGCCAAGGAGGTTATGTTTTTGGGAGGGTTTGTTTGTCTGTCTGTTAGTTAGTTAGCAACATTACTCAAAAAGTTATGGACGGATATTGATGAAATTTTCAGGGAATGTCCGGATTGGGATAAGGAACAAATGATTAGATTTTGGAAGCAATCCCAATCTCCGTCTGGATCCAGGAATTTTTTAAAGGATTCTTTAACATTGGGAGATAGGGCCATTTTCAACATTTCTGCATATAACTCCACAAATAATGGTCAGGGCACTTGGGAAAAAAATACAGGACAAGTTTCTAACATGCTCTACAGTCTATCAAAGACTGATCCGGATAAAGGAATAATTCCAGATAATATGATCCAGAATATGAAAAAATAGGAAGAGAACAAATGAAGCTATAAACACGCAACAAACACCATTACATGGCCAAGGCATTGTGGAATTTGGAAGGTGCCAACTGATTTGCTGTATCTTCAAAAGCTAGGGAGCTAGATCCAGAAGAAAACCGCCATTAAGGAATATTCAATTTTTGAACCTCACCTTAATCTAGCTGTTTGCCAGTCAAATGCAGAGAAGGCATTCATGAAGGAAATGACCTGTGGATTTATATCAGATTTCTTTCGCCTCACAGTTCTGCCAGTTTTCCTGCTTGTCTGGACCTTGGCTGTGCACTTGATGGAATCTGGATTGATCCTAGCAAGGAACCTAATAGAAATGAAAATGGAAGTTAATATATCTCTTAGCCAGTTTGATGAGCACATCATCTTAACAGAAGTCCTCTCAGGACAGTTCAAGAAGTTTATAGAAATCAACCTGAAAGGATATGAACTTTAAGAGTCAAATATTTTTCTGTCAAGGTGCCCCCTAACTGTTAAAACATAGAAATGTCTTTGATGCCGATTCGAGTTTAGAACATACGACTTACATTGCCCTGAATGAACATAATTGTACGTACAAATCGTTTTAGATTTTCTCTGATTCTGTGTTTTCATCTTGGAATACAAATTAATGTTCTTTCACTACTAGTAAGTGTTCTGGGATTATTCAAATATTTGTCATTCAAGGTCAAGTTAGAATGTTATTGGCAATACCTCTGCACAAATTCCAGTGTTGTGACTGCTTCCACCTGATATTCAATGTTGAATACATAGAAACTGGCAAAGAGGACAGCCAAGGCAGTTCTAAATCCGGCATGGGAGGAGAATGTGGGATAACAACACGGCCCTCGATGGACAGCATCCACTTGTTAGCAGACCACACAGAGTCTCCTGCAATAGTCAAACATAAAACAACTGAATTACAATTAAGTAATGTCTGACTCTGCAGACCCTCTTCCCTGGCTCAGTGTTGCAGTGGCTGAGTGGGCAGGAGGGTGTCTGGTGATCAGAAGGTCATTGGCTCATCCCTGGCCCACCAAGTCGATGTGGTGGGCCAGGCACTGCAGTAATGACACTTCCTCACTAGTCTTAACAGAGTTAATACAGAGGACAAATGTCACATACACCATGTACACCATACCTCCCAAACAACTAAAGGGGCATAAATTATCCTTTTTTTTTTAACTTTCTTTTTTTATTTTACTTATGCCGTCTGAAATAGCATTTATTTGTAAAGTTGAACTGCCTTACCTGACTATATTCTCTGCGTATGTCCACTTAGTTTAATTCTTCTCCAAATTTGCTTTTAATGAATGACAGTTTTACCTCGTGCAATGAGCCTTGGGGTGCTGAGGAGGACCAACTGTTCCTCTGCAGGAGTTGGTGTCACCTATGAGTATTAGAATTTAGATTAACAAAAGCACAGAAAAGCACTTCACGCAATTATTACAGAAAGAATACCTACACAGTAAAAAGAGTGCTTTCCACTGTATAGTATCAGCTCAAACCGACTCGCCTTTTCAGTTTTACAATGGGCAAAAGTAGTAGCTAGTACCTGGTATCTTATTGGCATAACCTCTGTTGTGGTTCAGAGAGAACAGAGGCGATGCCAAAAGATGATGTGAGAACTCTGGACTACAGTACTTTCATTGTCTCATATTGCATAGAAGATCCTTATAGTCATTAACAAAGTTTTAAAATAGCCATTATACATGTGTATTGAAAAATGTTGCAACTGTATTGTTTATTTCTCACTTAACATGTTAACAGTAATGATTTTTATTTGACCCTGAGGGTAAAAGAGATTGTTTCCCAACATTGTCATTGCTTTAAAGCTCTCCCAAGCAGAGTGGTGGACATCGCTATGACATCAAGCTACAGTAAAATGAAAGGGTACTATCTGCTTTGAATAATAAAATACACTACCAGAGTCTAGTATAGTAGTGAGTAGTGTCAATCTTGTTCAATGAGAAAGTGGCAACAGATAACAATTAAATCATTTAAACATTCTGATTAGCATTCCAATGCACATTCATCTGATGAATCCAACAAGGCACCAACATGGTAAAGAAAAACGAAATTGTGAGTGGGTTGAAATTAGGGCCCGACCGATGTGGATTTTTTGAAGCCGATACCGATATTTGGCAGAACAAAATACAGATTACCGATTAATCAGCCGATTAATTAAAAAAATATATATATAAAATGATTTTTTTAAAAATGGTCCAAAAACACTTACAACAATGAATATATGAATTACAGGCAGAACATTTGACCATTTTACAATACTTTGTTACTAAGTATTTGTTTAACTTTACCACAGAGGGGAATTTTCAAGCACAAAAACATGCAAAGCATTAAACCTCTGGTTAAAAAGAGTTACTCTTTTTCTTGTACTTCTTGTTGATGAAAATAATAAGAAGGTAGGTTATAGTTCAGGTAGAACAACTTTTAAAAAGTTGTAAACAGGTCATTGTGAGAGGAAAGCAACAACATTGTTTTCATAGACCAAGCAGTGTTCTCTCATGGAATCGACAATGACTTTAACCATGTGTCGGCGATCCCCTGGCTCTGGACGATTACCAGCATCAATGGCTCTTTTGAGAGAGGGCCTCATTTTGTCCCATTGCACCTGAAATCTGTCCACCCAATTGCTGTGTCCACGTGGACTGGTTGATTGACCGGTGGAAGGCTCATCTGAGAATGACCGAGAGGGGGAAGACACAGTACTAGGGGTAGAAACAAGTGAAGAGGCGGTCGACTGGGGACTTTTTGGATCTGCATAACAAATCGACATAAGCACAAAAAAGACAATAGTTAATAATGTCTTATTCCTACATTTTTCATCTTAATAGAGCCATTATCATCAAGATACAATTGCAATGAACATTAACATGTAAAAGAGACAGCTTACCACTTTTGAAAGAATCAATCAATCTTCTGCACTGAATGGGTGATAGCAGATGACTGATGTCTGCCTCTTTAATAAACTGAAGATCATCTGGCCCTTCCACACCCAAGGTTGTTTCCAACTCCTGAACCACTGCTTCCACCTTCTCCCTCCGTAGCTGTGGTAGGCAATCAAGTTGAGACCAAACTGATTATATGTGGCCAATGGATAGTAGTCTGCTAGACTGTCCACAGACACACACTCATAATGAGCATTATGACTGTTTTGTAGACAGTGTACACCAAGATCCAAAACACGCACTGACTGATACAGCTCAACAACAAAATGCCGACATGCTTGATTAATCAGTATGAGCACAATTTTCCCAAACTTCATGGCAAAAGTTATTCTGCCACTTACCCATTTCCACCATATGGGTAGTCATTACTGTAACATGCATTACTTTTTGTTCTTTTAATGCAATGGGTTAGATACACTGCCTGGCCAAAAAAAAAAGTCGCCACCTGGATTTAACTAAGCAAATAGGTACGAGCCTCCTACTGGATAGTTACTGCATGGGCGATTATCTTTCAGCTGGAAACAAGTTATTTAACCTCAGCTGATGCAATGTGTAGCTTCTCAGTTCTTAAACAACCATGTCGAAAGACACATCCTGTGGTCATGGAAAAGATGTTAGTCTGTTTAACAAGGGTCAAATCATTGGCATGAATCAAGCAGAGAAAACATTTAAGAAGACTGCAGAAACTACTAAAATTGGGTTCAGAACTGTCCAAAGCATTATTAAAAACTGGAAGGACAGTATGGAACCATCGTCTTTGAGGAAGAAATGTGGTCTGAAAAAAATCCTGAATGATTGTGATCACCGATCGCTTAAACGTTTGGCCAAATCAAATCAAAGAAAAACAACAGTAGAACTCAGGGGTATGTTTAATAGTGAAAGTAAGAGCATTTCAACATGCACAATGCCAAGGGAACTCAAGGGATTGGGACTGAACAGCTGTGTAGCCTTAAGAAAACCACTAATCAGTAAGGCTAACCGGAAAAAGGACTTCAGTTTGCTCTGGAGCATAAAGAGTGGACTCTGGAGGACTGCAAGAAGTCATGTGGTCTGATAAGTCCAGATTTACCCTGTTCCAGAGTGATGGGAGCATCAGAGTAACAAGAGAGGCAGGTGAAGTGATGCACCCATCATGCCTAGTGCCTACTGTACAAGCCTGTGGGGGCAGTGCTATGATAATGCTGCAGTTGGTCAGGTCTCGGTTCAGCAACATCATGTGCCCAAAGAATGAGGTCAGCTGACTACCTGAATATACTGAATGACCAGGTTATTCCATCAATGGATTTTTTTCTTCCCTAATCGCATGGACATATTCCAAGATGACAATGCCAGGATTTATCAGGCTCAAACTGTGAAAGAGTGGTTTAGGCAGCATGAGACATCATTTTCACACATGGATTGGCCACCAGAGAGTCCAGACCTGAACCCCATTGAGAATCTTTGGGATGTGCTGGAGAAGGCTTTGCACATTGGTCAGACTCTCCCATCATCAATACAAGCTCTTGGTGAAAAATTAATGCAACACTGGATGGAAATAAATCTTGTGACATTGCAGAAGCTTATTGAAACAATGCCATAGCGAATGCATGCTGTAATCAAAGCTAAAGTTGGTCCAATGAAATATTAGAGTGTGTGACCTTTTTTTTGGCCAGGCAGTGTATTTCATTGTTGAAATAATATTAAGGAGCCTTACTGTTAGCAAAAATATTTTAGCCGAGTCAACATGTCTATCACAATTTTTGATGCTAAATAGCAAAATGTCACTCATTACCGTTATGCTTTTCTTTCATTACCACGTAATCTAGAGGCCTGTTATGGTAATGAAGTTAAAATTACGGTAATGAGTATTGACAATCCCATATATTACATTAAACAACTTTTAATAAAATGTAGTTTATGCCAACATAAATTCCTTTGTATGAAAATCTAAGCAAAGTGAGGAATAGAAGGATGTGCAAAGAGCTCTGGTGCAGAAACACAGAGGACATTTTTAGGACAACTCAGAACTTATTGTGAGGAACCAGATAAAGGACAGAGAGTGATGGGCCTAAATAACTACTCTCACTCTATGGAGGGCATGAGCTTCTGTTGTTGCTAAGTCAAAAGGTTGTCACAGCACTCCTTTTGACAACAAGTTTATATACAATTATAATTATGTGTCTTTTATCAGCTCTGCAGTGTGGTTTGCTGGTTTGGAAAGAGGTTTGTGTGTATGTTTAAGAATATATTTTGATGGCACAGTGACCATTTTTAACTTTGCAGAGCCGTTGGATCCACCTAATTCGATGTCTGTAATCAGATAGATCCATCGTGCCAAACTCCAATCTACAACGATTGTGCTCGGCTCAAAGAAGGGCGGCTCAACCACTTAAACTTAAGAAAAACTCAGTTCCAACAAATGCTGCACCATGAGACAGAAAAATGTTAAATCTAACTACAAATGGAAATGTATCCGCAATTAATAGTTTGTCTATCATCAACTAAAATAATGTTAGATATATACTTAAACTTGTGTCTTATGATAACATATTGTCTTAAGTAGGGATGTAACAGTTACCGGTAAAATGGTAAACCGCGGTAAAATTTTAGACAGTTAGTATTTCCGTGTCCTGTAAACCGAGTTTGATTACCACACTGTGTCAATAACTCACGGTGATGCTGCTCACTGCCTGGAAAAGCCAGAACTATGTGTCTGCTCCTCAGTAAACCAGAGATTTTTCCCCTTGAGACAGACAAAGTCTGAAGTCTGGACGAATTTTGGATTTTACAAAGATGCCGAGGGTAAACTGACTGAAGACTGTCACCCATGCTAAAACACGAAGCTGTTGCCGGCAGGTGAAAAAGACGTGAGAGATTAAAACTCCTGTAACTCCTCGAGTAAATGAGCTGACTGAGCCAGAGAGAGTGAGAGTGAGAAGATTCAGTGAGCCATACCTGAGTGAATTATAGGTGATTTATCAGTATTTTCTGAGTAAATAATGTATATATGTTGTAAATAATCGCATAAGTATCATTCTGGAGTGTTTTCTTGGCGTTCTTTTGCCGTCTATATGCCGTGTTTTGCGAATAGATCGTCTTTTTCCATCATAGTTCTTGTTTTATGGATTTCATCAATCGTAATTTGGAAATATTGGAGGAGGAAATGTGGAGATCTGCCAGGGAGAGGGGAGACCAGAGGAGAGTCATGGAGGGGGCTAACTGGACAGGAATAGCCTCAGGGACTATCGTCATTAAAAAAACACCTGGAAATGGTCTGATATAAGGAGCTGTAACATGGACACTAATGCTGTAGGCAAACAAAAATGTGTGAGTGTGTGTAAAATAGGTTAAGTTTATTTTTGGTCATCTCAGAAACTTTAAACATATTCATTTACAAATGTTTATGAAGAGAATCCTGTTTGAAGTTCAAATCTGTTTTTTTCTTTTCTTGTAATTACACACAGTTTAAGCATTCATAACATAATAATGACAAATACTTGCCAGAATTGTTTACTTTTATTTCTCATGAAAAAAAGGGTAAAAAATTAACTAAAAAGGACATTTCCTGACACATTTATTGACAAAAAGACAAAAAGACCTGTTATAATTGTAATATTAAAAGGGTGAAATGATTTCAAGTGTGTGCAAAAGTACTTTTTGAACATTTTGAGCACACTGCAACAATACCGCGATAATAATGATAACCGTGATAATTTTGGGCACAAGAACCATACCGTTACATCCCTAGTCTTAAGATCAAAATATTTACTGCTATCTAGTTGCTTAATGGTAGGCTTAGAAGTAGCATACCTACCGATTTCCATCCAATTGAGTTAAGTAATTCTAACAAACTGAGAAATAGCTGTAATGTAATTATATTGAATAAAACAGAGATGAAAAGACTATGAGGATTTATGCAATTGAAGCTCATAGTATTTGCCTAATTTACTCAAAAACGATTTATGTAATTTCTTTAAATAAATTCTACGTAATTAAATTATGTTGATACACCCATTACAGTTTCTTAAATTCAGTTCATTCAGATCACATTACATTACACTAAACACATTGCACATTTTCAATTAATACCCATTTATTGAAATCTGGGTATTAAAACGGACATTCAACTGCAAAGTGAGCCGTAACAATAAGCGAAGCAGTAAATTAAGACTTCTGCCTTTCACACAATATGTGGCCAGAAAAGTCCAAAGTGCATATCCATAGGAGAGAAAAACTGAGTTCCATGGTGCCATTAGTCTTTAGGTTTTCTTCTTTTTTTTTTTTTAAATAAAAATGTTATTAAAAAAAAAAAAAAAGAAAACAAGCTTCTACAAAACACCTGTTAGATGACTCCTTTGCTGTTACGAACATAATCCTGGGTAAAAACAACCCAAAACATGGTTATTTCCTTTATATAATAAAACCTTAAACCAACACTAAATAACTTTTCAGCCTTCATAAAATATTTTCATAACTTTTGTGATGAAACATCGACTTACAACTAGTTGAATGACACCTCTGTCGTGGCCTGGGGGGGTCTGTATCGCTTTCACTGGCACTAAGCAACTTTGAGGAGGGTGGCACGAAACCTCCCACACAAAAGACTACAAATGTGCTGACTGCTTTACCGCATACGTCACTTCCCCCTTTCCCCATTCGCTACAAAGACGGAAGTCGAGTCGAACGCCTGCGCGCAACTAGTGCTAGAAGCTGCAAAACAAACGAAGAAACGAAAAGTTTTGTCTGAGGAGACAAAAAAAGAAAGAGGGAGGCTACCCAGATAAAAGGACAGTCAAGGATTAACATTGGCCCAGCTTTCACTTTCTGGCGTGAGCTCAAAGACGAGGAGGGATTTCCGACCGACGCTGCCTTGGCTCTGTTCCTGCTGGACTAGTAAGTAGCTTCCTCCTGCCGGGATCTGTACGTGTGTTTACTGTGAAATTAGCCAACATAGCGTTTTATTTATCGGTTTCAAGGCTCTAAAACTCGTCAGCGCGTCAGTCGCTAAGTAAGGGGGGAGGCGGTGGGGGGATACGGTACAAAACAAATTAACACGTTTATTACCGCCTTTGTCCACCGGCGCCGCGATAATCAACGAAAACTGAAAGTTCTTAAGTGTTGCTTTAAGATTGGCCACCTACTAAACTCAGTAACATCTTCAATTTGTTGAACTTTGTTTATATGAGTTAAACTGGCTGCAATCACAACTTTTCTATAGCCCTAATTTGCATTCAACAATGTCCACACTTTTCAAAGTCATGAATTTTCTTTAAACATGTAACTCAGTTATTTCAAAACAAAAAGTCCCTTGTGGTCTCTTTGATGACTGTGCATTTTTGTGACCAAATAGCTGTCACTTTAAACAAAAAGAAATCTGTTGTGTAACACATTTTCCTAACCCTGTCTATGGCTGGGTTTCACAGTTTTACATCAAGGTAACAGCATGTCTCTTGCTAGAAAGCTAACTGCTAAATTTGCCATTGAACTTCTGTTTCTGTTGACCTTTACATTTCAAATTCCAACAATTTTCAACGCATTGGTTTTTAAGTACTTTTCTGCAAGTATGCAATAAACATCTTCAGTAACAACAAATTGAAATAAAACTCTTCAAAAACAATAATGAAATTCAGTCTGTGCTCAACCTGAAAGGTGCTTCGTAGGAGAGTAATATCACAACTGGTGATTCAAGGTTTGATGCTGTGCTTAAGACAAAGGATGTGGATAATGAATGTAAACCTTTCAATGTCCACGGGAAAAAGCTGTCCAAGTAAACGTAAAGTGCAACAATAACAATGCTTTAGTGTCCATTTCTTTTAAGTGCATCTAAGTCAAGTCAAAAATGTATCTGAATGACAAAATGCACAATAAAGTTCACTGCAGCATCTTGATTTTTAATGACTGAACTTTGGGTGAGAGCTTCTTTCCATCCAGATTCATCAGTACCTTTTGGAACACTTCGAATGTGCATTTCCATACCTGTGGGTAGCTTAAGTTCAGTGCATAGATCAATCCAAATAGCATAGCACATCCATGAGTGATGCTTCTCAGGCCAGCAAGGACTTCCACTCCCTCAATCAAAACACCCACGTCCTCAGGCTCCTCTTCTGGCTCTGCATTTTCTTTTCTGATCACATAGATCCCCATGGTGGTCTGAGGAAAGTCTCTCTCCATTTCTTCAAAGTCCACATTCTGACCAACACAGAGAAGATCAGGTTGAACAGGGTTTGACAAAAAATTCCAAACAAAGCACCAACATGCCTCCAGAGAAACAAATATTCAGTTGGGCTTAAGACTTCAGAGGGGTATTTTACAAAAGATGATAAAGTGTTAGGTCTGGCTTACTTTGGCTAGTCTGGCTTATTTTCCTTATCAGTATGGCTAATTGCACACAACACAAACACAAATTGATGCCCTTGTTTATATATTTGATTCAAACAGGCTACAAATTCAAGCAATACATTTTATAACACCAAGATGACAGAAAGATAGATGAAGAGGATAGACTGACTGATCAAAGATAGATCATTTTCTTTCATGAAATACAACTCATACTTGAAACTGACCTGCAAGCCATGATAGATCGATGACAGATGACAGATGACAGAAGGATAGATGACAGATGATAAACAGATGACAGAAGGATGAAGGATAGATGACAGATGATAGATGACAGATAGATGACAGATGACAGATAGATGACAGATGACAGAAGGATAAAGGATAGATGATAGATGACAGATGGATGACAGATAGATGACAGATGATAGATGACAGATAGATGATAGATGACAGATAGATGACAGATAGATTGCAGATGACGGATGATAGATAGATGACAGATAGATGACAGATGACAGATAGATGACACACAGATAACAGATAGATGACGGATTATAGATGACAGATAACAGATAGATGACAGATGATAGATGACAGATAGATGACAGATGATAGACGACAGATGATAGATGACAGATAGATGACAGATAGATGATAGATGACAGATGACAGATGGATGACAGATAGATGACAGATAACATATAGATGACAGATAGATGACAGATGATAGATGACAGATAGGTGATAGATGACAGAAGACAGATGATAGATAGATGACACATAGATGACAGATGACAGATAGACAGAAGACAGATGATAGATTATTGACTGATCAAAGACATGTTTTCTTTCGTGAAATACAACTCATACATGAAATTGACTGTCAAGCTTAAAATAAAAAGCAGTCTACAGTATCAGTGCTGTTTACTCTACTCATTAACTTACTTCATCAGCTTCAAAAAGGGCTGGCCATCTGTTTCGGATTTCGGCAACCACTGGCATGTTTTCAACCACTTCTTGTCGTTTGTATGAGAAGGTAAGTTCTTTTTTCCTCCTTGATCACAGCGCCATTGTTCCTCTTCTTCACTTCGGTCAAAAGAGCAACCCGTTCCTTCTCAAGGCTGTCTCTGGTTTCTCCTTTAGGATAGCAGGGAAGGAAATTTACTTCTGCCTTCCTTGGCTTCTTTATGTTAGCAGCAGGCTTTCCTTGACCTTCACGTTTATTTTTCAGGGAATTGACTGCAACTTCTGGGTGTCCATGTCGCCCAAGAATGGAGCGCAAGTTAGCCATCTTCACCTTCAGGTGTTGCTTCCATCCATCATGGCCTGTTTGGGATCCCCTCTCACACAAACAGGGGTGGGCCTTTGCAGCTTCTTCCAGTTGACCATCCTTGGGGTATGCAGTGTACATGTAAGTTTTTCAGACATGCCTTCGAGGATATCAGACCTCAGCTTTGGGGAGGGTGAGAGAAGAGTTCCATTTTTTCTAAATTCTTCATTTGCTTTCTCCAGTTGTAGCTCTGCAGCACAAGTAAAGTGAGGAACAACAAAGACTTCAGGCCAAGAACAGGATCTTGTCTCAGGAGAGGATATCTCAGAAGATGACATATCAGCAGATGACATCAGTATTGTACTGCTACTTCCTGATAAATCAAATGATACAGCATCTTCATCTTGCGAGGAAGCTGAATGAATCATACCAGCTGTTGTCACTTGAGCAGTAGGGCTGATGGCAGTCAAGGGCAGAGTCATGTGAACACCAGAGGTTGTGGACTCAATGGGAAGGTAAATTACCTTGAGAGTACTTCGGTCTTGAACCTCACTGGTTGATGACAGATTGAAGTATTCATTCCCAAAGTCTTTACCTTGGGACTGAAGCCTAAATGGCTTATCAAGTCCTAAAATAGTCTTATCTTGAGACAAAGTTCCTCCACAGAATTCCGGTCTCAAGGGTCAGCTTTCTGGAGTCATGGTCCCCGCCAACCAGATTCTCAGGGTAATTCGACCAGCCATGTCCCACCAATCACTCTGAAGAGGTGAGAGAAGACGAAAGGGAAAGAACAGATTTATAGCTTTACATTTTGTTTCATAAAAAGTTCAACAATACCATATTTGGTACGGGATCATTTCATGTCAACTCATTGAGAATTTAGAGCTAAGATACTTGTTGCAAACTACACATTTTTTTTCAATATTAAGTACATTTTTCAACCCAGTCAAATGAGAAATAAGCAGATGATTATACACGAAGGAATTTTAAAAATAGTAATTACGGTAAAAAGTTTTGAGAAGAATTACAGGATTTTGCAAGGTTCCATGATTTCAACAGAATATTTCACTGGGATGCCCAACTCAAGTAGGCATGGAATTACCCTGATCTGTTATTTCCCCCATAAATACCCTTCAACCCCCTCCCTGTACTAAAAAATGATAGAGTAGAGTTAAAGTTAAAGTTAAGTTAAATGATCAAACCTGTGATGATTATGTGTCTTTTCAAGGTCACCATTCTCATGTCCCCAACTGTGTAGTCAGCAAGTGGATAGGGATCACTCAACTGCTCAAGTGAAACCAGGACAACCTCTCTACTGGGTGAAGTGGTCAGTTCAAATGCTCTAAAATGCTGCCTGTGCCAGCCACACATCACCCTGACAATAAAGTTCAGCTTGTCCTCCAGCAGATCCGTATGCAACTAGCATACCGTTTCTGTAGTAATACCTGTAATACCTTGGAATGTCACATTTTTTGCAAGATGGACTTCAGTTATACCCTGAAAACTCTGCCTGAGGGTTGATGCCACCTCCTGATTTAGAATATTTACAGTAACAGTGGACACATGCACAACTTCCAACGTGGATTTCTTGAGACTGGGAGAACTGATATGGTAAGCTATCATCTGCTGATGTTTGGATGCTAGGGTAAGTGCTATGTTCTTGAAACAATTTGTGTGCCGCGCAACTTGTTTAAAAAAAACTGTGTTTGGCCTCAAATCTCATGGTCCATAGTGTTGCTAATGGGCCAAAAAACTCTATCATTTGGGGGTACTGTTCCAGGAAGTGATGTTTCGGCAAGAGCTTTATATCAGGGAAAAGTTCTAAAAATGTTCAGAAATTTTGCAATGTAGATATGCAACGGTCTCACTTGTTTGCACAGGAGCTACAACTAGTTCAACAATGTCCTTTAAGTCTAAGAGCACCTGCCAAGCTGGCTCTCCTTCTGGTATCAGTCCTCCAATCATAAAGGGAAGCAGTCTCAGCAATGACCAATTTTCATGTGCATTGCCTCCTATGGTTTTTTAGAGGCATACTTTGGCGGGATAGAATGTGGTCGGTTGGTTTTATCACCCCACTTGTAAGGAAAATTTTAGATCACTGTGTTTAGACTATCAAGACTAAAGTAATTCTTTGGGATCAATAACTTTAAGCAAAGAGCCTGCTCTATGGGTATGATGCCCTCAAATAAATCGTGCACAAGGTCTGGAGGATAGCCTCTGGTTACATGAAAATGAGCAAGGTGATTGGTTAGAATGCAAGCTCTTTTTACTCTGAAGCAGGTTGTTCCACTCTCCTGTGCAAACTTCACATGTGCATCATGTGTCTCTTCATTTCTAAGTTGAAAAGCACCTGACAGAACGTCTTTTGAATTTATTTCTGACCTCTCACCTGTACAAAATCTGCAGATGTATTATACTGAAAAGTTTGATTTCTCTTGGTATCAAGTATGATTTCAACAGGCTCTATAACACAAAACTTTTTGTAATACTGTTTGCGTTTAAATCCAGTAGCAAGTGGACCCTCTTTGCCAACAGCTTTCCCCAGTGGATGAGATTAACTAAGTGCAACCGCAAGTTCTTTAACAACTGATGTGTCAATCTGGAGGTTGTGATTTTTCAAGATATCTGACAGAATATTCAAAGTGACTGGCACAGATGCTGAGCTTATTACAAAGTGGATCTCATCCAGCAATTCATCAATAGCTTTAGTGGAAACATGAAGAATATTTTCCAGCTTTAGTAGAACAGCTGCAACTTTCAGTTCCATGACTTTTGAAAGGTCATCCACCACAAGATTGTCACCATCCACATTCAACAGTGTGTCACATTCTACATCTACATCTGATGATGGGTAATCATCAACAGACTCATCTGACAGCAGAGGCTGTGCAGTGGTAGTAACCACACCAGCTTTAAAATCTGTTAAACTGTAAGGCTTATGCTTTCTGTTTTTATGAGAATTAAATGTACTGTAAATATTAGTTTGAAATGTACATCTTTCAAACACACATTTAACTGTTTCATGCCTCTTTAGATGTTCATTAATATGAATAAAATAATCCCTCTTGGATGAAATATTCTTACAAGCACAAATTTGACAAGAAAATGTGACTAATTTGAATGCCTTCTGGGTTGTTTGTGTGGAATGGCTCCTATAAACATGATTCAAAAGTTTTTCCCATAAAGTGAAAGTGCATGGGCAGTCTATATACACACACGGCTATCTGAAGTTGCGCCCATGATGGCAATGTCTGATTCAAAAACGTTTCAATAACTCATACCTACTTGATAACAATATGTCACACACCTTACACTGCCACATACACCTGCAGGTAGAAAAGAAAGAGAAAATTACCACTTAAGCAGAAAAAAGTTCATCCGCAGCTGTATTCTACTAGTTTGCTACTACTTGTCAAATAGATTAATAAAAACAGTTCCTCTTGACTAGGGCTGGGTTTTAAAAAAATCGATTCAATCGATTTTAATCGATTTCCCTTTAAATAGTTCGTAATCAATCCAGAAAATCCAAAGATCGATCTTTTAACTTGGGTAGTTTTTTCTTCATCAGGTGGTCATGTCTGAATAAAAGTACATGATGGGTTTCAAATCTTAATGTAAAAACAATTTTTAACAATGTACCAGGTCAAAAGGTCACTTTTTTAATTTTACAGCATTATTTTAACTGAGATATCCCAGACTGAATCAACATCGAATGTAATATCAAATGGGATCGATCCAGAAAATCTGAATCGATACCCTGCCCTACTCTTGACCATATTCAAGGCAAATATTGTACTGTGCTCTGTGATGTTGTATGTTTTATTTGTGCCCTTAAAACCTGACATGGAAAAACAACCCTTGAAAAAATAATCACAAGTATTATTAAAAGCTATAACATGATATTTACCAATGTAAAGAGGTTGTCAGGTGCACAGTGTTTTCACATTTCTTAACAATATGCCATTATGTTGTTCAGGAAGGGTGGGTATCTACAAGAGAAAATACTTGCATTAGAAATCAAACAAAATCAACTCACTAAAATGTACATATCTATTGTGACAATGAAACTGCAAAAGCTATAGTTTACGGTAATCTTGTTGAGATGTACATAGCACTTTTGTGCCACAGACTTAAAACAGACAAGAGATTATACAGTGCGGACCCACGTCATGCAATTTAAGATGCTCGACCACTCTGGCTGCCTCACTTATTTAAACTAGATGGCTTTTCATCAACACCATCATGGTTTATATCGTTTATATACACTGCAGCGTACCACCCCCCATATTGTTGTACATCTGATGGTAGGCTTTTGTAAAGTACGTAAATTGTTTTTAATAATAATAAAAACAAACATAAACACCTTCAAAGATGAAAGAAAAGTGAAGCAGTCGGGTGAAGTAGGCGGGCATCTCACCAAATCGAGGCTGCATCCATTGGACTGCACCGTAAGGAGAGCAAAAAAAAAATGACCGCGCTACGGCTTCGCACCGGGGTCATTACCGGGCGACTTCGTCCACGGAGCAAGGTGGTAGCGGTTTCGTGTTAACAGGGAAAGACCCTTTATATAGAGGGTTTTTTTTTTTTTATATCTATACATGTATGCGGTTGCCGTTCGGCACCGCGATCAACTGAAGCTCGCGTTTGCTTGGTAATGGAGACTGACCTCCACACTACATAGTTAGCTAACATTTGCTCCGGCTCACGAGAAGACCGCCGAGCCGACGTCACTAAAGGCATTGTAAAGGAGCTGACAAGAACACTAAACGTTAACTGCACTTTATCAATTACTGATGAGAACTATAAATAATGATAATGAACTAAAGGTAAAGAAAATAAAACTCTTACCAACTTCCAGTATGATAATGGAGCCGACGAAGGGGCCCGCGTTTTGAAGAGGAAGTTGTTCTTCTTCTTTGGTCTTACCTGCAGACCACGCCACTACGGTACAAACACATACTGCCCCCTACTGACCGAACCGTTATGTAAACGGATCTCATTTGTTTTACGTGTTTCATTTGAATTAACTTTAAATTAAAAGGAATAGTGTAGTTTTTATTAATTTATTATAACCAAAGGTGTGAAATAAGTGTAATTGGGTAAAATCAAGTAAATTTGTTCTTCTAATACCTATGACGCTGAAAAATCATTTTTTTGAGTGTAACTCAGGGGATTATTCTTACCCATTTCCACAAGACAAGATCCTGTAGCACATTGGTCATTCATAAACTTAAAGTTTCCCTTTGAAAGCCTCCTAACTATTGCAACTGTTGTACATAAATTCTGATCTTAATTTATCAGCTTTGCTAAGTACGGTCCTTCTTAGGTCTTAACGCCAAAACAAACACCTTTTCTCTCTTAGTATCGTCGGAATAGTATAGTTTTCTTTTTTCTTTTTTTTTTTTTTAGAGAAAGTTGACTTAGTTCAAATTTAGGGAAAATCTCTTTAAGCTTTCTTGTGAATTTGAGTTAGGAAACAAAGGACTGACATACTGACCTTGACCTTTACTTTTAAATATTGAATCAGTTTATCCTTAAATGGAAATGGTTGTTGCTCTAAGTTTAAATGAAATCCCTTTAAGAATATCTGAGATACTACACGCAGAAAAATCTTGTTCCAAAATTATGTGGGATAATGCCCCATTAGCTGTAAACTATGTTAAATTTAGTGTTCACCTCCGTAACACATTCATTACTGAAATGCCTTTTCTTCATTACCGGAACATAAAATAGCGTATCCACACTGAAATCTAATGTTTGCAAGATTTCTGTAAATTTTAACATGCCGAATGAAAGCAGGAATTGACACAGCTTTGAATTTACATACAGTACACGTGTAAGACATTTTGAACGAGAAGTGCAGTTAACTCAAACTGGAAGAATGTGTAACTTTGTTTTTCACAAAATTCATCTATAAATGTGTAAACTAAGTTTGATTGACTAAAGTCAGTCAAGAGAAAAGTCACATATACCGCTTTCACACTAAAATCTGCGGGTCAACACTGGTTTTTTCCAACGCTGGTTAACCCGCGAGGGACTCCTTTACCACTGCCAGCAGACCCGGGTCTACTCAGCAGCAGACGAGCTGCGTGGCTGTTTTTTTTCCTCTGGCGCATCAAGCTGATGTCATCACGTTGATGACGTCATCGGTGTGACAAAACACGACCACGTAAACAATGGAAAAGAGCATGGACGCCGTGGACATGGTTTTCTGTACTTTGTACTTCTGTCCCTCTTTAAAAATGCACAAACTCTGCACTGATGATACAAAGGCGGATGGAATTTGTTGCTGAGATGGCAAAGAGTCATGTAAGTTACAGACAGAGGGGACGGGCGCGATGTTATGCTATGAGCACGTAACGCCGATGTCATCCGTAACTTAGCAGCTTGACCCGGGTGTGATGTTCTCACTGAAGCCGGTCAGAGACGAGCCGATAAAAACCCATGTCACTTGCAGGGTAAGTCGACCCAGGTCGAAATGCCGAGTAGACCCTTTCAAACTGCGGACAGGAGCCGTTTGTTGCAGGATTTACACGGGTTTTTTGGCCAGTCTGAAAGGGGTATTAGATGCAATGATGCACCGTGTGCTGCTCCACGCATTTCCGTTAACCGTGGTGTTGTCGTGTTGTTTACACCAGTCCTCCTCCTCCTGCAGCAGACTGGACATGGTTGCAAACTCCTCTTACAATCCGGTGGGGTTTGATACACAACACAAGCCAGAACCAATAATGTGTCTTTTGTGCCAGTCGGTCTCTCTGTCTGGTATGCTTGCAGCGCACCTGTAGGCTAGCATGTGAACGCGCATGGGTAGTGATGATGTCATCGAGGTGGCTTCCTGGGCATGAGCAGCTGCACCAACACTTAACCAATCAGATTATTTTAATAGCGAAATTTCATATCCACAGAGCTAAATTTTCAAAAAGCCGTCCTTTCTTCCCTGTTTTTGAAACTGAATTTAAGAACTACCTTAAGTGTATAAAGATTATAGACAACAAAAAAATGTATGCATACTGTGAACATAATTCAAGAACTATTCAGAGAAATGTGATATGCCTGGCCTGTCTTCTCTCTTTTTTCTTTTTTTTTTCTTTCCCTCTTCTTCTGTCTTTTATATATTATTTTACTATAGCAAATCTATATATGTATGAACATATATTTTCTCTAACCACTATATAGCTCTTATAACATCATTTTATTTAAGTGTTTATGAGATGCCAAATCCTGTTCTGTTCTATAATGTTCAATCTTCTGATTGTAAATGACATATTGTCAATAAAAAAAAAAAAAAAAAAAAATTAAAAAAAAGCAGCTGCGCCAACCGTCGTCTGCATCCGCTCTCGATCGCTGTAGTTCCTCTAATAAGATGACTGCCGTATATGACAGCAGGCTTTTATTTCGTCTGTCCCCAGGTTTGATACTGGAACATGCAGCCTTTTATTTTTACTCCTTATAAACACTAATCATAGAGTAAAATAAATAAAGTAAAACATTAAAGATAGAAATCCACATAGCATGCAGTACGATATAACAACTCTTTTAGATAATTTTATTTGTACAAATTATAACTTTGATTAATTTGAATTGAATTAATTTGATATACATTTATGAATTTTATTTTCCCAATGATGTATGAATGAACCTTTATTGCCCCTGAGGTAATTTGTCTTGCGCAGAGAGCATAAATACACAAACTACATAGTACAACAACAACCACACAAGACAAGACAGCACATAATAACATTTAACAGTTAGTCAAGAACAAAATCTTAAAATTCAGCTATAATAATAATAAATTAGTAGATAAAAAGATCACTAAGTGGTCTTAAAAGTGCAGTGTGCCAAGTTTATGTTGTGAGATCAAAGTTTATTTAGCAGCTGGATGCTCCGTGGTATAAAGGATGTGATGCCTCTTTCAGTCCTCATTCTGGGCATCCTATACCTGCATCCTGAGTTTAGGAGTTCAAATTCCCATTCCCATTCCCAAAATGCATTTCGCTCCAGCTGAGAATGGTAGCTGTAAAGGAGCCAAAAGCTGTTTTAATTCCCTGAATACGTCACTTAAAGTTTTAATATTTTTTCATGCATTTAGATACCCAGTATATGGTTAGTTCATCTAAATGACGCCTATTTGGAAGTTTGCTCCAACATTTTCGGAGAAGTGAAACTCCACATGCAGGACCAGCTGACTGGCAGCAGCGGTCTCAGAGGTGTGAGAGCTCAGGGTGGGGGAGGTGGATGGTCACAGTGGGGATGCTAAAAGTCAGGATCTGTGTTAACGTTATATCAGTTGGCCTGAGACTTGGTGGAAGAACGATATAAATTATCTGCGTAAGTGGAAATGTAATCAACTGAAATATAGTTAAAAGGTTAAAATAAAGTGAATAATATTCTTAAGTATTAATGATTCTTATTTTTACACTTATAACGTGGTTTTAAAAAGAGAAAAAAAGTGTTGCAGGAGGTGTATTTTTTGGCAACTGTCTGAAAGTTTGCACAATCATTCCCCCACCCTCCCTGATACACATGCTCAAATTTCAGCCTGCTACGTCAAACCGTTTGGGAGTTATTAATTTTCCCACCATTTTTCAAATTAAAATTTCAAAAAACTGCATTTTGCCTGCCACGCAGCAACCTTTGACCCCACAGACCCCAAACTTGGGTCAGATGATCCCCAGGGGTCGCTGAACAATAATCCAGTGGAATAATAACCCAAATCCCAGCGTTTTTTTAGTTGGCCATTTGAAATCCAAAAAAATCAGAAGCTCTCAGACTTATGGTCCTTCAGACCCTGTAAGTCAGAAAAGCCTGTATGGACAAAACATATTTTCAAAAGTCGCATGGGACTGAAATTCTAATATGTCGTTCGGGGGCCCGAGACGAGTGCGTTGACATGCGTTCGGTCCCGATTGGGCCCCTACTTTTTGACAGGCAGGGCTTCGAATGGCTGCATTCCTCGGTCTCCCAGCGGCCGCCATTTCCATAGAAACAGACCGAATCATTCGAAACTTTGCCTGTGGACTTGTGACGAGGCCTCTATCGATCACCCCAAGACCCAACTCTGCAGGACCTTTGGATGGACCAAGTAGCCCCCTGGGGTCCTATCACAATGGGACCAAAATATTCTGGTAGAGGACCCTTGGATAAGCAACATACTCAGATTTCATGTTTATGGCTCAAAGTGTGCATGAGTTGTTGATAAAAGCAGGCCAAAAGGCCGCATTCACTCTGATGGCTGACCCGTGTGACCTTTGACACTTCCCAAGGTGCTGTGGCTCTGAAATTTGCACAGTGCATGGCTCGACCCCCACGATAAACACATTAACATTTCAGCCCCCTAAGTCAAAGCGTTTGGGAGTTATTAATTTTCCCTCCATTTTGTAATTTCCAATTTCAAGAAGTGCCTTTTTGGCCACCATGCGGTGACCTTTGACCCCACTGACCCCAAACCGGCACAGTGGATGGCCCTAGCTCCCCCATAAACATACTCAAAATTTAACCTCCTAGCTCAAAGCGTTTGAACGGTATTAAGAAAAACCTGTTTAACGACATCTCCTTTAAAGTTTGGCTGAGACAAAGGAAGCCATTTTTGACCCTTGCTGTCATTTCCTAAAGTACACAATATGTCACTGTAAATTTCAATTATATTACTACGAATTTCTACAGTACGACACAGGTTACAGTAATCCCCAGAGAGCAGGCTACACAATATGTTAATGTGAATTTTTTCAATACTATACTGGTTGCTGTCATTTCCTAAAAGTACATATTACTGTAAATTTTGATATATTACTGTGAATTTCTACAATAACATGCTGGTTGCTGTGATTTCCCAGAGTACACGATATTACTCTGAAATTTTTATTGGTTGCTGTAATTTTCCACAGAATGTTACTGTAAATTTTTACAGTACTATACTGGTTGAGGTTTCTTTAGTACACAATATGTAATTGTGAATTTCTACAGTACTGCAATGGTTACTGTGATCTTTTACAGTACTGTACAGGTTACTGCCATTTCCTACAGTAAAGAATATGTTACTGTAAATTCCAATATAATATTGTGAATTTTTACAGTACCATACTAGCTACTGCCATTCCCTACCGTACACAATATGTTACTGCAAATTTCAATGAGTTATTGTGAATTTCTACAGTACTGTTGTGGTTGCTGTGATTTCCTGCAGTACACATGATGTTATTGTGACATTTCACACTACTGTAATGCTTACTGTGTTTTTTACAGTAGTGATGATATTACTGTGACTTACTACAGTAGCACTTGGTCTGCTGTGAATTTATACAGTATTGTGTTTATTACCGTGATTTATACGGTATTTTGCCAATTACTGCTTATTATACAGTATTTTACTTTGAAAACATTCACAATAACTTACTTTACAGAAACACAGTAATTTACGGTGTATTTCAAAGTCATTTTTTACAGTCTACGCTTTCTTTTAAGTAAAAATGAATGACCTGATTTTAGATAACAATATTGATTTTATGTTTTTAATTGAGACATGGCTCAGTACTGATGGACCTGCAGCTCTCAACGAAGCATCTCCGCCTGGTTTTAATTATTTATATTCTTTTAGAAATGGTAGACGGGGTGGGGGGACTGCAACTATTCTTTTCACTTCATATGGTTTTGAAGAGGTTTTATTTGGTGATTTTAGTTCATTTGAATATCATTCTTTTGTTTTTAGCGGTCCTCCAATATTTCCAATTCACTATAATATAGTGAATTTTCAGAACTGCTATCCATCATTCACTCAAAATACAACAGAATCCTTATTTTAGGGGATTTTAATATTCACATTGACAATCATTCAGATTCTTTTAGCCGTGAATTTTCAGCATGTGTCAGGCCCCACTCACAGAGGAAATATCTTAGATCTTCTAATAACATAAGGAGTATCAGCTACTGTGTCCTCTGTTGTGGATGTGGGCCTGTCAGATTATTACTGTGTGTTTTTTAATGTTAAGGATTTTATCCAGCAGGACGTCCCAGAGCGTACTGTCAGGAAACACTATCTTACTTCTGAAGTGGCTGCTAATTTTAGTGAAATTTTAAGTGATGTTCCAAAAGCTGTTTTACCCTCTTCCTGTTATTTTACTGTTGATCATTTTAACCGGAAACTCAAGACAGTTAAGTTAAAGTCATCAACCCTCACCCTCCATTGGCAAATACAGGTGGTTATGATGAGGTGTGCGAATTGCAAACACACTTAAGGTATGCCTATCTAAAAGATTTGAGTAAATCAATATGAAAACTAGTCCTGGGTCCTAACAGTGCAGGTCTGCAGCCAGATTGTGTTGGGTAAAACACAGAAGAGATGCTAACTAGCATATAGTTATTATATTGTAGTAAAAGTTCTCTGAAGCTAACCTTAGTCCAGGCTGTACCAAGCTTTGTACAGTATTCACCACCCAACATGAAACAAAGACAAAGAAAAATGTGCTCAGCTGTTTGACTGCCATACTGCCACCAAATACAGTTTACAGTCTGTAGTAGCTGCATAATGGATTGCAGTGGTGGTTTTGATATTTGTTCACCACAGTGCATTGACAGACTGCCATTGGAAACAGTTCTCAGACTACAGCTACCTGGCAACAGTTGCTATGGGAAAAGGTTCTTGGACTCTGAGTAGAACACATCAAAGGATCAGAGGACTTCAGACACTTTGATGTGATCACACATCAAAGGACTTCAGACACTTTGATGTGATCACACATCAGAGGACTTCAGACACTTTGATGTCACACATCAGAGGACTTCAGACACTTTGATGTCACACATCAGAGGACTTCAGACACTTTGATGTCACACATCAAAGGACTTCAGACACTTTGATGTCACACATCAGAGGACTTCAGACACTTTGATGTCACACAATCAGAGGACTTCTTTGATGCTTTAATCTTATCTGATATTATTTTAGGAAGGAGGGCAGCAGAGCACACCATTTTTTTGTTGTACAACATACAGAAATAACCAAACAGAGAGAGAAACATGAGCAACACTGAAGCAATGGCACACAGTTCACTTGAGATGGAAAACATCACGCTCCGCAATAAGCTAATAGCCCAAGGCTCAGAGTCAGAGATGAGACAAAAAGACCAGGAGGCATTGCAGAGCACTGTCGAGGAGTGTCAGAGGAGGAAAAACCTCAAGAGTCAAGGAGCCGATGAGCTGGAGAGGGAGGTTAAGTCCCTCAAAAAACAGCTGTTCCAGAAGAAGCAGGATGTCTTGGGGCAAATTATGACCAAATTTCTTGAGCTCTCTGTACAGCATAGAGATGAGCTGGCCGACCTATTTAACAGTCAGAAGGACGGCATAGAGGCCCTTGAGAGGGACTCAGCAGAGTCTCAAAGAGAGAGAGACCACCAGACATCAGGGGCCAATGAGCTAGAACGCAAGCTAAGAGACCAGACTGACACCATGAATGCACTGCAGACTGACTTGGAATTGTCTGTGAAGGAGCGCGATCGCATGACAGAATTGGCAGATGTTCTGGAGAAGAAAAAATCAGTGCTGAAGATGGAGGTTGAATTTCTTAAAACAGAGGCATCAACCCCGGGTCAAGACATGCTGGAGGACCAGAAATCCAGCTCCTCTGAGTTCCAGCAAAAGGAGTCCAGACTACAAGCCATTATCCATATGCTGGAAGTGAAAAATTCATCAGTGAAGGAGGAGGTGAAGTCCCTAAAAGAAGAGGAATCTACCAGGGACAAGGAGCTATCTGACTGGAAGTCTGACTGGGATAAGTGTGTGAGAGAGAAGAACCTGCAAGTGTCAAGGGGAAATTGCCTGGAAGTGGAAAACTTGTCACAGGAGAATGAGGCTAAGTTCCTCGCAGATGAGATCAAAAAAGAAAAGCAGAGGCTCAATTACCTGTATGAAGATCTAGAGAGGGCCAAAAAATTGTGCATGGAAGCGGAGAATGTGTCTGCTTGGTCTAGGATAAAGAAGTCCTTCACGTTGTCTCGCTATCGTCAGTTCAAGCTGAAGAGCCGGCTGGATGAGCTGGGGAAGTGCATGAACACTGCTGCTGACACAGAAAGCAGCACCATGGACCATGAAGAGTCCAGACCAACAGAAGAAAACTAGTTTCAGTTTGTCAGGACTCTTCAAGGTCCAGTAAGACAGTGCAGGGTTTTCTCCGGGTTGCTCCGGTTTCTCCCCAACAAACAACAACCAAAAAAAAAAAAAAATCCTCAATAAACCATTTGCCTATGCCTATGTAGCAGCAGCAGAGCCGATCAGCCATGAGTTTGAGAACGACCCTCAGACAGCCTCAGACCGATCATCTGTCAGGTTATGGTCTCAGGACTAGTTGAGTGGCTTATCAAAGGTGCCCAGAAGACCACTACTTCTCAGGCCTACAAATAGGACATCACAACTCTGACGGAGCGGCTGTGGGCAGAGATGGGGGGATCTGAGATAGTGTGTGACCTCAGCCCACCCCATATGAAGAAGATCTTTGACACAGTGAACAAACAGCTTTGTAAGGACTTGGGCAAGAAGGTCCTGTGGTGGAAGATGGTGCAGCAGGACCAGTTCACATCAGGCCCACAGTTGACTGCTTAAAGAAACACCTGATCAAACCAAAGGAGACCAGCAAGGTTTGGGCTTTCTTCAAGTAACTTCAGTAGGAGAGGATGGGGGTGGGTTTTCTTCAAGCGCTTTGATTTTCCCACAGGTAGCAATCTGGAAAAAAAAACCCACACACACAAAAAAAAACCCAATGAAATAAACAACAAAAAATGACTGCAGTTTCCATGTTACTGACTGACATTCCTTGACATATTTAGGGTGATTTAATCAATGTTAATTTATAAATCCAATTAATAAAAGTACATAATTAGAAAAAACTGCTTTTGTTGACCCCCCACACACACACAAAAAGAAAACGAAACAAACAACAAAAGTAAAAAAAGTAAAACAAATCAAGACAAAGCAAAAAAAAACAAACAAAAAAAACACAAAAAGAAACAATAAAGTTTTTAAAAAAAAAACAAACACAATTGGGATTGGGTTGTCCTTAAAATGCTTCGATCACAGTAAACAATCTAAAAAAGAGCATCATATTTATACATACATATATATATATATATATATATATATATATATATATTTATATATATTTACAGTTATGTTCATAATAATAGCACTGTGTTTTAAATAGGGAGCAAACCTCAAAATTCTTCAAATAAATTTTATTTTAATGCACACAAATGCATTGGGGACACTGCACATTCTATTTCAAAGCAAGAAAATTGGAAAAAGTAATTGAATTTGATAATATTTTACAGAAAGTCAAGAAATATAATCTTAAAAAAAATAGCAGTGTTGACATCTTTATTTACAAACTCAAAAATGTAGTGTATAAACTAAGAATTGCTTGATGATTCAACTTCAGAAACCACAGTTTCTGATAAATGCTTCACATCTGTGGTGCATGGAGCCTACCAGCTTCTGGCACCGGTCAACAGGTATTGAAGCCCAGGACAATTGCACTACGTTCCACAATTGCTCTGCATTTCTTGGTTTTGCCTCATGAACAGCATTTTTTATGTCAGCCCACATGTTTTCTATGGGATTAAGGTCCGGGGATGTGCTGGCCACTCCATTACTTGAGTTTTGTTTGTCTAGAACCATGATTTTGCTCTCTTGCTGGTGTGTTTGGGGTCATTGTCTTGTTGAAACACCCATTTCAAGGGCATTTCCTCTTCAGCATACGGCAACATGACTTCTTCCAGTATTCTGATGTACTCAAACTGATCCATGATCCCTGGTATGCCATAAATAGGACCAACACCATAGTACAAGAAACATCCCCATACCTTGATGCTTGCACCACCATGCTTCACTGTCTTCACTGTGTACTGTGGCTTGAATGCAGTGTTTTCAGGTCGTCTGACAAACTGTCTGTGGCCCTTAGACCCCAAAACTACAATCTTACTCTCATCAGTCCACAAAATATTGCGCCATTTCTTTTTAGGCTAGTCAATGTGTTCTTTGGCAAATGTAACCGCTTCAGCACGTCTTTTTTTAACAATGGGACTCTGCGGGGGCTTCTTGCTGGTAGCTTGGCTTCACATAGACGTCGTCTGATTGTTACAGTACTCACAGGCAACCTTAGATCTTCTGAGATCCTCCTGGAGCTGATCATTGGCTGAGCCTTTGCCATTTTGGTTATTCTCCGATCCATTCGAATAGTCGTTTTTCTTTATCTTCCTCACCTTTCTGGTTTTGGCTGCCACTTTAAAGTGTTTGATATCATTTTGGCTGAACAGTCTATCATTTTCTGAACTTCTTTATAGGTTTTCCCCTCTTCTATTAACTTCTTAATCAAAGAACGCTCTTCTTCTGAACAATGTCTTGAACGACCCATTTTACTCTGTTTTTCAAGGACAAATGCACAGCCAGCATATGCAGCGTCAGTTGCCTTGATCCTTAAATAAGCGCCACCTGTTTAACACCTATTTTTTTCACATAATCAATTACCTCACTAATTGAACTCAGCACTGCTATTTTTTTGAACACGCCCCTTTCAGTTAATGATTCAGTTTCACAGAATCAGCAGCATGCACGTCATGCCTTTTGGGTCTGTTGGTTTTCTATACCTTTACTAAACCTTCTAGAAACTGACTTGCAGTGTAGAAGTTGAAATTGTAACAAAAACAGGGATTTATCTTGCTAGTGATGTGGGACTGCTATTATTTTGAACACAACTATATATATATATATATATATATATATATATATATATATATATATATATATGTATATATGTATATGTATATATATAAATATATACACACACACACATATAAGATATATTCAATAATTTTTCAAATTATCTGTAGTGTACAAATGCCTCTAACACTAGATGATGGATAGATGGATGTTTTTGTTCTCAATTAGCATTTTCCATGCTAATCAAAATGTCCCTTTATAAACCCTGTGAAAAATTAGAGGTATGGTTTACGTATTTATCAGGTCAACATGGGGCATCTCACAGCCTAAACTTTCTGCTCCTGTCACTTTAAGGCTCCATTTCCTACATGTGCCAGCCAACTCTGAGAGGTTCAAACTCACAACTCTTCACGAACTGATCAGCTTAGCGCTGCTCAGTGCCATGTTTTCAGCTCCTCTGCACCCCTTACAGTCTCTGGTTGGCCCATAGTGCCCGCCCCCTTGGCCTAACATGGCCCGCCAGTGATCATTTCTGGCCCTCACCATAATCTGGAAAATGACTTTTATATGTATTTACTCATTTTTCTTAACCATCAAAACCATGACGATCAGTAACAGACGACCGCCTCAGTCACAGCATCAGCTGACACCTCCTGCTGCAGCTACTCAGAGCCTCAGAGCCTGAAGTCATCGAGAGAGAGACAGACTTTTATTTCTGCAGATTAAGGATGATTTTTAAATTATGAGTCCAATCATCTGATTAAGGTATGGTCGCGCGCTCATGATGTCACACGCCATTCTAGCTGTCGACAGATCGCTTCCTGAATTTGTGCTCTTTTAAAAGTTTTTAAGTTCAATTTTTACCGTTTTTGTTATTTTTAAGTTTCTTAAGGCTTGGACTGTCCTGACACCAGAGGTGACGTTTTATCTGTGCCGCGTTTTAAAGATATTGAGAGGGGTCTGGCTGCAGACCTGCACTGTCAGGACCCTGCATTGCAGACCTGCACTGTTAGGACCCGCTCCACTGAGAGGACCCGAGGTGATGTTTTTTCTCACGCAGTAGCTGTTAGTTTTTGCCGTAAAGAGTGAAGATGGGGAGAAGGTGAGTAAAAGTCAAGTGACTACTTTTCGTCATTTTTGAAGCCACAGAAGAAGTCTTTATTCAATAGAACATTGCATTTACCACTATATATTGCCCTGTGACCTTATAAAGAAATGACTTTTGGACCCTGGGTGTTTTTTAGCACTGTGTTTTTTTAGCACTGTTATTGTAGTTATGATAATGTGGCGAGTGCTAAGTAGGCTAACTTTGTGATTAGCCGTGGGTGTATTATTTGGATATTTCTATGAGAAAAGCTTGACATGAGAAGGCTTTAAATGTTGTTGGGATGTATGAAAATACCCAAAATGATCACTATATGATCACTGACTACTTGATTAGTATAAGCAGATTAAGCGCTGTTATCATAGTTATGGTAACAGTGGCTAGCGCTAACTAGGCTAGCTTTAGGATTAGCCATGGATGTATTATTTAGATATATCTGTGAGATAAGCTTGACATGAGAAGGCTTTGACTGTTGTGGCACTTTGATATGTATATGTATGAAAACACCCAAAATGATCACTGAATACTTGATTAGTATAAGCAAATTATTTAAACAAATCCAAATAATGTTTTTTTTTCTATAGACCGGTGCCGTGGGCTGAGTGGTGGATCACTGTAAAAAGCAGCTGAATGGATACAGGCTAACAAACATTTGCAGCCAAAGTGGAGACGCCTGACATCATGGATCCACATGAAGAAGAAAGCAAAGAATCCATTCTGGAGCTTTTTAAGTTTATCTCTTATAATACTGAAGACATGTGGATGTTCTGAGAGAAGATAATGGACAATAGAGGGTACTTGGCGCACTGTGAATACAAAGAGGAGAAAAAATAAAAAGACATCTTTGAAAGTCTGCTTTGTGTCTACTCTGCTTTCTTCTGTAACAGATGTTATTGGCTGTCTGGCTCATGTAACTACGTACTCAGTAATTCACTTTGAATAGACAAAGCAAAGTTAATTTTAAATCATCATCCCTCACACCCTCCTGGGAAATACAGGTGGCCCGACAGCACAGATAAGAAAATAGCAGTATAGAAAGCAATATTAAGTAATTATTATATGAATTATTATACTGTGTAACAATTGTGAACACACAAGGTATGCCCGTGTTAAAGACTTGTGTAAATAAATAAGTAAATTAATCCAAAAGTGCATGAGGTTTCATTTTCAATGATAAATAATGGTATAAAAGCAAAGAACAATCAGCAATTGGTTGGAGTGTAGGAGTATAATGCAATCACACATAAGGTGTTTTAACATATTTCTTAAAAATGAATTTTTTACTGAATAAATTAAAATACTGGTGTAAAACAATTCATGTTTTAGAGGATAATAACAAAAGGTGTACATTTAGTTTTTATTATTTATCTGTAAAATAACCCTCGAAGTGATTATCCTGTTTTGTATTTTCTCTATTTTTTTCTCTTGATATTTACTTGTGTTTTTTCCTATTATCCTGTAGAACTAGAAACGTATACTTATTTTTTCACCTTTTTAATTGAACACATGAATACGCAAATAAATCATATTCACAATGTAAACACAAAATAAAGTCCCCCATAATAAAGTATATTTACACGAGACAAAAAAACGTATTTCCAGGTACAGTCACTTTTATTTTGAAAGGCTTTGAAACAACTTCTGGTCCACACATCCACACATTTTTCCACACATGTATGTTGCCAAAGACAGCCACAGGACATTTGTAGACACACCATAATCACAGCCGCTATGGAGGGTAAACACCAACATTTATATCAAGAAGGCAGCTGAAGATCAGTTGTCTGGTGATAGGCCTCACATAATCAGACAAGACATGCTTAAAACACATGAAAATGATCTCCAGTCATCTTTCTTGTGATGATCAACCATTTCATCATGTCGTTGTCAAGCTACATGTGGCTACAACCTTGACAATATGACCTGTGATGAAAAATGCCCGTCGGCGGCCACCCGGCCCCCCTCATGATTTCCGTAGAAATTGTCCAGTATTGTAACTGTTCTTATGATGCATGTTATGATGTAATTTACTGATAAAATTGGGACAACAAAAGATACATTTTCCTAGCTATTTATTTTTTGTGCATAACCACAAAACAATGGATATAAATATCCATACATAACATAAGCAAAAAGTATGGTCACCACCAAGCTTTTAGAACATGTTGTAAACCATATTACAATATTACTAGCCATAATATCCATAAAACAGTGGCAATAACATGTCAACAAAACACTTTTTTTGTGTAGGACATGCTGTAAACATTTGTGTTCTCCTATTACACTATTTTATTTAGCCTAATTAAAAAAAACAGTTGGCTGAAAATGAAATATAAAACAGTCTTATGATGGCTCACTCACAAAGTATAAGTTTATTCAGTGGATATTTTGGTAACACTTTAGAATAACGATCATTTGTAAGGCATTTATAAGCTATTAGTAGATATTAGTAGATAGTTAACTAACCATAAACGAACCACTTATAAACATTTGTTAATGATTATTATATCATTTATAAATGATTATTAAATCATTTACAACTTAGCTTACAAGACATTTATAAACTATTAGTTGATATTGAACTAATCATGAGTAAACTATATATACATTTATAAATGATTATTAAACCATTTATAAATAAAGTTGCACAACATTTATTTATGACTTATACATTATTAAAAACACTGCATCAATATTATTGGCTCATGATTTGTTCATCATTAACTACTGTTATTTTTATGTGTAAGAAAACTTTTTTTATGATATAACGAAATATTCTTTAACTACATGTATTGTGTTTTTCATGATTAATAAATGATTTGTAATAAGTCAGTATAAATCACGTTAAGTCTTTGTTGCAGCCCAAGCATTTTTTAAAAAAAATCAATTCCTAACTGTTTTTTATCAAACCATTTCAATACATTTACAACTTAATAGTGCATAGTTTATAAATGTGCTACTTTAAGATTCATAAGTAATCTGTGGATTATTTTTTTCAATATGATCAACCTGATTAGTAAATTGTCAGTGAAATACTTAAGATGTGTTTAAAAAAAAACCCACTGTACCACCATTTGTTTATTAAAACCATTTATTTATTATTTTGTTTAACAAATTCTTTGTTACACATTCATAAAACATTTATACATCATTTGCGGATGCTATTGTGTCCCCTAATCTAAAGTGAAAACTATTCTCTATTTACAAATGTTTGGTAATGTTTATAAATGATTTGCAGACTTTTTGCTCACCTCTTTTAAATGAGCTAGTTTTGGTGAATACAGATATAAAGCAATTACTAACTTGTCTTGTCTAACAAATGATTTGTTACACATTCTTAAAACATCTATAAAGCATTTGCAGATGTTATTATGTCCCCTAATCTAAAGTGAAAACTATTCTCTATTTACAAATGTTTGCCAATGTTTATAAATGATTTGCGGACTTTTTACTCACCTCTTATAAACAATCTGGCTTTTGTGAATACAGATATAAAGCAATTAACTTGTTTAACAAATTATTTGTTACACATTCATAAAACATTTATACATCATTGGCGGATGCTATTATGTCCCCTAATCTAAAGTGAACTCTGTTCATCATTAACAAACATCTAATAATGTTTGCTGAATATCTGTAGACTTTTTCATCACATTATAAATGTTGTAGACAACTTTGGCATCCATCCTTCTTTGTGACATCAAACAGTGGCAGAATTAGGAGTACAGAGTATAAGAGTATAAAACATTTGGTAACACTTTATTTGAAGGGGTATACAGAAGACTGACATTACGCTGTCATAATCGTGACATGAATAAGGCTTCATGAAGGTTGTCAGAAAAAAATAACCTCCAGTTTTGTCATATGACCACTTGAAATTAACATGTCATAACAGACCTGATCATCAAACAGAAAGACAAAGTTTAGTATAATCTCTTAACTTTAAATTAATGGTTGGACTTGACATTGACTGTCATTAGACAATTATAATGGACCATTGTAAAATGACTTATTTCCTTGACCTGAAGTAAAGTGAAACATTTTGAACTAGTTATTAAGATGTCATTAAGTGTCATGATACAGTCTGATGAAATCACATTACTACCTGTACAAAGCACCAGTTAAGTCAAGAAATATTTCTTTTCTTTTAGATTGATTCTAAAAACAACACAGAGGGCCCCAACATATTCCAAACTATAATGGTATATGACTTAGCAGTGATGCAACTCAATAAAAACAAAACAGTACCACTTATTCTTTGAAAAAAAGAGTCCTAACATTTGTGATCATGTTTGTTCACTTAAGTGTACTTAAATACTATTGGCAGGAGTTTCCCCCTTGTTCTCTTTGCTGTGATTGTTTCAGCCATCTCATCGGTTACAGCTCTCCTACAGTGTTCTGCGAGTTTAAAGATCTTCTTTGAATTGTGATCTTCATCACTTGGGAGCAGCTCCTTGAAGGTGTCTGGAAATGTGATAGCAAGCACATTTCTGCCGTTCTCACAATTGTGTTGTGGTCAACGTTCATCTTGGTGAAGGCCCTTCTCATGGATCCACAATTAGCAAATTTCCTCATGGCTTCTTCATAGTGGCAGACGACTCCATCAGTTGTAGTAGCTTAAGAGAAACAAAATCAAAGACAAAATGTTTTTATGCCTACATTTTTGTATAATTTTTAACTGGGTTCATAAGTAGCTGATGAAAAAGGATTCTACTTACCCTGCTGGTTAGCAGTGCATCCTCCCTCCAGGCTAGTTATAGTTCATTTTCAATCTGCCTTTGAGTCTAGCAAAGTCTACCATTTCTAGCCAGGAAGAAGGATGCACAGCAGACCAGCACAACAAGTATTTTACTTTTCCTACCTGCCTTAGAGGATGCATCTACTGTAACATAAACAACCTGGGCGAACAATGCACAATGAACCATCAAGGTGAGTATAATCCTTTCTTATCTACTTCAGTTATATTGACATATTTGACATATCAAGAAGAAAGCAAAGCATAGGCTGAGGAAAGCAAAGTAGATTAGAGTGATTTTTAATAAAAACTAAAATATTACTATTAATGAGGAACACTGACATAAAGTAAAAGTTATTAGGCCCTCTGAGTTTCCATCTACCTAAAGTAGTAAAAAGCAAAAAAAAAAAAAAAAAAAACACTATCATCTCAGCTACATTAGTAAACTCTCAGCTCTGCAGGTTACTTTAAGGAACTCATTCACATTTGTTTCCTGTTATAAAGTACTAAAGAGGAAACTATAAGTTCCTGGACAAGAGCCCAAGCAACATTTAAGAAATCATGAGAACAGATGCATCATATTGTCTCTCTTGATATTGTTCATTATCATTACTTTACATTTTTCAATAACTGAACACCCTACTGTGCCTTTTAGGAGATCAATCTATGTGGTGGGTCCAACTGCCAGTATTTTAAGGTCAGTTATTTTGTTAAATGTTTTTTAATGTTTTTATGTATGAACCTGTGTACGTGTGTAGGCAGATGCACATATGATGTGTCTATGCATATATAACCCTACATACTGTAATTTGTTTTGCAGACATCTGATGTGCTCATTTTGACAAGAAAAACTGAATCACAGATATCTGTAATGAAAATCCAGTCCAGCTATTAATTAATGAAACAGCCCCTATAACTTTTTAAAGATTTAACTAGATCATAAAATGGATAACATGAGGAATATTTTTAAGTACTTTGAAAACAATTTCTACAAGCATGTTATTTTGAAAGTGTTAGTGGCAATCTGACACGTAATATTAAAATCAGTACTGTTACATGTTTAACTGATGTCTAAAATATAGTTACTGATAAGAGTGTTTTTATTACAAACGTATCACTGCTTACCATCAACTGCTATGAAACTGCGAGTGAGAAACGTTAATTCTGGGACATGGCTATCTCAGTGAACATATTTTCAATTTTTATTCAGGGTTTGTCAGTTGTATGCAATGCAATATACTGTCATTCTGGCTATGGGGTTACTTTTCACTAAAAGACCGTTACTGTAAAAGACACTTAAATAATTTGAGCAGATTATTTATCGTCTCCTTGCCAAGTCGTACCTCTCGTTTCCATTGCATAAAAACCTCAATGATGCTTTTTCCAGGTATTAGTCACACCCTTACGTTTCAAGAGGGAAACTGAGTTTTAAGACTTGTAAGACTTGTAAAAAAACTTGTGATTTTGCATGAAAATAGCTGTCCTTAAACTGTCCTTACATGTTTAACTCGCCTTGAATGGATGACTTTGTGGGTACTTTGTCTCGGTGATGCCCTGTTCTCTTCCTTTGGCACCTGTCCGGCTCCAGTTTCTCAGTCCTCTCTCTCAGTCAGGTAGGTGCAGGCGCGTTAACAGTTGTGTGGGGTGAGTTCGATTTGTTTACCTCTGGCACGTGTACGTCATTCACTTTCACTGCCCCGCCCGTCAAAAACATCAATAACAATGTACATGGTAATAAATTCAACTAACACATTACGTTTCGGAGCTCAATGGCCGCCCAAATGAAAAAACGTCTCAACACTGAGGGAAACTGAAGTCAGAGGCTGTGAGGTTAGAAACCTCAGTACTGGTGCTATGGCTCGATAATTAAAAGGACTTCTTATAAATACGAGACATGCGAATACTACCAGGAGCAAAAGAAGAATAGTTAGATGGATGCAGAGATGTTGAGGAGGAGGATGAAATGCTACAGAAGCATGGATCTGATAACCTATCACCGCATGAGTTACGGTGGTAAGCAGAAGCTTGGCGCTAAATAGCTAGCTGTGTTGTGTGTTGTTTTAATTTTAATCTATTGTAGTTATCAAGGCTTACATCATACTATTGACGTTGGCTTGGACGATTGTACCTGCTTCAGTTTTCACTGCTGTACTCACTGTTCATTGTTTTATTTAGGAGCCAGAAGTCGAAATCAGCATCACTGTAAACAAGCTTTAACTTCATCAATATTAGATTAGACTAGATTAGATAGTACTGTATTAATCCCTTTGGAAAGACATCCTCGGGGAAATTAGGGTTCCAGTGGCAATAAATTTATGAAATTATTACAGAGAATAAATGTGTGTATATATATATATATATATATATATATATATATATATATATATATATATATATATATATGCGTGTGTGTGTGTGTGTGAGAATAATATGATATTTAATGCAGTAGTGTAGTGCAGGGGATATGCAGGTATATTTGCAAGAACCACTACACTACTATATCAATCAATCTTCAATTTTACAGCGTCAATTCATAGCAGGTGTTTTCTTAAGGCATTCCCTTCTATCTGTACACAGAGGATCACTCTTTTCCAGGTCTCACACACCTTTGGGGACATGGCTTGAGTTCATGCTCAGGTAACAGTTTTCAGAATTAGAAAGTACTTAGAATGTAATTCAAGTATCTGTTAATTTTCTTTCCTTTTCTTAGTACCATCGTAGTCGTCGTGGGAACACCTGGGGCCGTGATCGTCAGTGGGTTTTTGGGGTGCTGGAGGTTGATGAGGACCCATTTTGAGACTCGTCAAGGATCGATCAAGGCAAACCCTCATCAGCCACATCCAAAGGCATATCAGACCCAGAACATCCATTCTCACAGATGACCGACAAGGGTCAGCTTTCCCAATATGGATATGGCCATGATTCTGTCTGCCATTAAAAGAACTTTGTTGACCCAGAGACTGGTGCTCATACTCAGAATATTGAAACAGAAGTGTGAAATTTGAAGACATAGAGGTAATCGCACCCCAGAATCACTGAGGATTCACCTCAAAATAATAGAGTGGCACAACTGGTTAGGTATACGCAATTATAACGGTGTTTTGGGCCGACTTTTCCATTATGTTCAAAATCAAGTCAAGTAGGGAGAAAAGTTTCAAATAATGTTTGATGATCCTGTTTGTTTTATCCAAAGTATAGTTAAAAATATGCTAAGGCTCGTCTGTGGAAGTTATCATGTTGTGTGTTTTTGAATAAATATAATAGAAGAAAAGAAATATTTCTTGACTTAACAGGTGCTTTGTACAGGTATTAATGTGATTTCATCAGACTGTATCATGACACTTAATGACATCTTAATAACTAGTTCAAAATGTTTCACTTTACTTCAGGTCAAGGAAATAAGTCATTTTACAATGGTCCATTATAATTGTCTAATGACAGTCAATGTCAAGTCCAACCATTAATTTAAAGTTAAGAGATTATACTAAACTTTGTCTTTCTGTTTGATGATCAGGTCTGTTATGACATGTTAATTTCAAGTGGTCATATGACAAAACTGGAGGTTATTTTTTTCTGACAACCTTCATGAAGCCTTATTCATGTTAATGACAGGTGTCATGTCACGATAATGACAGCGTAATGTCAGTCTTCTGTATACCCCTTCAAATAAAGCGTTACCAAATGTTTTATACTCTTATACTCTGTACTCCTAATTCTGCCACTGTTTGATGTCACAAAGAAGGATGGATGCCAAAGTTGTCTACAACATTTATAATGTGATGAAAAAGTCTACAGATATTCAGCAAACATTATTAGATGTTTGTTAATGATGAACAGAGTTCACTTTAGATTAGGGGACATAATAGCATCCGCCAATGATGTATAAATGTTTTATGAATGTGTAACAAATAATTTGTTAAACAAGTTAATTGCTTTATATCTGTATTCACAAAAGCCAGATTGTTTATAAGAGGTGAGTAAAAAGTCCGCAAATCATTTATAAACATTGGCAAACATTTGTAAATAGAGAATAGTTTTCACTTTAGATTAGGGGACATAATAACATCTGCAAATGCTTTATAGATGTTTTAAGAATGTGTAACAAATCATTTGTTAGACAAGACAAGTTAGTAATTGCTTTATATCTGTATTCACCAAAACTAGCTCATTTAAAAGAGGTGAGCAAAAAGTCTGCAAATCATTTATAAACATTACCAAACATTTGTAAATAGAGAATAGTTTTCACTTTAGATTAGGGGCCACAATAGCATCCGCAATGATGTATAAATGTTTTATGAATGTGTAACAAAGAATTTGTTCAACAAAATAATAAATAAATGGTTTTAATAAACAAATGGTGGTACAGTGGGGTTTTTTTTAAACACATCTTAAGTATTTCACTGACAATTTACTAATCAGGTTGATCATATTGAAAAAAATAATCCACAGATTACTTATGAATCTTAAAGTAGCACATTTATAAACTATGCACTATTAAGTTGTAAATGTATTGAAATGGTTTGATAAAAAACAGTTAGGAATTGATATTTTTTTAACAAATGCTTGGGCTGCAACAAAGACTTAACGTGATTTATACTGACTTATTACAAATCATTTATTAATCATGAAAAACACAATACATGTAGTTAAAGAATATTTCATTGTATCATAAAAAAAGTTTTCTTACACATAAAAATAACAGTAGTTAATGATGAACAAATCATGAGCCAATAATATTGATGCAGTGTTTTTAATAATGTATAAATCATAAATAAATGTTGTGCAACTTTATTTATAAATGGTTTAATAATCATTTATAAATGTATATATAGTTTACTCATGATTAGTTCAATATCAACTAATAGTTTATAACTGTCTTGTAAGCTAAGTTGTAAATGATTTAATACTCATTTATAAATGATATAATAATCATTTACAAATGTTTATAAGTGGTTTGTTCATGATTAGTTAACTATCTACTAATATCTACTAATAGCTTATAAATGCCTTACAAATGATGGTTATTCTAAAGTGTTACCGATATTTTAACTTGTAGTAGCTGTTTAACATGCATCCTGCTGAGTAGATGAACGGTGGTCACCTCCACCACATCCAAGAGCAGCTGGTACTCGCATCATTACCAGGCAAAAAAGCAGGCTGTCTCACGTTGCAGAACAGTCCTGCACAGAAGCTCCCAAATGAAAAATGATAATTGATTTTTGAAGGAATGGATATGTCGCTTATGTTTTGGCGTACTAAGTTTTTTTTTCTTTTTGACCTGGCGCACCAGGCCTGTATAATGTAGGGGAAACACTGGTTCAAATTGGCATCTAAATGACTTTTTTTATATATATAATTGAAAATATGGTGGTTATGATCAGAACTAAAGTGAAAAAAAAAAGCAGAAAAAAAATATTAGTGACATTTTTAGGCTGTTTTAGAAGGGGACAAAAATGTCCCTTTTCAGAAATTAAGGAGTATTTTAGCTACAGAATGAAAAATTGCATAGTATATGATGTGTGTTTGAAATTTGAAAAATAGTAAAAAAAAAAAAAAAAAAATGCACAATTTTACCAAATATGACGAGGATGACTTCCTTCTTCCCTCCCTCCTTCCTTCTTCCCTCCACCCCCCTCTTTCCTTCCTTCCCTTCTTCCCTCCACCCCCCTCTTTCCTTCCTTCCCTTCTCCCCCCACCCCCCTTTTTTTCCTTTCCTTCTTCCCTCCCTCCTTCCTTCTTTCCTGTCTTCAGGAGTGGACAAACTGGCAGTGATTACTAACTGCATTGCTACAGCACACTGTAGTTAATGCTTGTCTGTCAGCTGATAGTTTTAGATAATAATGTCGAGGTTTTCAATATATAATATGTAACCAATTTATGCCTCAACATAATCCAATAATGATTAATTTAATACAGGGAATTTAATAAGTGCTGACTATCAGTGGAAAGTAGTTAAATATTATTACCTCCGCCAAGAAGGTTATGTTTTTGGGAGGGTTTGTCTGTCTGTCTGTTAGTTAGTTAGCAACATTACTCAAAAAGTTATGGACGGATATTGATGAAATTTTCAGGGAATGTCCCGATTGGGATAAGGAACAAATGATTAGATTTTGGAAGCAATCCCGATCTCCGTCTGGATCCAGGAATTTTTTAAAGGATTCTTTAACATTGGGAGATAGGGCCATTTTCAACATTTCTGCATATAACTCCACAAATAATGGTCAGGGCACTTGGGAAAAAAATACAGGACAAGTTTCTAACATGCTCTACAGTCTATCAAAGACTGATCCGGATAAAGGAATAATTCCAGATAATATGATCCAGAATATGAAAAAATAGGAAGAGAACAAATGAAGCTATAAACACGCAACAAACACCATTACATGGCCAAGGCATTTGTGGAATTTGGAAGGTGCCAACTGATTTGCTGTATCTTCAAAAGCTAGGGAGCTAGATCCAGAAGAAAACCGCCATTAAGGAATATTCAATTTTTGAACCTCACCTTAATCTAGCTGTTTGCCAGTCAAATGCAGAGAAGGCATTCATGAAGGAAATGACCTGTGGATTTATATCAGATTTCTTTCGCCTCACAGTTCTGCCAGTTTTCCTGCTTGTCTGGACCTTGGCTGTGCACTTGATGGAATCTGGATTGATCCTAGCAAGGAACCTAATAGAAATGAAAATGGAAGTTAATATATCTCTTAGCCAGTTTGATGAGCACATCATCTTAACAGAAGTCCTCTCAGGACAGTTCAAGAAGTTTATAGAAATCAACCTGAAAGGATATGAACTTTAAGAGTCAAATATTTTTCTGTCAAGGTGCCCCCTAACTGTTAAAACATAGAAATGTCTTTGATGCCGATTCGAGTTTAGAACATACGACTTACATTGCCCTGAATGAACATAATTGTACGTACAAATCGTTTTAGATTTTCTCTGATTCTGTGTTTTCATCTTGGAATACAAATTAATGTTCTTTCACTACTAGTAAGTGTTCTGGGATTATTCAAATATTTGTCATTCAAGGTCAAGTTAGAATGTTATTGGCAATACCTCTGCACAAATTCCAGTGTTGTGACTGCTTCCACCTGATATTCAATGTTGAATACATAGAAACTGGCAAAGAGGACAGCCAAGGCAGTTCTAAATCCGGCATGGGAGGAGAATGTGGGATAACAACACGGCCCTCGATGGACAGCATCCACTTGTTAGCAGACCACACAGAGTCTCCTGCAATAGTCAAACATAAAACAACAACTGAATTACAATTAAGTAATGTCTGACTCTGCAGACCCTCTTCCCTGGCTCAGTGATGCAGTGGCTGAGTGGGCAGGAGGGTGTCTGGTGATCAGAAGGTCATTGGCTCATCCCTGGCCCACCAAGTCGATGTGGTGGGCCAGGCACTGCAGTAATGACACTTCCTCACTAGTCTTAACAGAGTTAATACAGAGGACAAATGTCACATTCACCATGTACACCATACCTCCCAAACAACTAAAGGGGCATAAATTATCCTTTTTTTTTTAACTTTCTTTTTTTATTTTACTTATGCCGTCTGAAATAGCATTTATTTGTAAAGTTGAACTGCCTTACCTGACTATATTCTCTGCATATGTCCACTTAGTTTAATTCTTCTCCAAATTTGCTTTTAATGAATGACAGTTTTACCTCGTGCAATGAGCCTTGGGGTGCTGGGGAGGACCAACTGTTCCTCTGCAGGAGTTGGTGTCACCTATGAGTATTAGAATTTAGATTAACAAAAGCACAGAAAAGCACTTCACGCAATTATTACAGAAAGAGGACCTACACAGTAAAAAGAGTGCTTTCCACTGTATAGTATCAGCTCAAACCGACTCGCCTTTTCAGTTTTACAATGGGCAAAAGTAGTAGCTAGTACCTGGTATCTTTTTGGCATAACCTCTGTTGTGGTTCAGAGAGAACAGAGGCGATGCCAAAAGATGATGTGAGAACTCTGCGGACTACAGTACTTTCATTGTCTCATATTGCATAGAAGATCCTTATAGTCATTAACAAAGTTTTAAAATAGCCATTATACATGTGTATTGAAAAATGTTGCAACTGTATCGATTATTTCTCACTTAACATGTTAACAGTAATTATTTTTATTTGACCCTGAGGGTAAAAGAGATTGTTTCCCAACATTGTCATTGCTTTAAAGCTCTCCGAAGCAGAGTGGTGGACATCGCTATGACATCAAGCTACAGTAAAATGAAAGGGTACTATCTGCTTTGAATAATAAAATACACTACCAGAGTCTAGTATAGTAGTGAGTAGTGACAATCTTGTTCAATGAGAAAGTGGCAACAGATAACAATTAAATCATTTAAACATTCTGATTAGCATTCCAATGCACATTCATCTGATGAATCCAACAAGGCACCAACATGGTAAAGAAAAACGAAATTGTGAGTGGGTTGAAATTAGGGCCCGACCGATGTGGATTTTTTGAAGCCGATACCGATATTTGGCAGAACAAAATACAGATTACCGATTAATCAGCCGATTAATTAAAAAAATATATATATAAAATGATTTTTTAAAAAATGGTCCAAAAACACTTACAACAATGAATATATGAATTACAGGCAGAACATTTGACCATTTTACAATACTTTGTTACTAAGTATTTGTTTAACTTTACCACAGAGGGGAATTTTCAAGCACAAAAACATGCAAAGCATTAAACCTCTGGTTAAAAAGAGTCACTCTTTATCTTGTACTTCTTGTTGATGAAAATAATAAGAAGGTAGGTTATAGTTCAGGTAGAACAACTTTTAAAAAGTTGTAAACAGGTCATTGTGAGAGGAAAGCAACAACATTGTTTTCATAGACCAAGCAGTGTTCTCTCATGGAATCGACAATGACTTTAACCATGTGTCGGCGATCCCCTGGCTCTGGACGATTACCAGCATCAATGGCTCTTTTGAGAGAGGGCCTCATTTTGTCCCATTGCACCTGAAATCTGTCCACCCAATTGCTGTGTCCACGTGGACTGGTTGATTGACCGGTGGAAGGCTCATCTGAGAATGACCGAGAGGGGGAAGACACAGTACTAGGGGTAGAAACAAGTGAAGAGGCGGTCGACTGGGGACTTTTTGGATCTGCATAACAAATCGACATAAGCACAAAAAAGACAATAGTTAATAATGTCTTATTCCTACATTTTTCATCTTAATAGAGCCATTATCATCAAGATACAATTGCAATGAACATTAACATGTAAAAGAGACAGCTTACCACTTTTGAAAGAATCAATCAATCTTCTGCACTGAATGGGTGATAGTAGATGACTGATGTCTGCCTCTTTAATAAACTGAAGATCATCTGGCCCTTCCACACCCAAGGTTGTTTCCAACTCCTGAACCACTGCTTCCACCTTCTCCCTCCGTAGCTGTGGTAGGCAATCAAGTTGAGACCAAACTGATTATATGTGGCCAATGGATAGTAGTCTGCTAGACTGTCCACAGACACACACTCATAATGAGCATTATGACTGTTTTGTAGACAGAGTACACCAAGATCCAAAACACGCACTGACTGATACAGCTCAACAACAAAATGCCGACATGCTTGATTAATCAGTATGAGCACAATTTTCCCAAACTTCATGGCAAAAGTTATTCTGCCACTTACCCATTTCCACCATATGGGTAGTCATTACTGTAACATGCATTACTTTTTGTTCTTTTAATGCAATGGGTTAGATACACTGCCTGGCCAAAAAAAAAAGTCGCCACCTGGATTTAACTAAGCAAATAGGTACGAGCCTCCTACTGGATAGTTACTGCATGGGCGATTATCTTTCAGCTGGAAACAAGTTATTTAACCTCAGCTGATGCAATGTGTAGCTTCTCAGTTCTTAAACAACCATGTCGAAAGACACATCCTGTGGTCATGGAAAAGATGTTAGTCTGTTTAACAAGGGTCAAATCATTGGCATGAATCAAGCAGAGAAAACATTTAAGAAGACTGCAGAAACTACTAAAATTGGGTTCAGAACTGTCCAAAGCATTATTAAAAACTGGAAGGACAGTATGGAACCATCGTCTTTGAGGAAGAAATGTGGTCTGAAAAAATTCCTGAATGATTGTGATCACCGATCGCTTAAACGTTTGGCCAAATCAAATCAAAGAAAAACAACAGTAGAACTCAGGGGTATGTTTAATAGTGAAAGTAAGAGCATTTCAACATGCACAATGCCAAGGGAACTCAAGGGATTGGGACTGAACAGCTGTGTAGCCTTAAGAAAACCACTAATCAGTAAGGCTAACCGGAAAAAGGACTTCAGTTTGCTCTGGAGCATAAAGAGTGGACTCTGGAGGACTGCAAGAAGTCATGTGGTCTGATAAGTCCAGATTTACCCTGTTCCAGAGTGATGGGAGCATCAGAGTAACAAGAGAGGCAGGTGAAGTGATGCACCCATCATGCCTAGTGCCTACTGTACAAGCCTGTGGGGGCAGTGCTATGATAATGCTGCAGTTGGTCAGGTCTCGGTTCAGCAACATCATGTGCCCAAAGAATGAGGTCAGCTGACTACCTGAATATACTGAATGACCAGGTTATTCCATCAATGGATTTTTTCTTCCCTAATCGCATGGACATATTCCAAGATGACAATGCCAGGATTTATCAGGCTCAAACTGTGAAAGAGTGGTTTAGGCAGCATGAGACATCATTTTCACACATGGATTGGCCACCAGAGAGTCCAGACCTGAACCCCATTGAGAATCTTTGGGATGTGCTGGAGAAGGCTTTGCACATTGGTCAGACTCTCCCATCATCAATACAAGCTCTTGGTGAAAAATTAATGCAACACTGGATGGAAATAAATCTTGTGACATTGCAGAAGCTTATTGAAACAATGCCATAGCGAATGCATGCTGTAATCAAAGCTAAAGTTGGTCCAATGAAATATTAGAGTGTGTGACCTTTTTTTTGGCCAGGCAGTGTATTTCATTGTTGAAATAATATTAAGGAGCCTTACTGTTAGCAAAAATATTTTAGCCGAGTCAACATGTCTATCATAATTTTTGATGCTAAATAGCAAAATGTCACTCATTACCGTTATGCTTTTCTTTCATTACCACGTAATCTAGAGGCCTGTTATGGTAATGAAGTTAAAAGTACGGTAATGAGTATTGACAATCCCATATATTATATTAAACAACTTTTAATAAAATGTAGTTTATGCCAACATAAATTCCTTTGTATGAAAATCTAAGCAAAGTGAGGAATAGAAGGATGTGCAAAGAGCTCTGGTGCAGAAACACAGAGGACATTTTTAGGACAACTCAGAACTTATTGTGAGGAACCAGATAAAGGACAGAGAGTGATGGGCCTAAATAACTACTCTCACTCTATGGAGGGCATGAGCTTCTGTTGTTGCTAAGTCAAAAGGTTGTCACAGCACTCCTTTTGACAACAAGTTTATATACAATTATAATTATGTGTCTTTTATCAGCTCTGCAGTGTGGTTTGCTGGTTTGGAAAGAGGTTTGTGTGTATGTTTAAGAATATATTTTGATGGCACAGTGACCATTTTTAACTTTGCAGAGCCGTTGGATCCACCTAATTCGATGTCTGTAATCAGATTGATCCATCGTGCCAAACTCCAATCTACAACGATTGTGCTCGGCTCAAAGAAGGGCGGCTCAACCACTTAAACTTAAGAAAAACTCAGTTCCAACAAATGCTGCACCATGAGACAGAAAAATGTTAAATCTAACTACAAATGGAAATGTATCCGCAATTAATAGTTTGTCTATCATCAACTAAAATAATGTTAGATATATACTTAAACTTGTGTCTTATGATAACATATTGTCTTAAGTAGGGATGTAACAGTTACCGGTAAAATGGTAAACCGCGGTAAAATTTTAGACAGTTAGTATTTCCGTGTCCTGTAAACCGAGTTTGATTACCACACTGTGTCAATAACTCACGGTGATGCTGCTCACTGCCTGGAAAAGCCAGAACTATGTGTCTGCTCCTCAGTAAACCAGAGATTTTTCCCCTTGAGACAGACAAAGTCTGAAGTCTGGACGAATTTTGGATTTTACAAAGATGCCGAGGGTAAACTGACTGAAGACTGTCACCCATGCTAAAACACGAAGCTGTTGCCGGCAGGTGAAAAAGACGTGAGAGATTAAAACTCCTGTAACTCCTCGAGTAAATGAGCTGACTGAGCCAGAGAGAGTGAGAGTGAGAAGATTCAGTGAGCCATACCTGAGTGAATTATAGGTGATTTATCAGTATTTTCTGAGTAAATAATGTATATATGTTGTAAATAATAGCATAAGTATCATTCTGGAGTGTTTTCTTGGCGTTCTTTTGCCGTCTATTTGCCGTGTTTTGCGAATAGATCGTCTTTTTCCGTCATAGTTCTTGTTTTATGGATTTCATCAATCGTAATTTGGAAATATTGGAGGAGGAAATGTGGAGGAGATCTGCCAGGCAGAGGGGAGACCAGAGGAGAGTCATGCAGGGGGCTAACTGGACAGGAATAGCCTCAGGGACTATCGTCATTAAAAAAACACCTGGACATGGTCTGATATAAGGAGCTGTAACATGGACACTAATGCTGTAGGCAAACAAAAATGTGTGAGTGTGTGTAAAATAGGTTAAGTTTATTTTTGGTCGTCTCAGAAACTTTAAACATATTCATTTACAAATGTTTATGAAGAGAATCCTGTTTGAAGTTCAAATCTGTTTTTTTCTTTTCTTGTAATTACACACAGTTTAAGCATTCATAACATAATAATGACAAATACTTGCCAGAATTGTTTAGGTTTTTTCTCATGAAAAAAAGGGTAAAAAATTAACTAAAAAGGACATTTCCTGACACATTTATTGACAAAAAAGACAAAAAGACCTGTTATAATTATAATATTAAAAGGGTGAAATGATTTCAAGTGTGTGCAAAGGTACTTTTTGAACATTTTGAGCACACTGCAACAATACCGCGATAATAATGATAACCGTGATAATTTTGGGCACAAGAACCATACCGTTACATCCCTAGTCTTAAGATCAAAATATTTACTGCTATCTAGTTGCTTAATGGTAGGCTTAGAAGTAGCATACCTACCGATTTCCATCCAATTGAGTTAAGTAATTCTAACAAACTGAGAAATAGCTGTAATGTAATTATATTGAATAAAACAGAGATGAAAAGACTATGAGGATTTATGCAATTGAAGCTCATAGTATTTGCCTAATTTACTCAAAAACGATTTATGTAATTTCTTTAAATAAATTCTACGTAATTAAATTATGCTGATACACCCATTACAGTTTCTTAAATTCAGTTCATTCAGATCACATTAAATTACACTAAACACATTGCACATTTTCAATTAATACCCATTTACTGAAATCTGGGTATTAAAACGGACATTCAACTGCAAAGTGAGCTGTAACAATAAGAGAAGCAGTAAATTAAGACTTCTGCCTTTCACACAATATGTGGCCAGAAAAGTCCAAAGTGCATATCCATAGGAGAGAAAAACTGAGTTCCATGGTGCCATTAGTCTTTAGGTTTTCTTCTTTTTTTTTTTTTTTTTTAAATAAAAATGTTATTAAAAAAAAAAAGAAAAGAAAACAAGCTTCTACAAAACACCTGTTAGATGACTCCTTTGCTGTTACGAACATAATCCTGGGTAAAAACAACCCAAAACATGGTTATTTCCTTTATATAATAAAACCTTAAACCAACACTAAATAACTTTTCAGCCTTCATAAAATATTTTCATAACTTTTGTGATGAAACATCGACTTACAACTAGTTGAATGACACCTCTGTCATGGCCTGGGGGGGTCTGTATCGCTCTCACTGGCACTAAGCAACTTTGAGGAGGGTGGCACGAAACCTCTCACACAAAAGACTACAAATGTGCTGACTGCTTTACCGCATACGTCACTTCCCCCTTTCCCCATTCGCTACAAAGACGGAAGTCGAGTCGAACGCCTGCGCACAACTAGTGCTAGAAGCTGCAAAACAAACGAAGAAACGAAAAGTTTTGTCTGAGGAGACAAAAAAAGAAAGAGGGAGGCTACCCAGATAAAAGGACAGTCAAGGATTAACATTGGCCCAGCTTTCACTTTCTGGCGTGAGCTCAAAGACGAGGAGGGATTTCTGACCGACGCTGCCTTGGCTCTGTTCCTGCTGGACTAGTAAGTAGCTTCCTCCTGCCGGGATCTGTATGTGTGTTTACTGTGAAATTAGCCAACATAGCGTTTTATTTATCGGTTTCAAGGCTCTAAAACTCGTCAGCGCGTCAGTCGCTAAGTAAGGGGGGAGGCGGTGGGGGGATACGGTACAAAACAAAGTTACACGTTTATTACCGCCTTTGTCCACCGGCGCCGCGATAATCAACGAAAACTGAAAGTTCTTAAGTGTTGCTTTAAGATTGGCCACCTACTAAACTCAGTAACATCTTCAATTCGTTGAACTTTGTTTATATGAGATAAACTGGCTGCAATCACAACTTTTCTATAGCCCTAATTTGCATTCAACAATGTCCACACTTTTCAAAGTCATGAATTTTCTTTAAACATGTAACTCAGTTATTTCAAAACAAAAAGTCCCTTGTGGTCTCTTTGATGACTGTGCATTTTTGTGACCAAACAGCTGTCACTTTAAACAAAAAGAAATCTGTTGTGTAACACATTTTCCTAACCCTGTCTATGGCTGGGTTTTACAGTTTTACATCAAGGTAACAGCATGTCTCTTGCTAGAAAGCTAACTGCTAAATTTGCCATTGAACTTCTGTTTCTGTTGACCTTTACATTTCAAATTCCAACAATTTTCAACGCATTGGTTTTTAAGTACTTTTCTGCAAGTATGCAATAAACATCTTCAGTAACAACAAATTGAAATAAAACTCTTCAAAAACAATAATGAAATTCAGTCTGTGCTCAACCTGAAAGGTGCTTCATAGGAGAGTAATATCACAACTGGTGATTCAAGGTTTGATGCTGTGCTTAAGACAAAGGATGTGGATAATGAATGTAAACCTTTCAATGTCCACGGGAAAAAGCTGTCCAAGTAAACGTAAAGTGCAACAATAACAATGCTTTAGTGTCCATTTCTTTTAAGTGCATCTAAGTCAAGTCAAAAATGTATCTGAATGACAAAATGCACAATAAAGTTCACTGCAGCATCTTGATTTTTAATGACTGAACTTTGGGTGAGAGCTTCTTTCCATCCAGATTCATCAGTACCTTTTGGAACACTTCGAATGTGCATTTCCATACCTGTGGGTAGCTTAAGTTCAGTGCATAGATCAATCCAAATAGCATAGCACATCCATGAGTGATGCTTCTCAGGCCAGCAAGGACTTCCACTCCCTCAATCAAAACACCCACGTCCTCAGGCTCCTCTTCTGGCTCTGCATTTTCTTTTCTGATCACATAGATCCCCATGGTGGTCTGAGGAAAGTCTCTCTCCATTTCTTCAAAGTCCACATTCTGACCAACACAGAGAAGATCAGGTTGAACAGGGTTTGACAAAAAATTCCAAACAAAGCACCAACATGCCTCCAGAGAAACAAATATTCAGTCGGGCTTAAGACTTCAGAGGGGTATTTTACAAAAGATGATAAAGTGTTAGGTCTGGCTTACTTTGGCTAGTCTGGCTTATTTTCCTTATCAGTATGGCTAATTGCACACAACACAAACACAAATTGATGCCCTTGTTTATATATTTGATTCAAACAGGCTACAAATTCAAGCAATACATTTTATAACACCAAGATGACAGAAAGATAGATGAAGAGGATAGACTGACTGATCAAAGATAGATCATTTTCTTTCATGAAATACAACTCATACATGAAACTGACCTGCAAGCCATGATAGATCGATGACGGATGACAGATGACAGAAGGATAGATGACAGATGATAAACAGATGACAGAAGGATAAAGGATAGATGACAGATGACAGATGGATGACAGATAGATGACAGATGATAGATGACAGATAGATGACAGATGCCAGATAGATGACAGATGATAGATGACAGATAGATGACAGATGACAGATAGATGACAGATAGATTGCAGATGACAGATGATAGATGACAGATGATAGATGACAGATGATAGATGACAGATAGATGATAGATAGATTGCAGATAGATGACGGATTATAGATGACAGATAACAGATAGATGACAGATGATAGATGACAGATAGATGACAGATGATAGACGACAGATGATAGATGACAGATAGATGATAGATGACAGATGGATGACGGATAGATGACAGATAGATGATAGATGACAGAAGACAGATGATAGATAGATGACACATAGATGACAGATGACAGATAGACAGAAGACAGATGATAGATTATTGACTGATCAAAGACATGTTTTCTTTCGTGAAATACAACTCATACATGAAATTGACTGTCAAGCTTAAAATAAAAAGCAGTCTACAGTATCAGTGCTGTTTACTCTACTCATTAACTTACTTCATCAGCTTCAAAAAGGGCTGGCCATCTGTTTCGGATTTCGGCAACCACTGGCATGTTTTCAACCACTTCTTGTCGTTTGTATGAGAAGGTAAGTTTTTTTTTCCTCCTTGATCACAGCCCCATTGTTCCTCTTCTTCACTTCGGTCAAAAGAGCAACCCGTTCCTTCTCAAGGCTGTCTCTGGTTTCTCCTTTAGGATAGCAGGGAAGGAAATTTACTTCTGCCTTCCTTGGCTTCTTTATGTTAGCAGCAGGCTTTCCTTGACCTTCACGTTTATTTTTCAGGGAATTTACTGCAACTTCTGGGTGTCCATGTCACCCAAGAATGGAGCGCAAGTTAGCCATCTTCACCTTCAGGTGTTGCTTCCATCCATCATGGCCTGTTTGGGATCCCCTCTCACACAAACAGGGGTGGGCCTTTGCAGCTTCTTCCAGTTGACCATCCTTGGGGTATGCAGTGTACATGTAAGTTTTTCAGACATGCCTTCGAGGATATCAGACCTCAGCTTTGGGGAGGGTGAGAGAAGAGTTCCATTTTTTCTAAATTCTTCATTTGCTTTCTCCAGTTGTAGCTCTGCAGCACAAGTAAAGTGAGGAACAACAAAGACTTCAGGCCAAGAACAGGATCTTGTCTCAGGAGAGGATATCTCAGAAGATGACATATCAGCAGATGACATCAGTATTGTACTGCTACTTCCTGATAAATCAAATGATACAGCATCTTCATCTTGCGAGGAAGCTGAATGAATCATACCAGCTGTTGTCACTGGAGCAGTAGGGCTGATGGCAGTCAAGGGCAGAGTCATGTGAACACCAGAGGTTGTGGACTCAATGGGAAGGTAAATTACCTTGAGAGTACTTCGGTCTTGAACCTCACTGGTTGATGACAGATTGAAGTATTCATTCCCAAAGTCTTTACCTTGGGACTGAAGCCTAAATGGCTTATCAAGTCCTAAAATAGTCTTATCTTGAGACAAAGTTCCTCCACAGAATTCCGGTCTCAAGGGTCAGCTTTCTGGAGTCATGGTCCCCGCCAACCAGATTCTCAGGGTAATTCGACCAGCCATGTCCCACCAATCACTCTGAAGAGGTGAGAGAAGACGAAAGGGAAAGAACAGATTTATAGCTTTACATTTTGTTTCATAAAAAGTTCAACAATACCATATTTGGTACGGGATCATTTCATGTCAACTCATTGAGAATTTAGAGCTAAGATACTTGTTGCAAACTACACATTTTTTTTCAATATTAAGTACATTTTTCAACCCAGTCAAATGAGAAATAAGCAGATGATTATACACGAAGGAATTTTAAAAATAGTAATTACGGTAAAAAGTTTTGAGAAGAATTACAGGATTTTGCAAGGTTCCATGATTTCAACAGAATATTTCACTGGGATGCCCAACTCAAGTAGGCATGGAATTACCCTGATCTGTTATTTCCCCCATAAATACCCTTCAACCCCCTCCCTGTACTAAAAAATGATAGAGTAGAGTTAAAGTTAAAGTTAAGTTAAATGATCAAACCTGTGATGATTATGTGTCTTTTCAAGGTCACCATTCTCATGCCCCCAACTGTGTAATCAGCAAGTGGATAGGGATCACTCAACTGCTCAAGTGAAACCAGGACAACCTCTCTACTGGGTGAAGTGGTCAGTTCAAATGCTCTAAAATGCTGCCTGTGCCAGCCACACATCACCCTGACAATAAAGTTCAGCTTGTCCTCCAGCAGATCCGTATGCAACTAGCATACCGTTTCTGTAGTAATACCTGTAATACCTTGGAATGTCACATTTTTTGCAAGATGGACGTCAGTTATACCCTGAAAACTCTGCCTGAGGGTTGATGCCACCTCCTGATTTAGAATATTTACAGGAACAGTGGACACATGCACAACTTCCAACGTGGATTTCTTGAGACTGGGAGAACTGATATGGTAAGCTATCATCTGCTGATGTTTGGATGCTAGGGTAAGTGCTATGTTCTTGAAACAATTTGTGTGCCGCGCAACTTGTTTAAAAAAAACTGTGTTTGGCCTCAAATCTCATGGTCCATAGTGTTGCTAATGGGCCAAAAAACTCTATCATTTGGGGGTACTGTTCCAGGAAGTGATGTTTCGGCAAGAGCTTTATATCAGGGAAAAGTTCTAAAAATGTTCAGAAATTTTGCAATTTAGATATGCAACGGTCTCACTTGTTTGCACAGGAGCTACAACTAGTTCAACAATGTCCTTTAAGTCTAAGAGCACCTGCCAAGCTGGCTCTCCTTCTGGTATCAGTCCTCCAATCATAAAGGGAAGCAGTCTCAGCAATGACCAATTTTCACTTGTAAGGAAAATTTTAGATCACTGTGTTTAGACTATCAAGACTAAAGTAATTCTTTGGGATCAATAACTTTAAGCAAAGAGCCTGCTCTATGGGTATGATGCCCTCAAATAAATCGTGCACAAGGTCTGGAGGATAGCCTCTGGTTACATGAAAATGAGCAAGGTGATTGGTTAGAATGCAAGCTCTTTTTACTCTGAAGCAGGTTGTTCCACTCTCCTGTGCAAACTTCACATGTGCATCATGTGTCTCTTCATTTCTAAGTTGAAAAGCACCTGACAGAACGTCTTTTGAATTTATTTCCGACCTCTCACCTGTACAAAATCTGCAGATGTATTATACTGAAAAGTTTGATTTCTCTTGGTATCAAGTATGATTTCAACAGGCTCTATAACACAAAACTTTTTGTAATACTGTTTGCGTTTAAATCCAGTAGCAAGTGGACCCTCTTTGCCAACAGCTTTCCCCAGTGGATGAGATTAACTAAGTGCAACCGCAAGTTCTTTAACAACTGATGTGTCAATCTGGAGGTTGTGATTTTTCAAGATATCTGACAGAATATTCAAAGTGACTGGCACAGATGCTGAGCTTATTACAAAGTGGATCTCATCCAGCAATTCATAAATAGCTTTAGTGGAAACATGAAGAATATTTTCCAGCTTTAGTAGAACAGCTGCAACTTTCAGTTCCATGACTTTTGAAAGGTCATCCACCACAAGATTGTCACCATCCACATTCAACAGTGTGTCACATTCTACATCTACATCTGATGATGGGTAATCATCAACAGACTCATCTGACAGCAGAGGCTGCGCAGTGGTAGTAACCACACCAGCTTTAAAATCTGTTAAACTGTAAGGCTTATGCTTTCTGTTTTTATGAGAATTAAATGTACTGTAAATATTAGTTTGAAATGTACATCTTTCAAACACACATTTAACTGTTTCATGCCTCTTTAGATGTTCATTAATATGAATAAAATAATCCCTCTTGGATGAAATATTCTTACAAGCACAAATTTGACAAGAAAATGTGACTAATTTGAATGCCTTCTGGGTTGTTTGTGTGGAATGGCTCCTATAAACATGATTCAAAAGTTTTTCCCATAAAGTGAAAGTGCATGGGCAGTCTATATACACACACGGCTATCTGAAGTTGCGCCCATGATGGCAATGTCTGATTCAAAAACGTTTCAATAACTCATACCTACTTGATAACAATATGTCACACACCTTACACTGCCACATACACCTGCAGGTAGAAAAGAAAGAGAAAATTACCACTTAAGCAGAAAAAAGTTCATCCGCAGCTGTATTCTACTAGTTTGCTACTACTTGTCAAATAGATTAATAAAAACAGTTCCTCTTGACTAGGGCTGGGTTTAAAAAAATCGATTCAATCGATTTTAATCGATTTCCCTTTAAATAGTTCGTAATCAATCCAGAAAATCCAAAGATCGATCTTTTAACTTGGGTAGTTTTTTCTTCATCAGGTGGTCATGTCTGAATAAAAGTACATGATGGGTTTCAAATCTTAATGTAAAAACAATTTTTAACAATGTACCAGGTCAAAAGGTCACTTTTTTAATTTTACAGCATTATTTTAACTGAGATATCCCAGACTGAATCAACATCGAATCAAATCGTGAATCGAATCGATTTGAGACCTTGTAATATCAAATGGGATCGATCCAGAAAATCTGAATCGATACCCTGCCCTACTCTTCACCATATTCTAAGGCAAATATTGTACTGTGCTCTGTGATGTTGTATGTTTTATTTGTGCCCTTAAAACCTGACATGGAAAAACAACCCTTGAAAAAAATAATCACAAGTATTATTAAAAGCTATAACATGATATTTACCAATGTAAAGAGGCTGTCAGGTGCACAGTGTTTTCACATTTCTTAACAATATGCCATTATGTTGTTCAGGAAGGGTGGGTATCTACAAGAGAAAATACTTGCATTAGAAATCAAACAAAATCAACTCACTAAAATGTACATATCTATTGTGACAATGAAAGTGCAAAAGCTATAGTTTACGGTAATCTTGTTGAGATGTACATAGCACTTTTGTGCCACAGACTTAAAACAGACAAGAGATTATACAGTGCGGACCCACGTCATGCAATTTAAGATGCTCGACCACTCTGGCTGCCTCACTTATTTAAACTAGATGGCTTTTCATCAACACCATCATGGTTTATATCGTTTATATACACTGCAGCGTACCCCCCACCCCCCCACCCATATTGTTGTACATCTGATGGTAGGCTTTTGTAAAGTACGTAAATTGTTTTTAATAATAATAAAAACAAACATAAACACCTTCAAAGATGAAAGAAAAGTGAAGCAGTCGGGTGAAGTAGGCGGGCATCTCACCAAATCGAGGCTGCATCCATTGGACTGCACCGTAAGGAGAGCAAAAAAAAAATGACCGCGCTACGGCTTCGCACCGGGGTCATTACCGGGCGACTTCGTCCACGGAGCAAGGTGGTAGCGGTTTCGTGTTAACAGGGAAAGACCCTTTATATAGAGGGTTTTTTTTTTTTATATATCTATACATGTATGCGGTTGCCGTTCGGCACCGCGATCAACTGAAGCTCGCGTTTGCTTGGTAATGGAGACTGACCTCCACACTACATAGTTAGCTAACATTTGCTCCGGCTCACGAGAAGACCGCCGAGCCGACGTCACTAAAGGCATTGTAAAGGAGCTGACAAGAACACTAAACGTTAACTGCACTTTATCAATTACTGATGAGAACTATAAATAATGATAATGAACTAAAGGTAAAGAAAATAAAACTCTTACCAACTTCCAGTATGATAATGGAGCCGACGAAGGGGCCCGCGTTTTGAAGAGGAAGTTGTTCTTCTTCTTTGGTCTTACCTGCAGACCACGCCACTACGGTACAAACACATACTGCCCCCTACTGACCGAACCGTTATGTAAACGGATCTCATTTGTTTTACGTGTTTCATTTGAATTAACTTTAAATTAAAAAGAATAGTGTAGTTTTTATTAATTTATTATAACCAAAGGTGTGAAATAAGTGTAATTGGGTAAAATCAAGTAAATTTGTTCTTCTAATACCTATGACGCTGAAAAATCATTTTTTTGAGTGTAACTCAGGGGATTATTCTTACCCATTTCCACAAGACAAGATCCTGTAGCACATTGGTCATTCATAAACTTAAAGTTTCCCTTTGAAAGCCTCGTAACTATTGCCAACTGTTGTACATAAATTCTGATCTTAATTTATCAGCTTTGCTAAGTACGGTCCTTCTTAGGTCTTAACGCCAAAACAAACACCTTTTCTCTCTTAGTATCGTCGGAATAGTATAGTTTTCTTTTTTTTTTTTTTTTTTTCTTTTTTTTTAGAGAAAGTTGACTTAGTTCAAATTTAGGGAAAATCTCTTTAAGCTTTCTTGTGAATTTGAGTTAAGAAACAAAGGACTGACATACTGACCTTGACCTTTACTTTTAAATATTGAATCAGTTTATCCTTAAATGGAAATGGTTGTTGCTCTAAGTTTAAATGACATCCCTTTAAGAATATCTGAGATACTACACGCAGAAAAATCTTGTTCCAAAATTATGTAGGATAATGCCCCATTAGCTGTAAACTATGTTAAATTTAGTGTTCACTACCGTAACACATTCATTACTGAAATGCCTTTTCTTCATTACCGGAACATAAAATAGCGTATCCACACTGAAATCTAATGTTTGCAAGATTTCTGTAAATTTTAACGTGCCGAATGAAAGCAGGAATTGACACAGCTTTGAATTTACATACAGTACACGTGTAAGACATTTTGAACGAGAAGTGCAGTTAACTCAAACTGGAAGAATGTGTAACTTTGTTTTTCACAAAATTCATCTATAAATGCGTAAACTAAGTTTGATTGACTAAAGTCAGTCAAGAGAAAAGTCACATATACCGCTTTCACACTAAAATCTGCGGGTCAACGCTGTTTTTTTCAACGCTGGTTAACCCGCGAGGGACTCCTTTACCACTGCCAGCAGACCCGGGTCTACTCAGCAGCAGACGAGCTGCGTGGCTGTTTTTTTTCCTCTGGCACATCAAGCTGATGTCATCACATTGATGACGTCATCAGTGTGACAAAACACGACCACGTAAACAATGGAAAAGAGCATGGACGCCGTGGACATGGTTTTCTGTACTTTGTACTTCTGTCCCTCTTTAAAAATGCACAAACTCTGCGCTGATGATACAAAGGCGGATGGAATTTGTTGCTGAGATGGCAAAGAGTCATGTAAGTTACAGACAGAGGGGACGGGCGCGATGTTATGCTATGAGCACGTAACGCCGATGTCATCTGTAACTTAGCAGCTTGACCCGGGTGTGATGTTCTCACTGAAGCCGGTCAGAGACGAGCCGATAAAAACCCATGTCACTTGCAAGGTAAGTCGACCCAAGTCGAAATGCCGAGTAGACCCTTTCAAACTGCGGACAGGAGCCGTTTGTTGCAGGATTTACACGGGTTTTTTGGCCAGTCTGAAAGGGGTATTAGATGCAATGATGCACCATGTGCTGCTCCACGCATTTCCGTTAACCGTGGTGTTGTCGTGTTGTTTACACCAGTCCTCCTCCTCCTGCAGCAGACTGGACATGGTTGCAAACTCCTCTTACAATCCGGTGGGGTTTGATACACAACACAAGCCAGAACCAATAATGTGTCTTTTCTGAAAAACAACACTCAGTAGTCCGTTTGTGCCAGTCGGTCTCTCTGTCTGGTATGCTTGCAGCGCACCTGTAGGCTAGCATGTGAAACGCGCATGGGTAGTGATGATGTCATCGAGGTGGCTTCCTGGGCATGAGCAGCTGCACCAACACTTAACCAATCAGATTATTTTAATAGCGAAATTTCATATCCACAGAGCTAAATTTTCAAAAAGCCGTCCTTTCTTCCCTGTTTTTGAAACTGAATTTAAGAACTACCTTAAGTGTATAAAGATTATAGACAACAAAAAAATGTATGCATACTGTGAACATAATTCAAGAACTATTCAGAGAAATGTGACATGCCTGGCCCATCTTCTCTCTTTTTTCTTTTTTTTTCTTTCCCTCTTCTTCTTTTATATATTATTTTACTATAGCAAATCTATATATGTATGAACATATATTTTCTCTTACCACTATATAGCTCTTATAACATAATTTTATTTAAGTGTTTATGAGATGCCAAATCCTGTTCTGTTCTATAATGTTCAATCTTCTGATTGTAAATGACATATTGTCAATAATAAAAAAAAAAAAAAAAATTAAAAAAAAAGCAGCTGCGCCAACCGTCGTCTGCATCCGCTCTCGATCGCTGTAGTTCCTCTAATAAGATGACTGCCGTATATGACAGCAGGCTTTTATTTCGTCTGTCCCCAGGTTTGATACTGGAACATGCAGCCTTTTATTTTTACTCCTTATAAACACTAATCATAGAGTAAAATAAATAAAGTAAAACATTAAAGATAGAAATCCACATAGCATGCAGTACGATATAACAACTCTTTTGGATAATTTTATTTGTACAAATTATAACTTTGATTAATTTGAATTAAATTAATTTGATATACATTTATGAATTTTATTTTCCCAATGATGTATGAATGAACCTTTATTGCCCCTGAGGTAATTTGTCTTGCGCAGAGAGCATAAATACACAAACTACATAGTACAACAACAACCACACAAGACAAGACAGCACATAATAACATTTAACAGTTAGTCAAGAACAAAATCTTAAAATTCAGCTATAATAATAATAAATTAGTAGATAAAAAGATCACTAAGTGGTCTTAAAAGTGCAGTGTGCCAAGTTTATGTTGTGAGATCAAAGTTTATTTAGCAGCTGGATGCTCCGTGGTATAAAGGATGTGATGCCTCTTTCAGTCCTCATTCTGGGCATCCTATACCTGCATCCTGAGTTTAGGAGTTCAAATTCCCATTCCCATTCCCAAAATGCATTTCGCTCCAACTGAGAATGGTAGCTGTAAAGGAGCCAAAAGCTGTTTTAATTCCCTGAATACGTCACTTAAAGTTTTAATATTTTTTCATGCATTTAGATACCCAGTATATGGTTAGTTCATCTAAATGACGCCTATTTGGAAGTTTGCTCCAACATTTTCGGAGAAGTGAAACTCCACATGCAGGACCAGCTGACTGGCAGCAGCGGTCTCAGAGGTGTGAGAGCTCAGGGTGGGGGAGGTGGATGGTCACGGTGGGGATGCTAAAAGTCAGGATCTGTGTTAACGTTATATCAGTTGGCCTGAGACTTGGTGGAAGAACGATATAAATTATCTGCGTAAGTGGAAATGTAATCAACTGAAGTATAGTTAAAAGGTTAAAATAAAGTGAATAATATTCTTAAGTATTAATGATTCTTATTTTTACACTTATAACGTGGTTTTAAAAAGAGAAAAAAAGTGTTGTAGGAGATGTATTTTTTGGCAACTGTCTGAAAGTTTGCACAATCATTCCCCCACCCTCCCTGATACACATGCTCAAATTTCAGCCTGCTACGTCAAACCGTTTGGGAGTTATTAATTTTCCCACCATTTTTCAAATTAAAATTTCAAAAAACTGCATTTTGCCTGCCACGCAGCAACCTTTGACCCCACAGACCCCAAACTTGGGTCAGATGATCCCAGGGGTCGCTTAACAATAATCCAGTGGAATAATAACCCAAATCCCAGCGTTTTTTTAGTTGGCCATTTGAAATCCAAAAAAATCAGAAGCTCTCAGACTTATGGTCCTTCAGACCCTGTAAGTCAGAAAAGCCTGTATGGACAAAACATATTTTCAAAAGTCGCATGGGACTGAAATTCTAATATGTCGTTCGGGGGCCCGAGACGAGTGCGTTGACATGCGTTCGGTCCCGATTGGGCCCCTACTTTTTGACAGGCAGGGCTTCGAATGGCTGCATTCCTCGGTCTCTCAGCGGCCGCCATTTCCATAGAAACAGACCGAATCATTCGAAACTTTGCCTATGGACTTGTGACGAGGCCTCTATCGATCACCCCAAGACCCAACTCTGCAGGACCTTTGGATGGACCAAGTAGCCCCCTGGGGTCCTATCACAATGGGACCAAAATATTCTGGTAGAGGACCCTTGGATAAGCAACATACTCAGATTTCATGTTTATAGCTCAAAGTGTGCATGAGTTGTTGATAAAAGCAGGCCAAAAGGCCGCATTCACTCTGATGGCTGACCCGTGTGACCTTTGACACTTCCCAAGGTGCTGTGGCTCTGAAATTTGCACAGTGCATGGCTCGACCCCCATGATAAACACATTAACATTTCAGCCCCCTAAGTCAAAGCGTTTGGGAGTTATTAATTTTCCCTCCATTTTGTAATTTCCAATTTCAAGAAGTGCCTTTTTGGCCACCATGCGGTGACCTTTGACCCCACTGACCCCAAACCGGCACAGTGGATGGCCCTAGCTCCCCCATAAACATACTCAAAATTTAACCTCCTAGCTCAAAGCGTTTGAACGGTATTAAGAAAAACCTGTTTAACGACATCTCCTTTAAAGTTTGGCTGAGACAAAGGAAGCCATTTTTGACCCTTGCTGTCATTTCCTAAAGTACACAATAATCACTGTAAATTTCAATTATATTACTACGAATTTCTACAGTACGACACAGGTTACAGTAATCCCCAGAGAGCAGGCTACACAATATGTTAATGTGAATTTTTTCAATACTATACTGGTTGCTGTCATTTCCTAAAAGTACATATTACTGTAAATTTTGATATATTACTGTGAATTTCTACAATAACATGCTGGTTGCTGTGATTTCCCAGAGTACACGATATTACTCTGAAATTTTTATTGGTTGCTGTAATTTTCCACAGAACGTTACTGTAAATTTTTACAGTACTATACTGGTTGAGGTTTCTTTAGTACACAATATGTAATTGTGAATTTCTACAGTACTGCAATGGTTACTGTGATCTTTTACAGTACTGTACAGGTTACTGCCATTTCCTACAGTAAAGAATATGTTACTGTAAATTCCAATATATTATTGTGAATTTTTACAGTACCATACTAGCTACTGCCATTCCCTACCGTACACAATATGTTACTGCAAATTTCAATGAGTTATTGTGAATTTCTACAGTACTGTTGTGGTTGCTGTGATTTCCTACAGTACACATGATGGTATTGTGACATTTCACACTACTGTAATGCTTGCTGTGTTTTTTACAGTAGTGATGATATTACTGTGACTTACTACAGTAGAACTTGGTCTGCTGTGAATTTATACAGTATTGTGTTTATTACCGTGATTTATACGGTATTTTGCCAATTACTGCTTATTGTACAGTATTTTACTTTGAAAACATTCACAATAACTTACTTTACAGAAACACAGTAATTTACTGTGTATTTCAAAGTCATTTTTTACAGTCTACGCTTTCTTTTAAGTAAAAATGAATGACCTGATTTTAGATAACAATATTGATTTTATGTTTTTAATTGAGACATGGCTCAGTACTGATGGACCTGCAGCTTTCAACGAAGCATCTCCGCCTGGTTTTAATTATTTATATTCTTTTAGAAATGGTAGAAGGGGTGGGGGGACTGCAACTATTCTTTTCACTTCATATGGTTTTGAAGAGGTTTTATTTGGTGATTTTAGTTCATTTGAATATCATTCTTTTGTTTTTAGCAGTCCTCCAATATTTTGTTTAACCGTTTACAGGCCACCCAAAAGATGCTCCTCTTTTATCAGTGAATTTTCAGAACTGCTATCCATCATTCACTCAAAATACAACAGAATCCTTATTTTAGGGGATTTTAATATTCACATTGACAATCATTCAGATTCTTTTAGCCGTGAATTTTCAGCATGTGTCAGGCCCCACTCACAGAGGAAATATCTTAGATCTTCTAATAACATAAGGAGTATCAGCTACTGTGTCCTCTGTTGTGGATGTGGGCCTGTCAGATTATTACTGTGTGTTTTTTAATGTTAAGGATTTTATCCAGCAGGACGTCCCAGAGCGTACTGTCAGGAAACACTATCTTACGTCTGAAGTGGCTGCTAATTTTAGTGAAATTTTAAGTGATGCTCCAAAAGCTGTTTTACCCTCTTCCTGTTATTTTATTGTTGATCATTTTAACTGGAAACTCAAGACAGCACTTGACATTGTTGCACCCATAAATATAAAAAAGATTAAATCAAACAGAAAACCTCCTTGGAGAACAAACCATGTTCTCAGATTAAAGAGAGAGTGCAGAATTGCAGAGAGAAGATGGAGGAAAAGCAAACTAACAGTACCTTTTCAAATATTCTGGGAACAAATGGTCACATACAACAGAGCAGTAAAACAAGCACGACAGGATCATTTCTCAAAATTAATCACTGACAATCTCAATAACCCCCAAATCCTTTTCTCTACCATTGACCAATTAACCAACACTGTTTTTAACCAAACTTTTAACTCAGTTATCATGCGAAGACCTTGCAGTCCACTTCAGAAGAAAAATTGATTTTATCAGGTCAAACTTTTTAAACCGTAAGACTGGTCATTTTAACTCTTCTGAGTCTGTGGTTTTAAATGAGGAAACACTGGAGAGGTTTGTCCTGGTTGATGCTGCAGTGCTTAAAAAAGGTTGTCTCCCAGCTTAGACCAGTGACGTGTGTTTTAGACCCCATCCCCACATCCCTTTTTAAAACCTCTTTTAGTGATTTTAATGATGATGTTATTAATATTGTAAATTATTCTCTTCAGACAGGGGTCTTTCCCACTGCCTTAAGACAGCCTGTGTCAGACCCCTTCTGAAGAGAAACAACTTGGATACAGCACTACCTGACAATTACAGACCTGTATCCAACCTGCCATTTTTAGGCAAAATTTTAGAAAAGATTGTTTTTAATCAGTTAAATGATTTTATAAATTCTAAAAATATCGGTGACTCATTTCAGTCTGGTTTTAGAAAAAAATTGTAAGCGACCTCAGGTCCAATATGGATAAGAAATTAATCTCTTTTTAGTCCTGTTGGACCTGAGTGCAGCCTTCGACACGGTTGATCACACAATTCTTTTAAACAGACTCCACAACCTCATTGGCATCTCTGGCACTGCTTTTAACAGTTTTTTTTATGTAAACACTGGGGAACGCTCATCAAGAACTTATGAAATGGAATGTGGCGTTCCCCAGGGCTCGATTTTAGGTCCAACACTTTCTAATCTCTACATGTTACCTGTAGGAGATGTCATCAGGAGACACGGCATTAACTTTCACAGCTATGCTGATGACACGCAGCTTTACATTGCCTTTTCTCCTGATGACACAGGGCCCATCGATGCCCTTTCCAACTGTATTTTAGACGTCCAGTCCTGGATGGCGGACAACTTTTTGCAGCTCAACCAGGACAAAACTCAGGTTTTAGTTATTGGTACAGGTCCAGAGAGAGAGAAACTGGAGAGCAAACTCAAAGCTCTGTCTTTTAATCCCTGCAAACAAGTAAAAAAATTGGGTGTTACCTTTGATTTTAACCTCAGTTTTGAGCCACATATCCGAGATGTTACCAAAATGGCTTTTTATCATTTAAAGAACATTTCCAGAGTGCGCCAGTTTCTCTCTCAAGCCAATGCAGAGACTCTTATTCATGCTTTTATTACCTGCAGAATTGATTACTGCAATGCCCTCCTCTCTGGTCTTCCTAAAAAGAACATCTCTCAGCTTCAACTACTTCAAAACTCAGCTGCACGCATGCTGACGAAGACCAGAAGGAGAGCCCATATTACACCGATTTTAAGGTCTCTGCATTGCCTTCCTGTATCTTTCAGAATAGATTTTAAGGTTCTTTTATTGGTGTTTAAATCTCTTTATGGTCTTAGCGTTTTTTTTGTTTGGTTTTTTTTCGGCCAGTGCGGTTGGATGAGTATTGCATCACTGCAAAAAAGGCAGCAGAAAGGGTGCAGACTAACAAACATTTGTTTGGAGATGCCTGACATTTTACAAATGGACAGTAAACAAACTGAGGAGGCTGTGAAGGAAATGGCAAAGCTGTTTGGCGACACCATGGATCTACAAGATGAAGGAAGCAAAGAATCCATTCTGGAGCATTTTAAGCTTATCTTTTTTAACAGCGAACATATGTTGATGTTCTGTGAGGAGATAGTAAACAATAGAGGACACTTGGCGTACTGTGAATACAAGGAGGAAAAATAAAAGACATCTTTGAAAGTTTGTTTTATGTCTACTCTGTTTTATCCTGTAACAGAGGTTATTGGCTGTCTGGCTTGTGTAACTAGGTACTAAGTAAGTTAAGTTAAAATCATCAACCCTCACCCTCCATTGGCAAATACAGGTGGTTATGATGAGGTGTGCGAATTGCAAACACACGTAAGGTATGCCTATGTAAAAGATTTGAGTTAATCAATATGAAAACTAGTCCTGGGTCCTAACAGTGCAGGTCTGCAGCCAGATTGTGTTGGGTAAAAACATGAAACAAAGACAAAGAAAAATGTGCTCAGCTGTTTGACTGCCATACTGCCACCAAATACAGTTTGCAGTCTAGTAGTAGCTGCATAATGGATTGCAGCGGTGTGTAGCAGGTGGTTTTGATATTTGTTCACTTCAGTGCATTGACAGACTGCCATTGGAAACAGTTCTCAGACTGAAACAAACAACAAAAGTAAAGCAAATCAAATCAAGACAAAGCAAAAACAAAAATCAACTGCCATTGGAAACAGTTCTCAGACTACAGTTACCTGGCAACAGTTGCTATGGGAAAGGGTTCTTGGACTCTGAGTAGAACTCATCAAAGGATCAGAGGACTTCAGACACTTTGATGTGATCACACATCAGAGGACTTCAGACACTTTCATGTGATCACACAGCAGAGGACTTCAGACACTTTGATGTCACATATCAAACAATTTCAGACACTTTGATGTGATAACAAATCAGAGGAATTAAGACACTTTGATGTCACACATCAAAGGACTTCAGGCACTTTGATGTCACACATCAAAGGACTTCAGGCACTTTGATATAACACAATCTGAGGACTTCAGGCACTTTGATGTCACACATCAAAGGACTTCAGACACTTTGATGTGATCACACATCAGAGGACTTCAGACACTTTGATGTCACACATCAGAGGACTTCAGACACTTTGATGTCACATATAAACGATTTCAGACACTTTGATGTGACAACACATATGAGGAATTCAGACACTTTGATGTCACACATCAAAGGACTTCAGGCACTTTGATGTCACACATCAAATGACTTCAGGCACTTTGATATAACACAATCTGAGGACTTCAGGCACTTTGATGTCACACATCAAAGGACTTCAGACACTTTGATGTCACACATCAGAGGACTTCAGACACTTTGATGTGATCACACATCAGAGGACTTCACACACTTTGATGTCACATATCAAAGGACTTCAGACACTTTGATGTCACACATCGGAGGACTTCAGGCACTTTGATATAACACAATCTGAGGACTTCAGGCACTTTGATGTCACACATCAAAGGACTTCAGGCACTTTGATATAACACAATCTGAGGACTTCAGGCACTTTGATGTCACACATCAAAGGACTTCAGACACTTTGATGTCACACATCAGAGGACTTCAGACACTTTGATGTCACACATCAGAGGACTTCTTTGATGCCCTAATCTTATCTGATATTAGTCAAGGAGAGGAGGGCAGCAGAGCACACAATTTTTTTTGTTGTACAACATACAGAAATAACCAAACAGAGAGAGAAACATGAGCAACACTGAAGCAATGGCACTCAGTTCACTTGAGATGGAAAACATCATGCTCAAAAATTTGCTAGAAGCCCAGACCTCAGAGTCAGAGATGAGACAAAAAGACTTGGAGGCATTGCAGAGCACCTTGGAGGAGTGTCAGAGAGAGGAAGACCTCCTGGATCTACGAACAGATGAACTGGAGAAGGAGGTTGAGTCCCTCAAAAACCAGCTGTTCCAGATGGAGCAGGATGCCTTGGAGCAACTTATGACCAACTTGCTTAAGATCTCCACACAGCATAGAGATGAGGTGGCCGACCTATTTAAAAACCAGAAGGACGGCATAGAGGTCCTTGAGAGGGACTCAGCAGAGTCTCAAAGAGAGAGAGACCACCAGACATCACGGGCCAATGAGCTAGAACGCAAGCTAAGAGACCAGAATGACGCCATGAGTGCACTGCAGACTGACTTGGAATTGTCTGTGAAGGAGCGCGATCGCATGACAGAATTGGTAAATGATCTGGAGAAGGAAATTTCAGTGCTGGAGATGGAGGTTAAATCACTTAAAACAGAGGCATCAACCATGGGTCAAGACATGCTGGAGGACCAGAAAACCAGCTCCTCTGAGTTCCAGCAAAAGTATTCTGGACTATTTGCCCGTGCACATATCCTGGAAGAGGAAAATTCATTACTGGAGAAGGAGGTGAAGTCCCTAAAGGAAGAGGCATCTACCAAGGACAAGGAGCTATCTGACTTGAGGTCTGACTATAAAGAGTGTCTGAGAGAGACATACATGGAAATGTCAAGGGTAAATAAGCTGGAAGTGGAAAAGTCAGCACTGGAGAATAAGGCTGAGCTCCTCAGAGATGAGCTCAAAGAAGAAATGCAGAGGGTCAAATACATGCATGAAGATCTGGAGGAGGCCAAAGAATTGTGCATCTATGCAGAGGGAAGGTCTGCTTTGACAAAGATAATGAAGTCCTGCACGCCTAATTGCTGTCGTATGTTCAAGCTGCAGAGTTGGCTGGACGAGCTGGGGGAGTACTATGATTCTGACACAGAAAGTAGCACCTTGGACCATGAAGAGTCCAGACCAACAGAAGAAAACTAGTTTCAGTTTGTCAGGACTCTTCAAGGTCCAGTAAGACAGTGCAGGGTTTTCTCCGGGTTGCTCCGGTTTCTCCCCAACAAACAACAACCAAAATTAAAAAAAAAACAAAAAAAAACATATGCCTCTATGCCTACGTAGCACCAGCAGAGCCGATAAGCCATGAGTTTGAGAACAACCCTTAGACAGCCTCAGACCAATCAACACATACAAAAATAACAATAAAATAAAGAACAAAACTAACTGCAGTTTCCGTGTTACTGACTGACATTCCTTGACATATTTAGGGTGATTTAATCAATGTTAATTTATAAATCCAATTAATAAAAGTACATAATTAGAAAAAACTGCATTTGTTGACCCCCCCTCCACACACACACACACACACACACACACACAAAAAGAAAAAGAAACACTTGACATATTTAGGGTGATTTAATCAATGTTAATTTATATATCCAATTAATAAAAGTACATAATTAGAAAAAACTGCATTTGTTGACCCCCCCCCACACACACACACACACACACACACAAAGAAAAAGAAACAAACAACAAAAGTAAAGCAAAACAAATCAAGACAAAGCAAAAACAAAAAACAAACAATAAAAAAAACAATTGGGATTGGGTTGTCCTTATAATGCTTCGATCATAGGTAACAATCCAATAAAACGAATCCAAATAGCGTTTTTTTTGTTTGGTTTTATTTCGACCAGTGCGGTTGGATGAGTATTGCATCACTGCAAAAAAGGCAGCAGAAAGGGTGCAGACTAACAAACATTTGTTTGGAGATGCCTGACATTTTACAAATGGACAGTAAACAAACTGAGGAGGCTGCGAAGGAAATGGCAAAGCTGTTTGGCGACACCATGGATCTACAAGATGAAGGAAGCAAAGAATCCATTCTGGAGCATTTTAAGCTTATCTTTTTTAACAGCGAACATATGTTGATGTTCTGTGAGGAGATAGTAAACAATAGAGGACACTTGGCGTACTGTGAATACAAGGAGGAAAAATAAAAGACATCTTTGAAAGTTTGTTTTATGTCTACTCTGTTTTATCCTGTAACAGAGGTTATTGGCTGTCTGGCTTGTGTAACTAGGTACTAAGTAAGTTAAGTTAAAATCATCAACCCTCACCCTCCATTGGCAAATACAGGTGGTTATGATGAGGTGTGCGAATTGCAAACACACGTAAGGTATGCCTATGTAAAAGATTTGAGTAAATCAATATGAAAACTAGTCCTGGGTCCTAACAGTGCAGGTCTGCAGCCAGATTGTGTTGGGTAAAACACAGGAGAGATGCTAACTAGCATATAGTTATTATATTGTAGTAAAAGTTCTCTGAAGCTAACCTTAGTCCAGGCTGTAACAAGCTTTGTACAGTATTCACCACCAAACATGACACAAAGACAAAGAAAAATGTGCTCAGCTGTTTGACTGCCATACTGCCACCAAATACAGTTTACAGTCTGTAGTAGCTGCATTATGGATTGCAGTGGTGTGTAGCAGGTGGTTTTGATATTTGTTCACCACAGTGCATTGACAGACTGCCATTGGAAACAGTTCTCAGACTGAAACAAACAACAAAAGTAAAGCAAAACAAATCAAGACAAAGCAAAAACAAAAATCAACTCCCATTGGAAACAGTTCTCAGACTACAGTTACTTGGCAACAGTTGCTATGGGAAAGGGTTCTTGGACTCTGAGTAGAACTAATCAAAGGATCAGAGGACTTCAGACACTTTGATGTGATCACACATCAGAGGACTTCAGACACTTTGATGTCACACATCAGAGGACTTCAGACACTTTGATGTGATCACACATCAGAGGACTTCAGACACTTTGATGTCACATATCAAACGATTTCAGACACTTTGATGTGATAACACATCAGAGGAATTCAGACACTTTGATGTCACACATCAGAGGACTTCAGACACTTTGATGTGATCACACATCAGAGGACTTCAGACACTTTGATGTCACACATCAGAGGACTTCAGACACTTTGATGTGATCACACATCAGAGGACTTCAGACACTTTGATGTCACATATCAAACGATTTCAGACACTTTGATGTGATAACACATCAGAGGAATTCAGACACTTTGATGTCACACATCAGAGGACTTCAGACACTTTGATGTGATCACACATCAGAGGACTTCAGACACTTTGATGTTACATATCAAATGATTTCAGACACTTTGATGTGATAACACATCAGAGGAATTCAGACACTTTGATGTCACACATCAAAGGACTTCAGGCACTTTGATGTCACACATCAAAGGACTTCAGGCACTTTGATATAACACAATCTGAGGACTTCAGGCACTTTGATGTCACACATCAAAGGACTTCAGACACTTTGATGTCACACATCAAAGAAATTCAGACACTTTGATGCCACACATCAAAGGACTTCAGGCACTTTGATGTCACACATCAAAGGACTTCCGGCACTTTGATGTCACACATCAAAGGACTTCAGACACTTTGATGTCACACATCAGAGGACTTCTTTGATGCCCTAATCTTATCTGATATTAGTTAAGGAGAGGAGGGCAGCAGAGCACACAATTTTTTTGTTGTACAACATACAGAAATAACCAAACAGAGAGAGAAACATGAGCAACACTGAAGCAATGGCACTCAGTTCACTTGAGATGGAAAACATCATGCTCAAAAATTTGCTAGAAGCCCAGACCTCAGAGTCAGAGATGATACAAAAAGACTTGGAGGCATTGCAGAGCACCTTGGAGGAGTGTCAGAGAGAGGAAGACCTCCTGGATCTACGAACAGATGAACTGGAGAAGGAGGTTGAGTCCCTCAAAAACCAGCTGTTCCAGATGGAGCAGGATGCCTTGGAGCAACTTATGACCAACTTGCTTAAGATCTCCACACAGCATAGAGATGAGGTGGCCGACCTATTTAAAAACCAGAAGGACGGCATAGAGGTCCTTGAGAGGGACTCAGCAGAGTCTCAAAGAGAGAGAGACCACCAGACATCACGGGCCAATGAGCTAGAACGCAAGCTAAGAGACCAGAATGACGCCATGAGTGCACTGCAGACTGACTTGGAATTGTCTGTGAAGGAGCGCGATCGCATGACAGAATTGGTAAATGATCTGGAGAAGGAAATTTCAGTGCTGGAGATGGAGGTTAAATCACTTAAAACAGAGGCATCAACCATGGGTCAAGACATGCTGGAGGACCAGAAAACCAGCTCCTCTGAGTTCCAGCAAAAGTATTCCGGACTATTTGCCCGTGCACATATCCTGGAAGAGGAAAATTCATTACTGGAGAAGGAGGTGAAGTCCCTAAAAGAAGAGGCATCTACCAAGGACAAGGAGCTATCTGACTTGAAGTCTGACTATAAAGAGTGTCTGAGAGAGACATACATGGAAATGTCAAGGGTAAATAAGCTGGAAGTGGAAAAGTCAGCACTGGAGAATAAGGCTGAGCTCCTCAGAGATGAGCTCAAAGAAGAAATGCAGAGGGTCAAATACATGCATGAAGATCTAGAGGAGGCCAAAGAATTGTGCATCTATGCAGAGGGAAGGTCTGCTTTGACAAAGATAATGAAGTCCTGCACGCCTAATTGCTGTCGTATGTTCAAGCTGCAGAGTTGGCTGGACGAGCTGGGGGAGTACTATGATTCTGACACAGAAAGTAGCACCATGGACCATGAAGAGTCCAGACCAACAGAAGAAAACTAGTTTCAGTTTGTCAGGACTCTTCAAGGTCCAGTAAGACAGTGCAGGGTTTTCTCCGGGTTGCTCCGGTTTCTCCCCAACAAACAACAACCAAAATTAAAAAAAAAAACAAAAAAAACATATGCCTCTATGCCTACGTAGCACCAGCAGAGCCGATCAGCCATGAGTTTGAGAACAACCCTCAGACAGCCTCAGACCGATCAACACACACAAAAATAACAATAAAATAAAAAACAAAACTAACTGCAGTTTCCGTGTTACTGACTGACATTCCTTGACATATTTAGGGTGATTTAATCAATGTTAATTTATAAATCCAATTAATAAAAGTACATAATTAGAAAAAACTGCATTTGTTGACCCCCCCCCCCACACACACACACACACACAAAAAGAAAAAGAAACAAACAACAAAAGTAAAGCAAAACCAATCAAGACAAAGCAAAAACAAAAAACAAACAATAAAAAAAACAATTGGGATTGGGTTGTCCTTAAAATGCTTCGATCATAGGTAACAATCCAATAAAACGAATCCAAATAGCGTTTTTTTTGTTTGGTTTTATTTCGACCAGTGCGGTTGGATGAGTATTGCATCACTGCAAAAAAGGCAGCAGAAAGGGTGCAGACTAACAAACATTTGTTTGGAGATGCCTGACATTTTACAAATGGACAGTAAACAAACTGAGGAGGCTGCGAAGGAAATGGCAAAGCTGTTTGGCGACACCGTGGATCTACAAGATGAAGGAAGCAAAGAATCCATTCTGGAGCATTTTAAGCTTATCTTTTTTAACAGCGAATATATGTTGATGTTCCGTGAGGAGATAGTAAACAATAGAGGACACTTGGCGTACTGTGAATACAAGGAGGAAAAATAAAAGACATCTTTGAAAGTTTGTTTTATGTCTACTCTGTTTTATCCTGTAACAGAGGTTATTGGCTGTCTGGCTTGTGTAACTAGGTACTAAGTAAGTTAAGTTAAAATCATCAACCCTCACCCTCCATTGGCAAATACAGGTGGTTATGATGAGGTGTGCGAATTGCAAACACACGTAAGGTATGCCTATGTAAAAGATTTGAGTAAATCAATATGAAAACTAGTCCTGGGTCCTAACAGTGCAGGTCTGCAGCCAGATTGTGTTGGGTAAAACACAGGAGAGATGCTAACTAGCATATAGTTATTATATTGTAGTAAAAGTTCTCTGAAGCTAACCTTAGTCCAGGCTGTAACAAGCTTTGTACAGTATTCACCACCAAACATGACACAAAGACAAAGAAAAATGTGCTCAGCTGTTTGACTGCCATACTGCCACCAAATACAGTTTACAGTCTGTAGTAGCTGCATAGTGGATTGCAGTGGTGTGTAGCAGGTGGTTTTGATATTTGTTCACCACAGTGCATTGACAGACTGCCATTGGAAACAGTTCTCAGACTGAAACAAACAACAAAAGTAAAGCAAAACAAATCAAGACAAAGCAAAACCAAAAAACAAACAATAAAAAAAACAATTGGGATTGGGTTGTCCTTAAAATGCTTCGATCATAGGTAACAATCTAAAAAAGAACATTATATATAAATATATATATATGTATATACATATATATGTGTATGTATATATATATACATATATATGTATATATATATATATATATATATATATATATATATATATATATATAAAACAATGAAATAAAAAACAAAAATAACTGCAGTTTCCGTGTTACTGACTGACATTGCTTGACATATTTAGGGTGATTTAATCAATGTTAATTTATAAATCCAATTAATAAAAGTACATAATTAGAAAAAACTGCTTTTGTTGACCCCCCCACACACACACAAAAACAAAAATAAACAAACAAACAAAAGTAAAGCAAAACAAACCAAGAAAAAGCAAAAAAAACAAAAAAACAAAAAACAAATGATCACAGTCAATCTAAAAAAGAGCATTTTATATATATATCTATATATCTATATCTGTATATATGTAAATATGTATATATGTGTGTGTGTGTGTATATATATATATATATATATATATATATATATATATATATATATATATATATATATATATATATATATATATATATATATATATATATATATATATATGTATGTATGTATGTATATATATACATATATATATATATATATACATACATATATATATTCAAGTAATGGAGTGCTGGCCACTCCATTACTTGAATTTTGTTTGTCTGGAACCATGATTTTGCTCGCTTGCTGGTGTGTTTGGGGTCATTGTCTTGTTGAAACACCCATTTCAAGGGCATTTCCTCTTCAGCATACGGCAACATGACTTCTTCCAGTATACTGATGTTCTCAAACTGATCCATGATCCCTGGTATGCCATAAAAAGGACCAACACCATAGTACAAGAAACATCCCCATACCACGATGCTTGCACCACCATGCTTCACTGTCTTCACTGTGTACTGTGGCTTGAATGCAGTGTTTTCAGGTCGTCTGACAAACTGTCTGTGGCCCTTAGACCCAAAAAGAACAATCTTACTCTCATCAGTCCACAAAATACTGTGCCATTTCTTTTTAGGCCAGTCAATGTGTTCTTTGGCAAATGTAACCGCTTCAGCACGTCTTTTTTTAACAATGGGACTCTGCGGGGGCTACTTGCTGGTAGCTTGGCTTCACATAGACGTCGTCTGATTGTTACAGTACTCACAGGTAACCTTAGATCTTCTGAGATCCTCCTGGAGCTGATCATTGGCTGAGCCTTTGCCATTTTGGTTATTCTCAGATCCATTCGAATAGTTGTTTTTCTTTGTTTTCCTCGCCTTTCTGGTTTTGGTTGCCACTTTAAAGCGTTTGATATCATTTTAGCTGATCAGCCTATCATTTTCTGAACTTCTTTATAGGTTTTCCCCTCTTTTATTAACTTCTTAATCAAAGAACGCTCTTCTTCTGAACAATGTCTTGAACGACCCATTTTACTCTGTTTCAAGGACAAATGCACAGCCAGCATATGCAGCGTCAGTTGCCTTGATCCTTAAATAAGCGCCACCTGTTTAACACCTATTTTTTTCACACAATCAATTACCTCACTAACTGAACTCAGCACTGCTATTTTTTTGAACACACCCCTTTGAGTTAATTATTCAGTTTAACAGAATCAGCAGCATGCACGTCATGCCTGTTGGGTCTGTGGGTTTTCTATACCTTTACTAAACCTTCTAGAAACTGACTTGCAGTGTAGAAGTTGAAATTGTAACAAAAACAGTGATTTATCTTGCTAGTGATGTGGGACTGCTATTATTTTGAACACAACTGTATATATACATATATACATGTATATATATACATATATATATATACATGTATATATATACATATATATATATACATATATATATGCACACACACACACATAAGATATATTCAATAATTTATCAAATTATCTGCAGTGCACAAATGCCTCTAACACTAGATGACGGATAGATGGATGTTTTTGTTCTCAATTAGCATTTTCCATGCTAATCAAAATGTCCCCTTATAAACCCTGTGAAAAATTAAAGGTATGGTTTACGTATTTATCAGGTCAACATGGGGCATCTCACAGCCTAAACTTTCTGCTCCTGTCACTTTAAGGCTCCATTTCCTACATGTGCCAGCCAACTCTGAGAGGTTCAAGCTCACAACTCTTCACGAACTGATCAGCTTAGCGCTGCTCAGTGCCATGTTTTCAGCTCCTCTGCACCCCTTACAGTCTCTGGTTGGCCCATAGTGCCCGCCCCCTTGGCCTAACATGGCCCGCCAGTGATCATTTCTGGCCCTCACCATAATCTGGAAAATGACTTTTATATGTATTTACTCATTTTTCTTAACAAACAAAACCATGACGATCAGTAACAGACGACCGCCTCGGTCACAGCATCAGCTGACACCTCCTGCTGCAGCTACTCAGAGCCTCCACACCAGAGTGAAGTCATCGAGAGAGAGACAGACTTTTATTTCTGCAGATTAAGGATAATTTTACTCTGGTTCAGTCAGCTTTCTGAGATCCCCCCTCTGTCCAGGCCCATAACACAGACCTGATGTTACAGCAGCTCACCTTGAGGTAGCCCTTATTATAGGAATTATGGTTTATTTTATTTCTCATGAACCTAAAGGTGGACACTCTTTCCTGATGAGAGACTGCTGCAGAAGAGAAATAAAACAGCACAGAGCCATAGCACATGGAGCGAGCCATGGAGTGGAACAGGTGAAAATTGAGATTAAAACTTTGTTTAGTAACAATACGAAACAATGCCATGATGTCACACTGGTATCTCGATCTGAGGAGCCGAGGGACTGAGACATTTTAAGCAGCTGCTGGTGTGTAAAAAGGGAGAGAGGGAAAGGTCCTGATGCCTTGTCTTCTGCATAGAAGTAGCAGAATATGGGCTCTTTAGACTTACGTCACTCACGTATCAATTTTTGTCTTGAATATGTCCATCTGTACACCATGGTTTTACAGTAGATTTTTAAAAATTCTGACTTTTTGCTCAGTAAAAGTCACATTTGTTTCCTTCTTCTTATGCTGGCTAACATAAAGCTGCAGATTTCTGGATGTTTAATGAACATTTCACTTTAATGCAAGAGGCCAGAGTTAAGTCACAGCCCTGCAATTATCATTTAATTATAATAACACCTAAACCACAAACATTCTCTTACTTGAGTTACGCTGTAATAGTTTTGAGCTGATTTGATGGAACAGATGTTATTATGAGGCACTAAAGTCACAAAGAGTTTTGCAGATTTGTCACATATTTATGTTTTGGGAACAGATTTAATGACTATTTATATGAACGGAAATCTTGTTGTTGATAAGGTACACAAGAACAAATACATTTGTCACTTTTTTTTGCCTTTATTTGTGAAACAGTTGTTTTTGAGGTACGTAGTTGGCAACTACTCTGTGTGAGCAGGTTTAAGAGAAGACACTTCTTAAATCTGTTTGTGCTTTTGCATATATGTATATAATGTACATATATATATACATATATAGACAGACACATTATATTATATATATATTATGTTACATATATGTGTAATATAATGTTTATATATACAAACACACACATCCATCCATACATATACATATATATGTGTGTGTGTATATCTATATCTATATCTATATATATACATATATATACACACACACATAAATACATACATATATATGTATGTATATATATACATATATGTGTGTGTATATATGTATATATATATATATATATATATATATATATATATATATATATATATATATATATATATATATATCTCATGACCTTCTTAAAATAATTGCTTAAGTCATTTTTTTGACTAAAATTATTTTGTTGCCTAAGTCAGTCCTTCATGATGCTGGCCACCTCTGGTAAAATTTCCTACATCCTCAGTTAAACAGATCATGCAGTCCTACCATTGTAATATAATTGCCTATGTCAAGAGCGTGACTTAAGCCATTTTAAAGTGAAAGTGAAAGCCATATATGGTATGGTCGCGCGCTCATGACGTCACACACCATTCTAGCTGTCGACAGATCGTTCCCGAATTTGTGCTCTTTTAAAAGTTTTTAAGTTCAATTTTACTGTTTTCTTTATTTTTAAGTTTCTTAAGGCTTGGACTGTCCTGACACCAGAGGTGACGTTTTATCTGTGCCGCATTTTAAAGATATCCAGAGGGGTCTGGCTGAAGACCTGCACTGTCAGGACCCTGCATTGCAGACCTGCACTGTTAGGACCCGCTCCACTGAGAGGACCCGAGGCGATGTTTTTTCTCACGCAGTGCTGTTAGTTTTTGCCGTAAAGAGTGAAGATGGGGAGAAGGTGAGTAAAAGTCAAGTGACTACTTTTCGTCATTTTTGAAGCCACAGAAGAAGTCTTTATTCAATAGAACATTGCGTTTACCACTATATATTGCCCTGTAACCTTATAAAGAAATGACTTTTGGACCCTGGGTGTTTTTTAGCACTGTGTTTTTTAGCACTGTTATTGTAGTTATGATAATGTGGCGAGTGCTAAGTAGGCTAACTTTGTGATTAGCCGTGGGTGTATTATTTGGATATTTCTATGAGAAAAGCTTGACATGAGAAGGATTTAAATGTTGTTGGGATGTATGAAAATACCCAAAATGATCACTATATGATCCCTGACTACTTGATTAGTATAAGCAGATTAAGCGCTGTTATCATAGTTATGGTAACAGCGGCTAGCACTAACTAGGCTAGCTTTAGGATTAGCCATGGATGTATTATTTAGATATATCTGTGAGATAAGCTTGACATGAGAAGGCTTTGACTGTTGTGGCACTTTGATATGTATATGATATGGATACTTTTGCATCCATCTTTGTACCAAAGATGGATGCAAAAGTAAAGAGAACTGCTGTGCCTGACACACTACCTCAATCATCAGCTGTGAGGCCCAAACAAAGACAAGAGACACAAATGGATGTGATGCATGTACCTGTTGATGTTCCATTACAAACAACACAAAATGTTAACCACATGCAACCTGAATTTTTCCAACCTCAATCCCATTCTTCAACTGAGGATTATCAAAATGACATTCTAAACATAATGCAAAAGCAAAATGATATTGCCTCTCTGCTGGTTCAGCAAAACCTAAGCTCTGTCCTTCCAGCAAGGAATATCCCCATGTTCGATGGAGATCCTCTTCAATACAGGTCTTTCATTAGAGCTTTTGAAAATGGAGTGGAGGAGAAGACAACTGGAGTGACTGTTTGCACTTTCTCGAACAATACACTAGAGGGCAGCCAAGAGACCTAGTTCAAAGTTGTCAACATCTACCTTCAGAACAGGGGTACCTCAGAGCTAAGCACCTCCTGTCAGAACACTTTGGAAATGATTATAAAGTTGCATCTGCTTACATGGAAAAGATTCTCAACTGGACACCTATAAAAAGTGAAGACACAAAAGCACTGCAATCATTTTCTTTGTTTCTTCGTGGATGCTCAAATCTAACAGAGCAAATGACATACATGAAAGAACTAGACTTGCGCTCCAACATGAGGAATATTATATTAAAACTACCATACAAGTTGCGGGAAAGATGGAGAAGTGTTGCCTGTGATCTGCAAGAAAGAACTGGTTGTAGAGCACTGTTTATTGATCTTGTTGCCTTTATTGAAAAGCAAGCAAAAATTGCCTCAGATCCACTTTTTGGTAACATACAAGACTCACGACCCACTTACCCCAAGGCCTTTAAGCCTAGTCATCCACAGCAAAGGAAAAAGGAAAGCAGTTTCGCTACCAATGTCACAACAGTGAAGGAAGGAGCTCAACATGCAGGAAATAACACAAAATCCTCTTCTGTTCACAGATGTCTGTTTTGTTCTCAAAGTAATCACTCCATGGATAAATGTTCTCAGTTCAAAATGAAATTACATCGTGATAAAATAAATTTCATTAAGGAAAAGGGAATTTGTTTTGGTTGCCTCAAATTAGGCCACACAAGCAAAGACTGCAGGAGTCGTTTGGATTGCAACGTATGTCACCAAAAGCACCCAGGAGTTCATCACATTGAGGGACAGGATAAAGGCACATCCTCTGAACAATCTCAGCCAGCTGTGAGCCCTCCAAATGTTCCTACTGTAACGTCTCAGACATGTGGCCATATTGGGACCGGTTGTGAAGATAATTCAGTTTTTTCTATTGTTGCAGTCAAAGTTAAGAGCCAGAAGAGTAACAAAATTGTTGAAACTTATGCTTTTTTGGATCCAGGAAGTTCGGGGACTTTCTGTACAGAAGACCTGGCAAGAAAATTGCACCTGAAAGGTAAAAAGACAAGCATTCTGTTGAAAACAATGGGACAAAGAAAAGTTGTAAATGCTCATATTCTGACAGGCCTTGAAGTGTCTGGTGTTAACACAAACGATTTCATTCTGTTACCTGATGTATTGACTCAATGAACCATGCCTGTCTCCTCATTCAATGTCCCACGTCAAAAGGATCTTATTCACTGGCCCTACTTAAGTAATGTAAAGCTCCACGACATTGATGCAGGTGTGGATCTTCTCATTGGAACAGATGCTCCCAGAGTAATGGAGCCTTGGGAGCTAATAAACAGCCAGGATGATGGACCCTATGCATTGGGGGTTGGTTGGGTCATCAATGGACCTCTCAGAGGAGGAAACAATAGGACCAATAATGACTGTTCTGCTGTAACTGCAAACCGAATCTCTGTTGAATGTCTGAAAGAAATGTTGGTGCAACAGTATAACCATGACTTTAATGAAAGGTCTTCAGAAGAGCAAATGGAAATGTCCAGAGAAGACATCCAATTTATGAACGTTATGAGCACCTCAACAAGGTTGGTAGGAGGTCATTACTGTTTGGACTTACCTTTTAGACAAACGGAGCCCAGTTTGCCAAATAATCGCTGTGTTGCTGAACAGTGCCTCCAGAGTCTGAAAAGAAAATTTGACAAGAACATCAAATTTAAGGAGGAATATTTTGCATTTCTAAATGACATGATATCTCAAGGATATGCAGAGGTGGTGCCTGCTGATCAACTGCAACAAAGTGATGGAAAGGTATGGTATATCCCTCATCACGGAGTTTACCATCCTCGAAAAGGCAAGTTGAGAGTTGTTTTTGACTGTGGTGCAACATATAAAGGAACATCTTTGAACTGCCAGCTCTTGCAGGGACCTGACTTGACCAACAGTCTCATTGGAGTCCTCCTTCGCTTTAGGCAGGAGCCTGTTGCAGTAATGGCTGATATTACAGCAATGTTCCACCAGGTACATGTCTCAAGCAAGCACATTGACTTTCTCCGTTTCCTATGGTGGCCAGATGGTGCCACTACACAGTCTCCGCTGGAGCATCGGATGAAGGTTCATTTGTTTGGTGCTGTATCCTCACCAAGCTGTGCAAATTATGCCTTGAGAAGAACAGCAGAGGATAATGCCCAGCATTTCTCTCCTGTAGTGGTCAGTACAGTCAAACATAATTTTTATGTAGATGATTGTTTAAAATCCATGGCCTCAGAAGAGGAAGCTATGCAACTGATTAAAGACTTGACAGCTCTCTGTCACAAAGGTGGGTTCAGTCTTTCAAAATGGATCAGCAACAGCTGCAAAGTGCTGCTGTCAATCCCTGAGGAACAGAGAGCAAAAGAAGTGATGGAATTGGATTTGGATACAGACCAGCTACCAATGGAGCGAGCACTTGGACTGCAGTGGTGCATAGAAACGGACAAATTCAAGTTCAGGACTTCAGTGCGGGAGCAACCGCAGACCAGAAGAGGCATTCTGTCAGTGGTCAGCTCACTTTATGACACTTTGGGATTTCTTGCCCCATTCAGTGTGCCAGCCAAGCTATTGTTACAGGAGCTTTGTCGGAGAAACTTGGGCTGGGATGAAGCTATTCCCCATTCTCTCTCTAAGCAGTGGTCTGACTGGCTGCAAGAACTTCAAAAGGTGGCTGAGTTCAAGGTTGAGCGTTGTTTTAAACCCAGAGACTTTGTAGACCCTGCCACAGCACAGCTCCACCATTTCTCAGATGCCAGTGAAGTTGGCTATGGCACGGTGTCTTATTTAAGGCTGTAAAAGGATCACAAAATACACGTTGCATTTCTCTTGGGGAAAATGTTTAGGCAAAATTTTAGAAAAGATTGTTTTTAATCAGTTAAATGATTTTATAAATTCTAAAAATATCGGTGACTCATTTCAGTCTGGTTTTAGAAAAAAATTGTAAGCGTCCTCAGGTCCAATATGGACAAGAAATTAATCTCTTTTTAGTCCTGTTGGACCTGAGTGCAGCCTTCGACACGGTTGATCACACAATTCTTTTAAACAGACTCCACAACCTCATTGGCATCTCTGGTACTGCTTTTAACAGTTTTTTTTTATGTAAACACTGGGGAACGCTCATCAAGAACTTATGAAATGGAATGTGGCGTTCCCCAGGGCTCGATTTTAGGTCCAACACTTTTTAATCTCTACATGTTACCTTTAGGAGATGTCATCAGGAGACACGGCATTAACTTTCACAGCTATGCTGATGACACGCAGCTTTACATCGCCTTTTCTCCTGATGACACAGGGCCCATCGATGCCCTTTCCAACTGTATTTTAGACGTCCAGTTCTGGATGGCGGACAACTTTTTGCAGCTCAACCAGGACAAAACTCAGGTTTTAGTTATTGGTACAGGTCCAAGAGAGAGAAACTGGAGAGCAAACTCAAAGCCCTGTCTTTTGATCCCTGCAAACAAGTAAAAAAATTGGGTGTTACCTTTGATTTTAACCTCAGTTTTGAGCCACATATCCGAGATGTTACCAAAATGGCTTTTTATCATTTAAAGAACATTTCCAGAGTGCACCAGTTTCTCTCTCAAGCCAATGCAGAGACTGTTATTCATGCTTTTATTACCTGCAGAATTGATTACTGCAATGCCCTCCTCTCTGGTCTTCCTAAAAAGAACATCTCTCAGCTTCAACTACTTCAAAACTCAGCTGCACGCAGGCTGACGAAGACCAGAAGGAGAGCCCATATTACACCGCTTTTAAGGTCTCATTGGCTTCCTGTATCTTTCAGAATAGATTTTAAGGTTCTTTTATTGGTGTTTAAATCGCTTTATGGTCTTGGTCCCTCTCATTTATCTGATTTGCTTGTACCATGAGCTCAGTAGAGCCCTCAGGTCTTCAGGTAGTGGTCTTTAACAGTTCCCAAAGTAAGATCTAAAACATACGGTGAGGCATCGTTCCAACATTACGGTCCCCATCTGTGGAAGAGTCTACCTGAGGACCTGAGAGCAGCACCTACTGCTCATGTTTTTAAAGGCAAACTCAAAACCTACCTTTTTAATCTGGCTTTTAGCTGAATTTTGTTTTACTCTTTTAATCTGCATCAGATGGGTTTTACTCCATTATAGTTTCAGAGTTACTATTATATGTTTTACTACTTTTTTTAACCACTTTTTAATTGATTTATTGTTTGGTTTATAAACAATTCTATCTTAATCAGCTTTTAGCATTTTATTACCTTTGTTATATCTTATCATGGTTTTATTTCTTTATTTAGTCAGTTTAGTCTTAGCTCCTGTGTTTCCTCATTTTCAATTCAAGATGGCGTTTCCTCAGTCCTCTGTGGCTTTTTGAAGAGTCCTGGCTTAGAGTCCTTGTGTGTGTGTCTGTGTGTGTGCGTGTGAGTGGCTTTCTGTGCTAAATGTGGGCTGGGAGGGTGGGTGGAGTTTTCTATTGTATTCTGTATCCCCTGACTTTTATTTGCTTGCTTTTTTTTAATGTACAGCACTTTGTGCTACATTTGATGTATGAAAAGTGCTTTATAAATAAAGTTTGATTGATTGATTGATTGTTTATTTTGCCTAAGTCACAGGACAGAGTGACTTAAGCAATTGTATAAGCTTTTCAAAATCGCAGCTGCTGCAAAAAGAAAGAAATTCTACTTAGCTAGTGAAGTTATTGCCATGGTCCAGGGCTTATTCCCTGTTGGCAAGTCAAAAGCTGTACAATACTGTAGGCTAAACTACGAATCTTTCATAGTTAGTTCCGCCAAGAAGGTTTTATTTTTTGCCAGCATATATTTGTCTGTTTGTTTGTTAGCAAGATTACGCCAAAACTACTGGATGGTTTTTGCTGAAATTTTCAGGAGATGATGGTAATGGCCCAACTTAGAAATGATTTGATTTTGGTGGTGATCCAGATTACTGTCGTTAGCGAGTGATAATAATGATTATATAATAATGTCAGCATGGTTCTGAGTACTTGGTGTGGGTTTCCAGGGTCAAGAATCATGTGTTAAAGTTGTGGCGAGAAACCACACCAGTCCTCTGAAAGGAGAGGCAGCAATATGCACCCTCACACACATAATGAGGATTCCCAGTGGTCCAGTAAGGGAAAAAAACTTTCAGCATTTGCCAGACCTAAAAATCAATAACTTTCAAGCTTATTATTGCAGCTATGCAGCCTCTTGGGCCCTGTTACATAACATAATTTTCTTAAACCACTGGTGCAGGTTTTGCAAGGGGGCATTAACTCCAAGCACGTCAGTACAGTGCATTAATAGAGTAAAACATAGTTTTTTTTTAGCTTTTCACTGTCGTTGGGACTTAAAATCTCCAGTTATTCCACAACAGACTCATAACAAACGGCCTCTTTAATCATCAATATTTTTCTACCACCAATCACTGTAAGCAGACTACTAGATTACTGTAAGCAAATTATTTAAACAAATCCAAATAGCGGTTTTTTTTGTTTGGTTTTATTTCGACCAGTGCGGTTGGATGAGTATTGCATCACTGCAAAAAAGGCAGCAGAAAGGGTGCAGACTAACAAACATTTGTTTGGAGATGCCTGACATTTTACAAATGGACAGTAAACAAACTGAGGAGGCTGCGAAGGAAATGGCAAAGCTGTTTGGCGACACCGTGGATCTACAAGATGAAGGAAGCAAAGAAACCATTCTGGAGCATTTTAAGCTTATCTTTTTTAACAGCGAATATATGTTGATGTTCTGTGAGGAGATAGTAAACAATAGAGGACACTTGGCGTACTGTGAATACAAGGAGGAAAAATAAAAGACATCTTTGAAAGTTTGTTTTATGTCTACTCTGTTTTATCCTGTAACAGAGGTTATTGGCTGTCTGGCTTGTGTAACTAGGTACTAAGTAAGTTAAGTTAAAATCATCAACCCTCACCCTCCATTGGCAAATACAGGCGGTTATGATGAGGTGTGCGAATTGCAAACACACGTAAGGTATGCCTATGTAAAAGATTTGAGAAAATCAATATGAAAACTACAAAAGCACTCAGAGAGCACAGACCTCCGCCAAGCAGCTTCAGTCCAACCCTAACACACATGCATACATGTATTAGACGGATACATGTATGCACATGTCTGTATTCCCTGCTTTGGAAATCTCCCAGTCTACGGTTACCATGACAACAGAGCACATTCTCTCCCTTGAAGTTTCACACAAAGGTGTTCTGGTCTTTCATTGGCCCTCTGGTCTTTGATTGGCCCTTTGATGTTGAATTCTGGAAATGCCTGGCGGCTGCCTGAGCCCCCCCCAAGATTTCCATGGAAATTGCCTAGTTACCTCCGTAATGTTAAAGAATCCTTTAAAGAAGTCCTGGATCCAGATGGTGATTCAGATCAGTCCCAAAATCTAATTATTTCTTCCTTATCCCATTCCACACATTTCCTGAAAATTTCATCCAAATCCATCCATAACTTTTCAAGTTATCTTGAACACAGACAAACAGACAAACCAACGCCAGCAAAAACATAACCTCCTTGGCGGAGGTCATAAAGCCCCAAAAAATCAAGTATATTCACATATGAGACGAAAAATACGTACTTCACCTCAGAGCAGAGGGGTCCTATTAGTGCAGGTCTGCAGCCAGATTGTGTTGGGTAAAACACAGGAGAGATGCTAACTAGCATATAGTTATAATATTGTAGTAAAAGTTGCTCTGAAGCTAACTTTAGCCCAGGCAGTAACGAGCTTTGGACGGTATTCACCACCCACCATGAAACAAAGACAAAGAAAAATGTGCTCAGCTGTTTGACTGCCATACTGCCACCAAATACAGTTTACAGTCTGTAGTAACTGCATAATGGATTGCAGTGGTGTGTAGCAGGTGGTTTTGAAAACAGATATTTTTTCACCATAGTGCATTGACAGACTGCCATTGGAAACAGTTCTCAGACTACAGTTACCTGGCAACGGTTGCTATGGGAAAAGGTTCTTGGACTCTGAGTAGAACTCATCAAAGGATCAGAGGACTTCAGACACTTTGATGTCACACATCAAAGGACTTCAGACACTTTGATGTCATCACTCATCAGAGGAATTCAGACACTTTGATGTCGTCACATAGAGGAATTCAGACCCTTTGATGTCACACATCAGAGGACTTCAGACCCTTTGATGTCACATATCAAAGGACTTCAGACACTTTGATGTCACACATCAGAGGAATTCAGACACTTTGATGTCGTCACACATCAAAGGACTTCAGACACTTTGATGTCACACATCAGAGGACTTCAGACACTTTGATGTCACACATCAGAGGACTTCTTTGATGCTTTAATCTTATCTGATATTAGTTAAGGAGAGGAGGGCAGCAGAGCACACAATTTTTTTTGTTGTACAACATACAGAAATAACCAAACAGAGAGAGAAACATGAGCAACACTGAAGCAATGGCACTCAGTTCACTTGAGATGGAAAACATCATGCTCAAAAATTTGCTAGAAGCCCAGACCTCAGAGTCAGAGATGAGACAGAAAGACTTGGAGGCATTGCAGAGCACCTTGGAGGAGTGTCAGAGAGAGGAAGACCTCCTGGATCTACGAACAGATGAACTGGAGAAGGAAGCTGAGTCCCTCAAAAACCAGCTGTTCCAGATGGAGCAGGATGCCTTGGAGCAACTTATGACCAACTTGCTTAAGATCTCCACACAGCATAGAGGTGAGGTGGCCGACCTATTTAAAAACCAGAAGGACGGCATAGAGGTCCTTGAGAGGGACTCAGCAGAGTCTCAAAGAGAGAGAGACCACCAGACATCACGGGCCAATGAGCTAGAACGCAAGCTAAGAGACCAGAATGACGCCATGAATGCACTGCAGACTGACTTGGAATTGTCTGTGAAGGAGTGCGATCGCATGACAGAATTGGTAAATGATCTGGAGAAGGAAATTTCAGTGCTGGAGATGGAGGTTAAATCACTTAAAACAGAGGCATCAACCATGGGTCAAGACATGCTGGAGGACCAGAAATCCAGCTCCTCTGAGTTCCAGAAAAAGTATTCTGGACTATTTGCCCGTGCACATATCCTGGAAGAGGAAAACTCATTACTGGAGAAGGAGGTGAAGTACCTAAAAGAAGAGGCATCTACCAAGGACAAGGAGCTATCTGACTTGAAGTCTGACTATAAAGAGTGTCTGAGAGAGACGTACATGGAAATGTCAAGGGTAAATAAGCTGGAAGTGGAAAAGTCAGCACTGGAGAATAAGGCTGAGGTCCTCAGAGATGAGCTGAGAGAAAAATTGCGGAGGGTCAAATACCTGCATGAAGATCTAGAGAGGGCCAAAAAATTGTGCATCTTCGCAGAGGGAAGGTCTGCTTTGACAAAGATAATGAAGTCCTGCACGCCTAATTGCTGTCGTCAATTCAAGCTGCAGAGGCGGCTGAATAAGCTGGGGAAGTACACTCATACTGACACAGAAAGCAGCACCATGGACCATGAAGAATCCAGACCAACAGAAGAAAACTAGTTTCAGTTTGTCAGGACTCTTCAAGGTCCAGTAAGACAGTGCAGGGTTTTCTCCGGGTTGCTCCGGTTTCTCCCCAACAAACAAAAACCAAAATAAAAAAAATCCTCAATAAACCATTTGCCTATGCCTATGTAGCAGCAGCAGAGCCGATCAGCCATGAGTTTGAGAACGACCCTCAGACAGCCTCAGACCGATCATCTGTCAGGTTATGGTCTCAGGACTAGTTGAACGGCTTATCAAAGGTGCCCAGAAGACCACTGCTTCTCAGGCCTACAAAAAGGACATCACAACTCTGACGGAGCGGCTGTGGGCAGAGATGAGGGGATCTGAGATAGTGTGTGACCTCAGCCCACCCCATATGAAGAAGATCTTTGACACAGTGAACAAACAGCTTTGTAAGGACTTGGGCAAGAAGGTCCTGTGGTGGAAGATGGTGCAGCGGGACCAGTTCACATCAGGCCCACAGTTGACTGCCTAAAGAAACACCTGATCAAACCAAAGGAGACCAGCAAGGTTTGGGCTTTCTTCAAGTAACTTCAGTAGGAGAGGATGGGGGTGGGTTTTCTTCGAGTGCTTTGATTTTCCCACAGGTAGCAATCTGGAAAAAAAAAAAAAAACATACACAAAAAAAACAATGAAATAAAAAACAAAAATAACTGCAGTTTCCGTGTTACTGACTGACATTCCTTGACATATTTAGGGTGATTTAATCAATGTTAATTTATAAATCTAATTAATAAAAGTACATAATTAGAAAAAAACTGCTTTTGTTGACCCCCCAACACACACACACACAAAGAAAAAAGAAACAAACAACAAAAGTAAAGCAAAACAAATGAAGACAAAGCAAAAAACAAACAAACAAACAAACAAAAAAACACAAAAACAAACAATAAAAAAAAAATTTAAAGAAAAAAACACAATTGGGATTGGGTTGTTCTTAAAATGCTTCATTCACAGGTAACAATCTAAAAAAGAACAATATATATAAATATATATACATATATATATACATATATGTAAAAATGTATGTATACATTTATGTGTGTAATTTTTCAAATTATCTGCAGTGCACAATTGCCTCTAACACTAGATGATGGATAGATGGATGTTTTTGTTCTCAATTAGCATTTTCCATGCTAATCAAAATGTCCCTTTATAAACCCTGTGAAAAATTAAAGGTATGGTTTACGTATTTATCAGGTCAACATGGGGCATCTCACAGCCTAAACTTTCTGCTCCTGTCACTTTAAGGCTCCATTTCCTACATGTGCCAGCCAACTCTGAGAGGTTCAAACTCACAACTCTTCACGAACTGATCAGCTTAGCGCTGCTCAGTGCCATGTTTTCAGCTCCTCTGCACCCCTTACAGTCTCTGGTTGGCCCATAGTGCCCGCCCCCTTGGCCTAACATGGCCCGCCAGTGATCATTTCTGGCCCTCACCATAATCTGGAAAATGACTTTTATATGTATTTACTCATTTTTCTTAACAAACAAAACCATGACGATCAGTAACAGACGACCGCCTCGGTCACAGCATCAGCTGACACCTCCTGCTGCAGCTACTCAGAGCCTCAGAGCCTGAAGTCATCGAGAGAGAGACAGACTTTTATTTCTGCAGATTAAGGATGATTTTACTCTGGTTCAGTCAGCTTTCTGAGATCCCCCCTCTGTCCAGGCCCATAACACAGACCTGATGTTACAGCAGCTCACTTTGAGGTAGCCCTTATTATAGGAATTATGGTTTATTTTATTTCTCATGAACCTAAAGGTGGACACTCTTTCCTGATGAGAGATTGCTGCAGAAGAGAAATAAAACAGCACAGAGCCATAACACATGGAGCGAGCCATGGAGTGGAACAGGTGAAAATTGAGATTAAAACTTTGTTTATTAACTATGCGACACAATGCCATGATGTCACACTGGTAGCTTGATTTGAGGAGCCGAGGGACTGAGACATTTTAAGCAGCTGCTGGTGTGTAAAAAGGGAGAGAGGGAAAGGTCCTGATGCCTTGTCTTCTGCATAGAAGTAGCAGAATATGGGCTCTTTAGACTCACACAGGTGGACAAAATTTTTGGTACGCTTCCGTGAAAGAAAGAAAAACCCACAATGGTCTCTTAAATAACTTGAAACTGGCAAAAGTAATAATAAATGAAAATTTACTGGATATTATCTAATGAAAATCAGACATTGATTTTGAATTGTGGTTCAACAGAATCAATTTTAAAAAACAAAATAATGAAACTGGCCTGGACAAAAATGATGGTACCCCAAGAAAAGATTGAAAATGATTTGACCATAGGGACACGTTAAACTAAGGCGTGTCCTGTAATTAGAATCACAGGTGTCTTCAAACTTGTAATCACTTAGTCTGCCTATTTAAAGAGTGAAAAGTAGTCAATGTGCTGTTTGGTATCATTGTGTGTATCACAATGAACATGGACCACAGAAAGCTGAGGAGAGAGTTGTCTCAGGAGATTAGAAAGAAAATTATAGACACGCATGTTAAAGGTAAAGGCTAGAAGACCATCTCGCTGCACATATTATTCAGAAGTTTAAGGTCCATGAGACTGTAGCCAACCTCCCTGGATGTGGCCACAAGAGGAAAATTGATGACAAATTGAAGAGACGGATAATACGAATGGTAACCAAAGCGCCCAAAACAACTTCCAAAGAGATCAGAGATGAACTCCAAGGTCAAGGTACATCAGTATCAGATCGCACCATCTGTCGCTGTTGAAGACAAAGTGAACTTACTGGAAGCAAGAGTGCCAAAATGCATATTGACAAGCCGCAAAGCTTATAGGAGAATGTCCTTTGGACAGATTGAGATAAAACTGAAGCTTTTTGGCAACACAGACAAACACACAAACGGACAAACAGACATATCAACGCCGGCAAAAACATAACCTCCTTGGCGGAGGTAATGATATACAGAACCAAATTTGAGTTTTATCTATGATAAGATAACATTTCAGAAAAAATGCAGTGTTAAAATAAATACAAATGTGCCACCTTTAGGTAAACTCTGCATTTGGTCATATACAAACTTACTGGATAGACATTTGTATAATGTTCATTTCAACACCTTAAAAAAATGTACACAGTCTTCAAACCTAAAAGTATAAAAATACAGATGCAGCCGCTTAAGTTTTCCCCTTCCAGCCAAATGCCAGCAGAGTTCCATCTAGTTACCAGCCCACCTCCAGCCACTGGGAGTCTAACCAAGGGCTATTTTTTTGGTTTGTTTTTGTTCTAACTTTCTTCATAGTAGCATTTTCCATGCTAAGTGTTCTTTTATCCTATAAAATATGGGGGGTAAGGGTTACATCTTTATCACAGGAATGCATGGGATCTAATTACACCCATGAGGGTGGGCACTTTGCTGTCACGGACCAACTGTGGAGGAAATTGGGGAAAACTGAAGTGGCTCCATCTGTAACAATTCAAGCACTTTCAAGGATTTCACGCATCTGTTTGAGTCCTGCAAGTTCATAGTGACAGAGACAAAAAGGACACATTATGTTTTCAATCATTGTACAAACTCATTTATTGCAGCGCATGTATGTGTAGACACTCAGCTCCTTTCCACAGGACGGTGAGAGATCACTTAATCTATCGTTAAAGAAAAGTCTCCTCTGTACACCCTCTGTCATAGAGAGGAGAAATTGACACAGTCAGCACAGAGTGGAAAAGATTAAAGAAGGATTGTTAGTGATACAAATGCTGAAAAACTACACTGTCTGCAAGCTGAGAGTCAACGGTACAAAAATAAATAATCGAGCATTTCATTTTGTTTTGAAGGAACAACAGTCTGTTGTTTCTATAAGGTCTCAATTCATTCTCATCCTAGATTCTGGTCAGGTTTTAATCTATGCAGTGCAAATTTCATTATTTCACAATATCATTGTTTCTGTACAAGGCACTCTCCCAGCTCTACAATAAGTTCATTTATCTATTCACGTATCTACACCCACATCCCAACAGGTCATCACAGCTGCTCCTCCTCTCTCTGTTTCAGCATTAAGGAATGTGGTGTTGTCAAAGGGACACAGTGTCAGCAGTTATGAACAAGCCCTTTGAGGGACAAAGCTCCAAATGCTACCATTACAGCTACAGAGTGTAAACCATAAAAGTATACCCATTAAAAACTCTTCAGGCTAAGCTTGGTAAGAAGTAGACCCTGAAAACACTTATGTGACAGCTGAATAAGTTCAGATACTAAAAGCACAAGAAGGACCGACTTGCCTTGCTGTCCCTGCAGGAGAACATATGTGTGTGTGTGTGTGTAGTATTATGACTGCCTGTTGTTTTGTTTTAACAATCTGTTTAGTCTAGTCAGTTCAGTTCAGTAGAGGCATTTGTAATACTTGTTAAGACCACATCTTTTGACAGGCACCTGGAATGTCGCAGAAACAATTTTAGTGATTGATCAACAGTGATTGTTCTCAAACCTCTCCCATTCACACATGCTTCAAATCAATATTTACACAGAGGAGAGCCTAATTGTGAACCTGTACATTTAAAGAGAGACAAAACAAATTTTCGGTAAGACTTGTTGCCCGCAAAGGCATCATGATTTTTGCAAACCCTGCCCCCTGGAAATATTTACAATAAGAGTTTGACTTATGGTTGTTGTTTTTAGAAAGTGCACTCAGACTGATCTCATCTTTCAAGAGGAAGTGAAGATTAGAGCAAAGCAAAAAACTAAATGACACATGTTTGCACAAAAGGGGCAGTCAATACATTCTGTACAGGACTAATTCAATCTATACACCATCTTTCAAGAAACACATCCGGACTAGTCCCATAAATTCACTGCAGCTTTCAATATTTACACAGTCCCACTTTGAAGTTGATGAAAAGCAACATAGAGTCGTAAAAAATACAGAAACGAAAACAGGTGTCTTTAAGTAGTAGTACCATGGAGGTGTTTAAATTCATACTCATTTTCCCCACCACCGGTCCTTTCCTCTCGCTGTAGCCCTCAGGTAGTGAGGGTTCTTCCTCTGGGGGCTGAGGATCAGATAAAAGGGGTGCCAAAGCATTTGAGACACCACTGGACGCTGGGACTGGGCGGCCGGTCGATGTGATGCAGAGACTTGAGCTGCTCCGTGCTCAGTTCGTCATAAGCCAGGCGGTACTCCCTGTCGAAGGCCTCTGCAGGAATGGCAAATCAACACGATGCAGCTTAGAGGATATGTTTATACCATTCAGCCTTTAAAATAAAATCTAAAAGTGTGGTTTTACGAGCTGATTCGCCTTTGGCAAGTCACTCACCTACGTCAATGTTTTCCCGTCCTAAGGCAACCAGTGACAGGAACAAGATTTCTCTGTATATACTCCTGAAATTATATAAGAAAACATGAAGAGGAGGCAAACTGCAGACACGTGTGATCATTTCAAACAGAGCAAAAAAATGAACCATTGATAAAAATGTGCTCTCTCAAAGCTTTTCTAATGTTGAAGCACTGAGGCTGCAGACTAAGGGTCCATTTACAAAACTTTGTCACCAGAAACTGAAAGGTTTTTCCTTGCATTGTCCATAGCGCTCCGCGTTCACACGTAAACAGTGTGATAGTGATGCATGTTCACACAGATCAGTGAGAACGACTGAAAATGTGGTAGCATGCATGCCAGGCCAGTAGATGGCGATGTTAGTCTGTACTGAAACAGCTGTGTTATGCCGTCTGCGCACTAACGCTTTCTGGTGAAGTCAACCTTTTCACAAACAACAATGGCCACTCTTTGCTGGAGGAGCGATAACAAACCTAGCACAGTTAGCACCACACGTGTTGCTCGGCAGTCGGCCACAGCTGTTGTCGTTCTTGTTCCTAGGTGCGCCCAACCTTCATCTAAAAGAGTACTGCACAAGCACCGCGGGGCACTGTTTTCCCTGACAACAGCGATTCCTGTTTACACTGTGACGGTACGCAGTTTGAAAACATTTTCAAAACGTTTCACTCTGGACCCTAGTTTAAAAAGTTTGTGGATTCAGGCACTCCAGGCACCTTTCTCATGTAAACAGAAGGTGAAAACGCAACTAAAACTCTCTGTTTTTGCCTTTTCCGTTGTTGTGTAAATTGACCCTAAAGCAAAGAAACCAGCTTGAAGCAATTTTGTTAGGCATACATGAGTTTAGTGACAACTTTATTGTTTGGCTTGCCATGGACTTTTAAGTTCAACAACAAAATATTTTATAAATAACTCATGAAACTAGAGAAAGGCTAACCTTTGCCGTTTGACTCCCTCTGGGCGTCGTTTGATCTCTCTGATCAGAAGGTTGATTGGCCCGTAGACGTCATTGGTTTGGATGTTTCTCACTATCGTGTTGAGGAGGGTGCGGATCTCCTGGTGGTCTGTTGGAGCCAAAGTCCCCTTCTTCTCCACTATGGGACAACACAGATCATCAAAAAGGCTTTTTTACCAAAGAAAAAGCAACTGCAACATCAAATTTACTTCATACATAATTAATTAGCCAAAGTTTTATATACAGTTTTAAATACTACTCAAGACAGACTTGGTGGAAAGTTCCTAAACAGTAGATTTTAGATGAATGTTAAGACAAAGACTTTCTGAACAGTGTTGACTAAAGTTAGAGCAGTTTATCCATAAATAAAATAAACTTAAATGACTTTAATTCAAGGGATACGCCAACATCATGACTTGCCTCACTCTAGAATCCACGACAAGCAGATTAGACATCATTCTTTTGACTCTGCGTGCAGTAACAAGGAAGAGACGGGCAAAGCTTGCCCACTGCTAATTAGCTTAGCTCAAACACTGGGAGTCAATGGGCATTGTTAGCCTGCCTCTGCCTGCATCAGTCATCAGATTAACTCTTCAGCAACTCTGAGTGGCAGTTTGCATTTATGAATGGCTCACAAACAAACTGCTCACTCACAACTTTGAATCGGTTCTCATCGTTCACTTACAAGACTCGACTGGTTCACGAACCTCACATCTCTAGTGCAAACCACCGTGGATGTGCTTGTAAGTATGTTAACAAAACAAAGCCTCTGTTTATGACTTGAAGAAGATAATGCGATGATAGAAGATAAGATACCATAATGTGGTAAAAAAACGAGTCACAACAAGCACACAGGACCATTTAGAGTTGCTGAAGGGTTTATCCGATGACTGTAGGCAGAAGCAGGCTAACAATACCCACTGACTCCCTGTGTTTGAGCTAAGCTAATAGCAGTAGGCAAGCTTTGCCTGTCTCTTTCTTGTTACTGCACGCAAAGTTGAAACAATGGTGTCTATCTGCTTGTCATGGATGTGGGAGTGAGGTAAGACACGAAAAGAAAAGAAAAGTTGGCGTATCCCTTTAAGATTGTAAAATTGTTTGTCTCCCTCTGGTGGTAAATGTACTAAAGAAAAATCCAAACTGTGATGAAGGAGACATTGCATCTACTCTAATCAGGGATTTGTATGCTGTCCACAGAGGCTTAAATTTCCCTTATAACCGATGTCTGTCCGTCCGTCTGTCTGTCTAATGTGTGTTTTGTATTCACTCACTAAAACTTCTCCAGAGCAGGTACAGAGGGTCTCCTTGTTCCTGGTGCAGGTTGATGTTGTCCCACAGGAGCTGCACATAAACCTGTTTACTGTCCTGAGACAGTGAGGTCAGGGGCAGCTGTAAAGGTCAACAGGAGAACATGAAGGAGGGCCACGACAAAAACAGCCAAAACATTCTGAGGCAACATGGTACTGCTTTTACCTGGACCCCTTTGTTGCAGTGTTCAGAGGTCAGGATGAGACCTGGTAAGTGACTGGGCAGGTCAAGGCGACGGAAATACCAGACCAGGTTCCAGAAGATGATGGGGTGCTGGCTCAGAAACTTGTGGGTGTAAATCACCTGAAATGAATTGAAAGGGAAGTTTGATTTGACATCCTGATGTTGAGAGACTTTTATGAGCTTTGTGTTCATGGTAGTTCTTCACCTGATCTCCTTCATTCTCTAACAGGGTCTCCAGCTCTTTGCGCAGCACCAAGGGGCTGAGGTAGGGTACGGATACGGGCTTGGGGTTTGGCCGTTTAGTTCCCATGCCATCCTAAAACACAAAAACATAAACCTTATTATTCAACGGCACAGGTATACCATTAAATCTGATGCACAGGCACTTTTAATACTCATATTTTCATTGATTTTGTTTGTCGGTAGATGCCCTGAATATCCAAATATATGTATAGAAATACTAAGAACTATGTATTTTGACTGTTTATCCAATTTATGAAATATAAACTGTTTCATATTCATGTATAAAAACACATGAAACCAACAAGCTGACAGTCTTTGCATCATCATGTACATATATAAATAGACTGTGTTGTGTATTTGAAAAAAAAATGATATATGATCATTTTCAGAACCTGAAAACCTAATATATCATTAAAGATATCCCAAATATTGGGCGCTGATTTGGCAACCAGGCGCGTCCCATATACATGTTTCTGCCAGTCCACGTCCAAACCCAAACTGTGGCCAGTTTACAGACTGTCCTCCCATTACTCTCTCTCTCTAGTCCCCTTTCACAAGCCTATCCACTGTCTCCCTCTCCTGTCAATAAAGGCAAAAAATGCCCAAAAAATAAAAAAACTTAAAAAGATATCCAAAATACAACATGCCATGTTGAAACTAGGAAATAACATAGTTCTGAAATGCTTGTATATTGCATATATTAAAGTGTATATTGTAACTGCTAGTATATTTAATATTGCATTGTCAGAGTTCATTCTCAAAAAGTTGGGACAGAAAAGTCTGAAAACTTAAAAGAAAAGACACCTGAAGAACAGAGGACATTTAATAAGGTGAACTCGCAAATGTTCATTAAGATGACCGAGTAAAAAGAGCATCCCAGACGGGCTGAGGCTACAGGAACAGGGTTTGGTTTACCACTCCTGCAAACCAGGCAAAAAATAGCACAGAACTTTTTCCAAAACTGTTTCTGAACTTAAAACCTGCAAAGAAGCTCATTGATCTTAAATTTTTTGAAGGCCTTGTTAGAGCCCAATATGTAAACATGACCCGAAATGTTATTAAAAAAATGTAATAAATTGGTCAATAATGTAATGATGTGTGTAAAATTCAAATTCATACATTCAGATTTACTACTATGTGGATTGTTTTATGTCTCCATAATTGACCTCTTAATATCTTGTGTGTTATCTTCTCACTTTCCTCACTTTAAGAGAACAGGAGACTATAAATGACTTGGGCAACAGCAATCATACATAAATACTATAGATCGTATACAGATATATAAACTAAAGGTCCAAAGTGTAGAACAGCCCCATTCTTTCAGTGTTATTGAAATTAAAGCAGTTCAAGTCCAGTGAATGAGCTGAAATTGAACATAGTTAAGAGGTAAACTCACCAGAAGTTAAACAAAAAGTTTAGGTCTCCAAAAGGCTTTTTTTAAGTGTATATATGTAGGATGGGGCATTTTTGTGTGATACTACACTGTACATTGAAGCAATGAGCCCTTAAATCCATAAATCATTGACTCACTCTATGATGTAATAAAATTATTACACTATTAGGAGAAATTTATTTTACCTGCTCCATAATGTAATAAAAAAGTTATTACGTTTTGGGCTCAGCATCTTGTTACATTATCGACCAGTTTTGCATTTTGGGTTTTATCACATTTTTTGTTAACATATTGGGTCGTTGTTACACATTGGGTCATTGCTACATAGCGGGCTCTAACAGGCATAATTAACATTTCCCCAAACAATAGAATTTCTCAGTTTCAACAATCATGTGTTGGCTTTGTTTTTCTTTTTAATCAAAAATGGATTTAATATTTTTTTTTTAAAAAGCCACATTTTATTTTATTGTATTTATTGCACCAAACAGATCCCCTTTTTTTTTTACACTTAAGGTCTACTGTGCACTGACCGACACTTCCTGCAGGCTGCTGGGCAGGCTAGTGGTGGACACACCATGTCCAGGTCTCTGGGAGTAGTCCAGGCTCTGCAGCGGGCCACCAACACTGTTGCTCCGTGTCAGTGACGTCCCACTGCACTTCTGCTGCTTCCCTGCTGCCTGGTGCTCCAGGAGGCCAAGGGGGTCGGACTGCACAGGCTCAGGGATCAAACTAAAACACAAAAGGAAAAGATGGTCCTATAGAAACTCTCTGTGTCACATACCCTGGTGCCTGAGGTGATGTAGCTGTCACAGATGGTTCTTTATACCTCTTATGTGTTCCAGGCCGCGTATCTGGAGTCTCCTTTGGTTCCTCTTCAGGGAAGCTGATGAGATCTGGCGCTTTGATATCCGCTGAGCTGTTGGCTGTGGGCTGGGTGCTGGTGCTGTGGATGCTGTCTCCTGAGGCACTAGGATTCATGTATAATCTGAAAAGGAAAAAAAAGTTAGGAGCTGTCCCTCACTGAAATGTAGGATATTTAAACAGATTTGACAGCTTAGCTCCTGGAGCCCTGCACATTCACAGTCCAGAGAGAGACTGTGCTTTGATAATGCTCCAGGAGATTCGTTTAGTTTGTGACTGGTCGAGGTAGGTGAAGATGGTGGGAGAGGACTCATGAATAACTGCTGTCATAAAATAGGGATGTGGTGTTTGACTTTTTGACTTTGAGATTGACATAATCAAGAGGGGACTGCTGGAGGATGAGCACTTTAATAGGTCCATAGGAAGAGTGCTGAATCATTTTATCACACAAACCACCACAGACAAGACAGCTTTGCACTTATGCAAGGAACCTTAAGTAACTGCCACGGACATTAGATTACTAGCCATAATATAACGGCAGGCTTATATGTCAGTGTAAAGCTACGTCATGTTGGCCTGCATCATAATAAGCATTTTTGTTGTTCTGTAATTCTCCACCAAGGTTCAGAGGTTCTCTGCTACTTTGAGTACAATAAACCATTAAAATCTAAACAGAGTGTAAAATGTTAGGGTGAGAGCTGAAAAGTAATGAGCTGCAGATGATTAAAACTGCAAACAAAGAAAAGAGAGGGGACATCAGAGTCGTTAAAATCCACAGCTGCTAAATCAGTTGGGGCAGTTTTTAGAGCTTGTATGGCCACTGAATGAGACATAAATAAGAAGTAAATTTAACTTGTTAGTCAATATTTTACATTCATCCCGTCACATTATTATACATTAAATCATGCCTAAGATGTACAGAGAAAGATTTGTAGTCATCAACTGCAGAGCTACTGGAGCCAATGCTGCTTCAAAACACAGTCTCATAATTGGAGTATAAATCAGGCTTATGTCTTCACTCTTAAAGTCAGTTTAGTAAGGCAGCATCTTTTTTTTCACATTTAACTACCTATTTTACCAATCAAACTAAATGCAACTGTAGAATTATCAAGCAAGCTTTCAACATCTGGTCGAAAATTGTTTAAAATATCATACAGAGGAGGCATGAAAATATGAATTAAGACAGCTTGGGTTAAAAAATGTAACCCTGGAAACACTGAGTTTTTATCTAAGCAATGATTGGTCTAAGGCATTGTAGTAATATACTTGGACCCTAGGTAAAAATAATAAAAATAGAAAGTGTTGGTGTGCAGATGAAATTTAAGACAACTTTATATTATTATTTAGACATGTCTAAAATGTAGACATTCTGGTTACATATATTATGAAGTGCTATGATTTAGAGAAGTTATTTATCTTAAGGATCACATTTGTATTTCTACTAAGAGACGCTGACTTGAAAAAAAAAGACCTGTATCTTTGTAAAAGTTGTTTACTACTTGCAAAAAAGTAACTTAACCTGAGATGACCCCACAAAGCGTTCTTTTCTATTGGAAACCTCAGCAGCTGTGGTCCCATTTCAGGAATGTAAAAAATGAGGGATGTCAGTTTGGGAGACGTTTCCCAAATTTTCCAGCTTGTCATACCAATGCTGAAATAATACACTGCCTGGCAAAAAAAAGTGGCCACCTGGATTTAACTAAGCAAATAGGTACGAGCCTCGTATTGGATAATTACTGCATGGGTGATTATCTTTCAGCTGACAACAAGTTATTTAACCCCAGCTGATGCTATGAGAAGCTTCTCATTTCTTCAGCAACCATGTCGAAAGACACATCCTGTGGTCTTGGAAAAGATGTTAGTCTGTTTAAGCAGAGAAAACATCTAAAGAGATTACAGAAACTACAAAACCCAAAACCAGTGAAGTTGGCACGTGTAAATCGTAAATAAAAACAGAATACCATGATTTGCAAATCCTTTTCAACCTATATTCAATTGAATACACAGCAAAGACAAGATGCTTAATGTTCAAACTGGTAAACTGTGTTATTTTTTGCAAATATTAGCTCATATTGAATTTGATACCTGCAACATGTTTCAAAAAAGCTGGCACAAGTGGCAAAAAAGACTGAGAAAGTTGAGGAATGCTCATCAAACGCTTATTTGGAACATCCCACAGGTGAACAGGCTAATTGAGAACAGGTGGGTGCCATGATTGGGTATAAAAGCAGCTTCCCTGAAATGGTCAGTCATTCACAAACAAGGATGGGGCGAGGGTCACCACTTTGTGAACAAATGCGTGAGCAAATTGTCGAACAGTTTAAGAACAACATTTCTCAACGAGCTATTGCAAGGAATTTAGGGATTTCATCATCTACGGTCCGTAATATCATCAAAAGGTTCAGAGAATCTGGAGAAATTACTGCACATAAGCGGCAAGGCCGAAAACTAACATTGAATGCCGGTGACCTTCGATCCCTCAGGCAGTACTGCATCAAAAACCGGCATCACTGTGTAAAGGATATCACCACATGGGCTCAGGAACACTTCAGAAAACCACTGTCAGTAACTACAGTTCGTCGCTACATCTGTAAGTGCAAGTTAAAACTCTACTATGCGAAGCGAAAGCCATTTATCAACAACACCCAGAAACGCCGCCGGCTTCGCTGGGCCCGAGCTCATCTAAGATGGACTGATGCAAAGTGGAAAAGTGTTCTGTGGTCTGACGAGTCCACATTTCAAATTGTTTTTGGAAAGTGTGGTCGTCGTGTCCTCCGGACCAAAGAGGAAAAGAACCAGCCGGACCGTTATAGGCACAAAGTTCAAAAGCCAGCATCTGTGATGGTATGGGGGTGTATTAGTGCCCAAGGCATGGGTAACTTACACATCTGTGAAGGCACCATTAATGCTGAAAGGTACATACAGGTTTTGGAGCAACATATGTTGCCATCCAAGCAACGTCTTTTTCATGGACGCCCCTGCTTATTTCAGCAAGACAATGCCAAGCCACATTCTGTACGTGTTACAACAGCGTGGCCTCGTAGTAAAAGAGTGCGGGTACTAGACTGGCCTGCCTGTAGTCCAGACCTGTCCTCCATTGAAAATGTGTGGCACATTATGAAGCGTAAAATACAACAACGGAGACCCCGGACTGTTGAACAACTTAAGCTGTACATCAAGCAAGAATGGGAAAGAATTCCACCCGAAAAGCTTCAAAAATTGGTCTCCTCAGTTCCCAAACGTTTACTGATTGCTGTTAAAAGGAAAGGCGATGTAACACAGTGGTAAAAATGCCCCTGTGCCAACTTTTTTGCAATGTGTTGCTGCCATTAAATTCTAAGTTGATGATTATTTGCAAAAGAAAATAAAGTTTCTCAGTTCGAACATTAAATATCTTGTCTTTGCAGTGTATTCAATTGAATATAAGTTGAAAAGGACTTGCAAATCATTGTATTCTGTTTTTATTTACGATTTACACAATGTGCCAACTTCACTGGTTTTGGGTTTTGTACTAAAATCGGGTTAAGGATAGTGGGGAACCATCGTCATCGAGGAATAAATGTGGTTGCAAAAAAACGCATCAGGGTAAGAAGAGAGGCAGGTGAAGTGATGCACCCATCATGCCTAGTGCCTGTCCAAGCCTGTGGGGGCAGTGCTATGATCTGTGGTTGCTGCAGTTGGTCAGGTCAAGGTTCAGCAACATTATGTGCCCAAAGAATGAGGTCAGCTGACTACCTGAATATACTGAATGACCAGGTTATTCCATCAATTGATTTTTTCTTCCCTACTGGCACAGGCTTATTCCAAGATGACAATGCCAGGATTCATCGGGCTCGAATTGTGAAAGAGTGGTTCAGGGAGCATGAGATATTTTCACACATGGATTGGCCCCCAGAGAGTCCAGACCTGAACCCCATTGAGAATCTTTGGGATGTGCTGGAGAAGGCTTTGGGCAGTGGTCAGACTGTCCCATCATCAATACAAGCTCTTGGTGAAAAAGTAATGCAACAATGGATGGATATGCACAACCAAGCAGTTTTCCACCAAACTATGTAACAAAACATCCTTACCCGCTTATTGTACGCAAATCATGAAACTCCACGTGCAGTAAGGGGAGGAAGGCTGTGTGACAGAAAGGACAGTTTGTGTTCAGGTTGGAGTCGTCAGCTGTCCAGCCTGCCATGATCTCCTCGTCATAAACCAACGCCTCACAAGAGCGACACTGAGAACAACTGGACATCAGCACCTAGCAGAATACATCCATACAGTTAGTTAACACTTACACATATTGGCAGAGAGCAGTGAGCAAAAGCAGCACAGTTTGTGTGTTCAGTATGTCTGACCTCCAGTGCACAGTTCTGATAAATACTAGAGGAGGAGGCGTGATGTGAGGAGCCCTGCTCAGAGTCTGGACCCCTGCCAGCTCGGCCTGGAGTCGGATCTGCAAAAAAGGACACAAACATATCTAAGAAACAGCTTTGGCTACATCCTCCTCATGTTAACTTTGAGCGCGGGTGCTTACGTGTCTGGTGCGTCCCTCTGCCTGTGTCGCTGCTGCCGCTGCTGCTGCCCAGGCTGGTGCAGCTCTGATTCAGGCCATTCGCCACCAGCCCTGGAATGGGTCCTCTGTCAGGGCTGTCGTCAACGTCATGATCAGCTAGCATGTTTTCGTCAAGACGTGAGGGAAAGCCACCTCCTGCCTGAGCATGCTCATCCTGCACAATATAGGGAAACAAAGAAATGAATAAATAAACAAAACTTCTACTAAGAAAACTTAAACTCCACCTTGTTAACACTGTTGCTCCTGTGGTGTGTGTATGTGTATAAGAGCATATCACTGCAACAGGATAAAGTAACACTTAAAATAGAAAGCTAAAATATCCGTGTGTGAATGTGGGTTGAACTAATGTGATCTGGACTGTAAAATTTGTTTTAAGTAGCATATTTATATGGTTCTAGTGCCTGTAAACGCTGCTACAGAGTAGGTAACAATTCATGACATGCTTAAGAAACAACTCTTCAGTGTTTTCCATGGTAAAGAATGTTCATTAATATCAGCAGGATATCATCATACCTTTCAAATTCTAATTTTAGGCTTTTTAAGACTAAAAAATAAAAAAACAAAACAAATAAAAACAATGCTATTTACACTGCTTAACATTTGTCCCAAGCCATAGCTTTCCTTTTTTCTTCTTCTTATTAAAAGTGTCCACATGACGAACATTTATCCCAACCAACTACTTCCTCTATTTTCGATGGTAAAACCAAATTTCCTTGAACTTGCAATTCCATCTTCCTGTCTTTTCTTCTTCTTGACGTTCGTAATAGTCAACATAATGAGTTGCCATAAAAGCTCTTAAAATGCTGTGAATTGACCCTTTTTCAGCTCTCTGATTGGTCTGCAGAGAGCCCCCCTCTCACATCAACCTTTCCTAAGGTACTTCAGACAAACTCCAGTCAAGTCTTTTCACAGAGTTGCAGAGTAATTGTGACTTTAATTCTGTTAATTTATGGGACAAAAGGCTTGTTTGAGGTGTTGGTAAGAGTGACTTAAAATATCTGAATCTTAGTTCAGGAGATTTTTTTTTTTCATCCTGTTTCCTAAACTGAAGGTTGACATTTCTGATGAGTCAGCTCTGAACAACAACAGTGGGATTTCAGTCCAATGACAATCATTTAAATTACTCACAAAAGCTTTAAGGTAAGATGAATTTCTTTTATGATGACATTAAGTGAAGTTTTTGGTAATGACAATAATCACAGTACTTGATAGCAGACTCATTTTACTCACATAAGTATGATGTAATGTTTACATTACTGTTCTGGGACATCAGCTAAGTTCTGTTATCTGAAAACTAACCACAAGTAAAGGTTAGGTAAGACATGAAAACATAAAACAAGTCTTGTTTATCTCTTTTTGTCAAACAAGCACTTTGTTGAAGTGCCAAAAAAGAACAGCTAACATTCACCAACATCACTTGCATCAGACTTTGGTAACATGTGAAGCAATTTTGACAGGTTTGTAGAGATTTGGAGTTTTCCTCAAACAATTCTTTCAACATTTTTAGTTACTACTGTCTTGTCACAAGGTCAGCTTTTGTGTTGTTTTTCTACCCTCTGTTCTTTTATTAAAAAAACATTCATTTTTTTATTATATATTTCCCCTTTGAATCTCAAAATTCTACTATGTTTCATATTTTACTGTCTTATTTTTGCTAGTTTTATACCTCTTATTCTCTTTATATCATATGCTTGACAAACACAGTTGCCTTGCCACAATGGCCTTGATACCTGTTAAGTAATAAACTCAAAAACACAGAGCTAGTGAAGTGCAAGGTGAGGGTGTCAAACTGATACACAAAATGAATTTATCAGGGATATAGTAAACAGTCCACTCCATTTGTCAAATAATAAAAGAACAAAACAAGTCTTAAAGATTTTCTAAAAACTTGTAAAAGATGTACACATCGAGATCTCCTGGTCGGTGACCCCTGCCAAGGTGAACTGAGGCCCCATGTCTTGACCTTTTAACCCTAAAATGTAATTCATCCTTCAGTCAGAGTGAAAATTTGTTATATAGATTAGATTAGAAGGTACTTTTTTAATCCCCTTGGAAAAACTCCCTCAGGGAAATTGGGATCCCAGTAGCAGCTGAGTATTACAGATAAAAAAGATATATAAAAAAGAAAAGACAGATCTAAACAAAACTATAAATAAAGATAAATAAAATAAAAAAATATGGCTGCTGGCTGGCTGCTACTGCTATACAGGACAGAATTGTTTAAAGGGTTAAAAAAACACATTGACAGCACGAACCTCGTCATCTGAGTAGGAGTAAGCAGAAGCGACTGCCCCCCACACTTTGCTGGCCACGTTTGCTGCCTGTTTCATACCAGACTTCAGCACATCGATTTTAGGTCCTGATAAGAGCGTGTCCATCTTGATGCCTGAAATGGAGTTTATGACGGAGCCCAGTGACCCTCCCTGTGAGGACTTCACCAGCGCTGTTAGTGATGCTGATCTTGGGCTTCCAGCAGCACTGGCTGCTGTTCTTGTCTTTACTGCGAAAGTCTTGGAGCGAGTGACGGTGTTTGGGCTGCGTTTGGGTGTATCCCCAGGGGAGCTGCCTGGAGTTTTCACAGGAGGCACAGGAAGGCTAGACCTTCGCTCCAGAGACGCTTTGGGCTTCGGGGCGTCCGTTGAGTCTCCCTGAGCTTGCTGGAGCTCCATGCTGGAGGACTTAGCACCCAGCGGGCTCCTTAAGCTCATGTACATCTCGATCTCCTCGGCCAAGTTGCGGGACACCACAGCAGGCATGGAGCGCGGTGGCTCCTGGCTGGTGACTGAAGCCGACTCTTCGCTCTCGGACACCAAAAGGGAGAGGGGATCTGCTCCTGCCTCCACATCCTCCCTCTCCAACGTCACTCCTCGACCAGACTCGTCCTCCTGAGACTCGGTGGGTTTCCTCTCTCGGTTCTCCTTTTTAACCTCAGTCCGCTCTGCCTCATCTCCTTTTCTTTCTTCTTCTGCTTCAGGTCGCTCTTCCTCATGCAGCTTTCCCAGAATCAAACCTTGATCCTCTTCAGGCTCTTCCTCCAGGTCTTTAAAAAGAGCTTTGGACACACTACTTGGAGGTGTACTCTGGCCGGAGCAGAGCGCAGCAGTGAGGATACGAGCATCAGCACCCATCTGACTTGCCATGTGGTCCACGCCCTTCTCCAGGAGCATCCCAGCACGGGTCTCAGCACTGAAGCTGCAGCTGCGTTCTGCAAAAGATTTCTGCCGCTGCTGCTGAGACTGCTTAGCTGCGTCTCCAGACGCCAGTTGGGCATCGTCATCAGGCAGAGACACACTATCTGTCTTACTTTGTCTCCTGAATAGCTTCCCCGCACCTGCAAGATAAATGAAGTTGGACATGAGATTTGGTCCAGAAGAAATCCCTGCAAATCCAGAGCTTTGTTCAAGAGGAACAAATCTGAAATACTTATCCTGTCATCGTGCACGTTTTCAGTAGATGCAATAACAGGACAGAGTTATTCTTAAACACTTGAAGACGTAACAGGGTTCCCACGCTTTTCTAGAAATTATTTTCCAGGAAGTTTTCTGGCCCAGAGGTCTGATTTACAAGATGTGCAGTCTATGGCTATAACATATCTAGGAAATAATCCCTTACAGTTTTAGAAATTATGAGAAATTTATCACAGAATGGCACAACCACAGATTACAGTGTCACATTACCAGCTGAAGTTACAATATTCGTTTGAGCAATTCTCACCTCAGCTTTCTATTTTTTCCTCCTGTCTCTCCTGTAAATATAACAAAATATTTTTGTTTTCAATAAATCACGAAAACAGGTTCCTTTGTTTCATCTCTGTTTATTGCAGTTTACTTTAACATCTGACAGCTGCATTCTCAAGCTTGGTAAAAATCCAAATCACAGCAAAATAGCCTAGCAAAACATACTGGCCTAAATATATCATTATGACATTTAGTTGCTCCAGTGCAGTCATTTTAGGTTAATTTAATCCCCTAGGAAACAAGATTAAAGGGACGATGTGTAGTGTTTTAAGTAATTTATGAGCTAAAAACAATGTCTACATTCCTAAATATGTCCTTATTTGTGTCTTTTTTTAACATTTATTTACTCAGCTTTTTATATAAATAGATTTTGTTGATTTGCTGTTTAAGTAGCCTACATTAAATAAATAGGGAGGATGAATAATTTTCCAGGACAATTCAAGCTTTTTCAGGACATTTCACTTTTTTTCTCATTTTCAATGTTTTCCATGACTGGAAAATTGGTCAATCATTTTCCAGGTTTTCCAGGATGCTTGGGAACACTTCTTAAAGGTCCCTTCAGGTAAAAGTATGTTTCGATGCAATGAGTGAAACTCAATCTTATGAATTTATGATGAGCAAATTAGGTGACAGTCAGGCTGATGGGGCACTAATTTGGTTTAACTATGTGTTACAGTGCTACAATTTCATTTAGCAGACGCTTTTGTTCAAAGTGACGTACATCAGAGAGGAAGTACAACACAAGCAAGAATCAAGACCAGAGGGGACAGCATTAGCAAGTACAACACACTGCTTCAAGTCTGATTGGACACAGGTGCTGCCATGTAGTCTGCCTTTTTTTTTTACCCCAGAAAACCTTGTAAAAAACCCCAATATCATCATCATCTTTACTATCTGGTTGCTAATATACTGCATCTGACTACGAAAATAGCTGGGGGTGGTAAATGTAATAATATCTGATTGTCCTTATTTTTTTTTCTTCATTATCATTTTATTAGGGAAATGCTGCTAATAAAATACAATCTTTTTCAGCATTATATCACAGCATCCACGTCTCCCTCTTTTTTTTTAAAGCAAACAAACAAAATAAATGAACTAAGGTGGCTTACCTGGTATTCAAACAAAAAGATGAAGTGGGTTTGGATTTAGTTTTAGTTACTAAATTTCATTTGTGTCAGTGTAATAAATTCAACCCATTTTGCCCAATTTTGGTCAAACTTAACTTTCTGAATTCTCAGGCAGTAGGTCAATTTTTCCATTTTGCATATCTCAAGAATTATTCCAAACCACTCCTCCAGTGTAGGACTTTCAGTGATTGCTTTTTTACCAGCTGCTAGAAGAGCCTGTAATAGCTTTACATCCTGCCCATTCATTAGTTGAGTTCGATCAAAATACAGAGTCTCAAAGTTCATAGGTAAATGGGTTTTAGACACGGTATTCAATGATTTATGTATCTCCCTCCAGTAAGATGTTAGTTTGGGGCATCCCCAGAACACATGAAAGTGATTTGCCTCCCTCGAACCACATTTTCTCCAGCAGGATACATTGATATTTTATATTTTTCCTGGAGTGGAGTCTTAAATATCTGTGTTTCCAAAGTGTTCCTCCCAGATCAATTACTTGGTTGAGGACCACTGGAAGCTCCAAATGTCTCCTCACACTTCCTCTGGTAAATTCAAATCAGCCTCCTTTTCCCACTTTTCCTTAATATATAGGGTATTTTCACTCTTTGCATGAAAGAAAGCATTGTATAATGTAGAATTTTTATAGAACTCAAATTCTGCCATTGTTAAATTAGAGAGTTTACTCTTCTGGCTAAAATAATTTCTCAATTGTAAATATCTGAAAAAGTCATTTTTCTCCAAGCTGTGTTTGTTTTGTAGGTGTTGAAAACTGTGACGTGTGTGTTTCCCAGTGAATGATAGACATGCTGTGAGTCCTTTCTTTGTCCAAGACTCAATTTTTTTTGTCATTTCTATTCGGGGGAGTGATGGTCTTTAAAAACCAATGTTACAAACACAATTACCGCATCTTTAAACACCAAGTTGATCAAGTCATACTGAGAGAAAATTCTCTTAAACAACAGAAAACACATGAGATTTAAGAAGGAAGCAGGAAGCAAAGTGGAACCACCACGTAGTTCCAGAGTTGTCTGACATTAGCGTTTCATTTGGCACAAACAAAAATTGCTATTCAGAAAATGGAAAAAAAACTCCACAAGTGAACGATTAAATATTGTATCTCCCTGAGTACAAGGGATTTTTTTGTACTTTTAATTGGTTTTAATTCTATAAAACCCACTCACCAACATAAATGGTGACTAACAACATTGTTATATGAAAAAGGAATGTTGTTATTGCCAGACAGTGACGATTTACCTTTGCTGACTACAGTTCACCCTTAAAAAAAAGTCCAGAAAGCTGTGCTCATGCAAAACAATAATAATGATTAGCGAAACATGCAAGTCTCATTAATATTTTTTCGCCACAGAGCTCATTAATCATCCAAAAACTAGTCGAAAAAATCCCAAAGGCTTCTTGTCAAGAAAACAGGATGCAAATTTCCAGGTTGGCGTACGGAAATATACCGTCCCTACACCACTCTATTACACTGTCCACGCTGCAAAACATATCAGGTCATATCATGCAGCATCAGATGCTTGCTGTCAATATTTCACTCTGTGCTTTGTAAATTCCGTTCCCCTTGTAAACAGTGGAGCATTCAGCACTTTTATTCACATGGTGAGATATTGAAGTGTGTTGTGTGTTTAGTGTGAATTGACTGATAAGTTCAAAACACAAAGTTTTACTCTGTGTGAGAAAAAGTGAAAAGCAGGACATGTAAATCACAGATGTGGACTGATTATCAATCACTGGCTCTACTTTGTGAAACTAGCTTACAAACTCCGCTGAGTGATAAACCAAACAAAGTGAGTCACGTCCATGGTCATAACATTTGAATAGTTTACTTTTTATTGTCTGTGTGCCTGATTTCTGCTTTTCCTTATCATGTCACAGATTGGGGTCTGCCCTTATGACCCCTGAATGTTACATACCCCTGTGTCCTGAAAGTATTTCTGTCATGCACAAAGCCTGGGAAATTTTTGATAACTGAAGTTAGAAAAAAACATATTTTTCAGTGAAAAAAACAGTTTTCATAGATGTCTTCTGCCTCACCTGGTTCCCTGCCAGCATCAAAGCTCCCGGAGGACAGCCTCACAATACTTGGGACTGAAGAAGGCGCCTCAACTGGACTGGGGGGTTCTGCTACTGCTAAAGCGCTGTCCACCGAGCCAGCAATGTCCCCTCCTAGTCATGAAGAGTTCTTATTTATTTGTGCATGTAAGTCAACAAACATTCAAACCAACACAGATATCAGGAACCTGTTCAGAACCCAAGCATAAAATCATGAGTCCAGAAAACATAAGAGCCCTGAAAACATGAACTCAAAGATGTAAGAGGACAGAAACAACATGAGTGAAATAAAATAGGACAGAAAGTGTTGGACAAAGAAAGATGTAAAATAAATAACAAGACATCAAATCAACCAATAGAAGGTAGAAACCATCAAATGAGATGACAAGAACTAATAAGAGGAGATCAAAATAAGAAATAATGAGGCAAGATAAAATACATTTATATATACAAAAATAAAATATGTGTATCAAATTCAAATTAAAGTTCTATGTGAAATAAACAAGTAAATAAAATGGGGGCAAACATGGCAGTGAAAGGAACTAGAGATCCCACATAAGGGAAATAAACTGAAGAAAGAAACTGGAAGACTTAAAATCATAACAGAAAGTCTAAAAATGAGTTTAAAGAAAATAAAGGAAGAGATTACCGTTGATATTAAAGGACAATCAAACTTTACTCCAGGAAGTTGCTCTTCTTACCGTTGCGCTGAGTTTTGGAGCTGCTCCTCTCTTCAGCAGAGAGAGTTGAATGTGACGGCTCTGAGAGCTCCTGGTGTAGCTCATCCTTAGAGCCATAGCCTTGGTCAGACTGTCTTCCTGTTGAGCATAAAAATAACGACAATGTTTTAATTAGTGAGAGACCGGGGATGTGTTTCTGGGCTTAATTAGTTCATAAGATGTAGTAACAGAATATCAACATAATGAAGGACTCTATTAGGTTTAAGTGACTGTCCAGACAGATAAATTCAAATAATGCAGTCTAATACAACCCACTTGATTCATATAACATATTATATATATATTTATTATATATATTATATTTTAAACATTAAGATAACCAACAGGCTGTCAGTGACTACAAAGCAGAAATAAAATAGAATAAATTCAGTAAAACAAATAAAAAAAATTAAAACAAAATAATGAAAATATATTCAAGTAACACATTAAAAAACACACACACCAATCTGTTGAAAAAAAAGCCAAAATAAGAGGATAAAATACACATAAAAACCGAGAGAGTGGAGAGTGTAGACATGTGATGGAGGCCAAAGCTAAAGTGCATGTCATAAATGTTGATTATGTAGTTTGTCTACAAACTAAAAAACAAATATTAGCCTACACGTGCATGTGCAAAACTTGACAGGGCCGACCATCGTAAAAACTGTAAATATTCAGTATTTATATTTTCAAACACTGCAACAACTTACAATAGGAGTGAGTCAAGAAACAATCTTGATTTTGAGTCTTTAAATCTTCTGCAGAAAATAATTTGAATCAATCGATTTAATGGATATTTTGCCAAGCCCTAATACTGGACGGAAAAACTGGCTGAAGAAGTCTGTACCCTACAGCTACTGGTAGTTTCTGCCCATCTGTTATCAAATGTATTCAGCATCATGTGCCATAGATCTTTCAAAGGTCAGTACCTGTGCTACAGTGGTTGTCTGTCGTTTCTTCAAGGCTGCGGCTGTGAGCGAATAAGTTCTGCTCCTCGCCATTGACCTCACCAGAGCTGTCTGCACTTCCATGACTCAAACGGTCGGCATCTGTGACTGCTGAGCCTCCTTTTGAAGCAGCTAGAGAGAAAAGAGTGAGTGACAATCAGATCAACTGGGAGGCAATGTTAATGTTAACAGCACTTTTTAATTTAGTTTTAGTCTTTTGCCTAAAATAACTTTTAGTTTTAGTCATAATTTAGTCATCTAAATTTTGTTTTAATTTTAGTCTAGTTTTAGTAGATGAAATTTCACAACATTTTAGTCGATGAAATCTACTGCAAATTTAGTTGACTAAAATATGAAGTGTAAAGTGTAAGGCATTTTTTATGTTTCCTTGAATTTCTGAGGTCATGTTTTACACTTGGATAAAAAGAAACATCTAAAAACCCTTTATTGAATGCTAGTTAATTTTGAATGTATAAATTAACAGAAACAAATTTGTCTTTTGTGTGAAATGCAGTCACCTTTATTTAGGCTACCTGGCACAACATCTCAGTTACAATACCGGAACTGACAACCAACAGTGAACCTGCTCTACATGAATATATCAGTTCATAAAGAGTGGAGCTCTGATTGGATCACTCCCCAACTTATCCCACCACCATGAAGCTAAGGCAGCTGTGATTGGATGTCCCTCTTAACTCATCCAACCTTTCCACACAACCAAAGTAGCTGTGATTGGATATATTCCTAACTTGTCCCTACTTTCTACATGACAAAATTAGGTCTGATTGGATTTAGTCTCTGTCAAACATTTTAGTCTAGTTTTTATTTGTTGATGAAAATCTCAGTTAATCCAGTTTGAGTTTTTGTCCATGTGCACTTGTTTTATTAGTTACTGTCTAGTTTTCGTCAGGGGAAAAAAGGTTGTTGATGAAAACTGACAAAAAAAATTACCATATTTTCTCGATTATAACACGCATCCCATATTTTCACGATTTTTGCCTGGAAAACACTGCATCTGAGTACAAGCACCAAATTTTGCCCAAACCTTACACTCTCAGACAACTCAAAAATTACCTTTATTCAAAGCTGTAATCAATGACATTTCAGAAACCCTAACCCCAATTACTTGATTTCTGCCCAAGCATGCTCAGTCGTAGTGTACCGACCAATCAGAGAGCAGCTATCAACATGTCGATGTCTTCAACCAATCACAGCACAGCTGTTTACGGCAGCGCCCTGTGTTGGCCTGTGCTTTTGCAGAGAAAGAAAATATTTCAGCTTTTTGTATCAGATGTGTTGCAATCGCGATGTTGGTGAGACGAAATATGTTAAGCATTTTGCTTGTACTCGTGTTTAATACGCACACGAAAAATTAGACCTTATTTAAGAGCAAAAAATGTGTGTTATAGTCAAGAAATTACGGTAGTTAAAAAAAATTAACACTGCTGGAAGGCATTATTGAGTAACAGTGTCCTTGTGATGCTCTGTATTTGATAGCCACCTGTGATGCTGGGTTTTGCTCCCTGCTTTGTAGATGTTTGGTCCAGAACTTGCTTAAACTGAGCAACACCACGCAGGACATTACGGAGCTTCGTCCACATAAAGAGGCCACTGCGGTTTCTGCTTGGCCATGGGCTCTCTAAGACAGCCTGTGGGAAAGACATAATAAGATGAGGTAAAGTGAAGGAGTTGTAGTGTTTCAGTTTTTAAACTACAGTGAAAGAAGTGTTAGGACCTTGTTGTAGTATCCATATGTGATGGCGTTTGGGAGCACTCCAGCTTTCTTCATCTCCACCAGAACTCTCACAGCCACCACAGGGAGACCCCACACACCACAGAGCTGCATCACCACTCTGTAACACACCTGAAAACCAAAGAATAAAAATATGAAACACTTCTTCATGCAACTATAGGCAAAAAGAAAGTCAGAAAACTCTTCTGCCTCAGATAAGCTTTCAGCAGTTGATCACAGCAAAAAAGGTTTATGTCTGTGATATCCAACACTTTAGACTCAGCCACCTCAAAGCCTTCCTCCACAATGAAGATTTCCTGGGAGAAGGACCTAAATATAATCGTTACTGACCAGCAATGGGTTTCTGTTTTAAAGCTTGTTCATTCATCCTCCATTTGTGCTCGCCAGTCTTATTCAATGTAAAAACCTCCACAAAGTTAGCCAGGATATACCCTGCTGTAAAGGATACCTGTAACAGATGTAATTTATCCCCTGCCAACCATGCCCATACCTTCTGGTTTTGCCCAAGATTAACACCATTTTGGGGCAACATTTTTGATACATTGAGCAAAGCATACAACCAGGAAATCCCCCCAGACTGACTCTCAGCCACCTTCGGTATACCCCCTGACTCCAGCCTCCCTGCTGCGCTGAAACGAGCTCTTGCCTTCACCACTTTGTTAGCTCGGCGGCTGATCCTGCTTGACTGGAAACTAACTCGCCCCCCATCATATGATCGCTGGATCTAATTTCACTAAATTTTTATTTTACTTTACCTTTGCATTTACATACTTATTTATTTATCATTATCATTATCATTATTATTATTTATTTTATTTTATTATTATTTATTTACTTTTTTTCAATCCTGTTGTGTGCCTGTGTGGTTAGTGTGTGTCCACCAGCCCTGTACAGTTTGGACCTGAACCATGTGGGTGGGGTGGGAGTGGGGTTCAAGACATTGCTGTAACCCTGTGCCTTACTATTAAATGCAACTTGATAATGTCTGTTAAGATGTTCAAAAGTTAATAAAAAGAGTTAAAATAAGAAAACTCCTCTGCCTGTACCTCGTCGAGCACCTCCACCTCAGTGGTCCTCATCTTCAGGAGGACGTTGTACGCCTGCTGCATGGCACGGGTTTTGGATTTGGATAGTCGCACGGCTGCAGGCAGACAGATGAACCACAGACTGTAGCAGTGACTGAACAGACACCGGGACCACAGCTGGGGGTTGGAATAGTACCGTTTGGCCATCTTGTATGCGAGCTTGATCTCCTGTTAGAGCAGCACAGACAGGAAAAACATTGTTTTAAGGTGATTTTAGATCAGGACTCTCTGTTACGTTTGCAGTGTGATTTTAAAAGCCAGTACACACCTGTTTCGTCCTCTTAGCCAGCAGAGCGGGGCTGCTGGAGAGACTGGCGCCTGCCGTTCCCCTGCTAATTGCTGGCCGTAACTCTTTGGGACGGTCGAAGAGGCCTGTGTGAAGCCTTGGAAAACTTTTATATCTGCGGGATAAGAAAGAGACTTATTTGAGGCTTTTCTTAATGCCAGCTCAATAGAGTTTTCATGGAGTCACTCAAATAAGACTTGCGTGTATCTGGGAACAGGCTCCGATCCACCGTCAGCTGGAGGTTCAGGGGGCATAACAAAGACAGTGTGCTCGCTCTTCTGGGACTCGTCCAGCTCTAACAACCTTGTGTCCTCGGATGACTCCCCTTCAACCTGAAGTGAATTACACACTTTAAGGCCATGGTGATACAAACAACTATGGGCCTCATTCACCAACATCTTCTTAAGAATTTCCTCCTAATTGGTTCTTAGGAAGGTTCCCAGGATTCATGGTGTGTATTTAAATCTTTTAAATCACATCTTAAAACTCAATTTTTCAGACTTGCTTTTACATGATGCTTTTTTTATTGCTTGCATACTTGTTTATCATCCATGTTAGCTGTTTATCTGATCTACATGCTTACTTATTTTACAATTACTTGTACTTAATAATAATACTTAATATCTTTTCATGTTTTAATATGCTCCCTTTTTAATTATTATCACTTCTCTTCAATTTTTTTTCTCTTCTACCCATCCTCTATCTACCCTCTCCTTTTCCATCTTCCTGATGTGATGCAGCCAACTATCAACTGTCATCAATTTACAAATCTATAAACCTATTATCTATCAACTGCCTTACTGTCTCCTTATCATTATATATGACACAAATATGTCAGCTGTTCCCCCCTCACCAATTTACCATTTTCTTTCCTTTTGTTGCTTTAATTAACATGACCCTCTGTGCCTTTTCCTTTGACTCTTTCGGTCTCTGTTGACCTGATTGTTGATTTTATTTTGCCCAGAGTTCTGCCTTTTTCTGCTTGGTTTTGTCTGTTAAAGCACTTTGTAAACATCTGTTTTTAAAGGTGCTATAAATAAAGTTATTATTATTATTATTATTATTATTATTATTATTGTTATTTCTGTTCTTAAATTGATGCGTCATTTTCCAGGAAGCTGAGAGCTTGTGTATGTTTTTTCTTATTTACATAGATAAATGCCTCTTTAATGCTCAAAAATGGTCATGAGACCGAACACTAACAGATGCAAAGGTCACACTTCATTGAAAAGCGGAGAGAAATGTCTTACAGTCTCTCACTGAGGAAAAAAATAGAAACAGCTCTAAAGTTAATAACTAAGTGCTGCTCTAATGACATGCAGACACGATCACATGATTTTTTTCAGTGTCAGTGTGACTAAATATACACTAAAATTACATACTGATTATATTTCTACTTCAGACAGCTATGTGATCAGAAAGAATATACACAGCTTTATGATAAAGAGCATGTAAGAAATAGCAATATCCGAGCAGATAATAACAGACGACCAACACGAGACAATAACTGTATCTCTATTGTTCCTAATATAAACGGCTGGATAAACACCTGAACATATAACAAAAAGCTGATGACGTAAATGATGGCATGTCATTTTAACATATTAAAATAATTAACAGGCAAGATAGGACTCGATTGTTTTAAATAAAAGTCTATAAAAAAAATATGAACTTCAGCCAAGTCCTATTCATGATTTGACATTTTGCCATTATGATCAAACTCTGAGTTACTGGAACAAAACTTGACGAGAAGTGGAGATATTACTCCTCTAGCCGATTCTAGTTTCAGACTTTTCTACTGGTACTGATTTCTCTCTCTATAAAGTTGTTACTGGCAGTAAAAAGCTTTGTTTTGTACCATGTACTTGACGGACACTTGATTTGATGTTTATGGTATTATGATGAGTGTTGATAATTTATTCTTTATTCTAAAAATGTTCAGAACTGCACCAGATTTCTCTCATTAAAGGCACAGTATACAAAATCAGTTGCCGGAGAGCCCTAAACTTCAGAAAAAAACTGCCAATGAGTAAAGTATAAAAAATGTAGAGACCAGTAGTTATCCCCACCCACCTTTACTGTTTACTGATGTTAAAATTAAGGACTATATTCAATTAAAACTCTGCTTCCATGAGATGTGTTTATTAAACCAAAAGAAAGCATTGTCTCAGTTTTGAGCAAAAACTCTGCTCAATGTGGGGAAACGAGTTTTTAAAAAGGAATTCCCATTTTGCTTTTTGTCCCACATTATGTGAAATTTATCTGAACAACAGGAACGCTGGTTTGCTTTCCAGAGAACACACATCACAAGGGGCTGTTCTTGTGGACCAGAATCCTCAATTCTAAAAGAGAAGTAACACTGAAGGCAGACGGAGGCAGCGGATCTCAAATCATAAACATCTTTATACAGGGGTCAGGCAGGGAATTACAGGAGGATGCTTGAGTAACAGAACTGACAGGAGACAGAAAATAATGGTGCTCCATTGCAGGTCTGCAGCATGAAATATGAACGAGATACAGAAACAGAACAGCAGCAGTAGCAGGCTCTACTTATCTGTCCAGAACCCTTTCACACATTACTACTTACTAAAGGAATGATATACAAGTGGTCAACATTAGAAGGCTCAAATTAAAAACTTTCATGTCCTTGAGAACTTGAGGAAATATCTGAAGCAATATTATCAATCAAATTAGAAAAATTATATAACTAAGAATCAGTCAGTTGAGTTAAATAATTATAATACATTTCAATAATATATTTACAAATCTGTGAAGAAACGTTATTTCCTCTTTTCTTTTTTGTTTATTCTTATGCCATAAAATTTGGTTTCTTAATTACACGGTAAACTTAATCTATCATGAGTTTATAATTTATTTAGTAATATTTAAGTGCTCTACTTATGTAAACGCAGTAAGTAGTAACTAAAAATCTGTTTCTTCGTCATTCTTAGTCTATCATATTCGAGTGTTAATAGGTCGCAAACATCCAAATTTTGTCTGTCAAATCATCATTGAAGAGAGCCTAGTAGAATAGTTACATAAGGGCCACTTGCTCCATACCACACTGAAGCACAACTGTTTCCCCTCCCCAGTTGGGCAGCACTTATAGTGCTCGAGCAGAAGCCAGACCTGAGCAGGATCCTGCCATCACATCATAAGATAATGTCCATAGTTTATGGCTTCCAAGCCAGAACATGACTTTAACTTTTCTGATTTTGTGGCTTATTTTAAAGCCCTTTTTTTGTCTGTTGTCTTTTGCTGATTTTGTTCTATTTTTGATTTTATTGATGTTGTTTATACTTTGTACAATGTCTTTGAGTGCTTTTAAATAAAATGTATTATTATTATAACAGAGCAAAGAAAATGTACTGTGGTTTGCCCTTATTCTACACAAACAACTGGACAGAAGAGCTGAAACATGCTTGGGCACAGCACTGAATGCATCATCACTTTGCTCTCAGGCTTAAAGAACAACATACAGTTGAGAAAACTTTGGCTAATGTCAGTATCTTCTTAAAAATGTTAGGAGAGGCTTTAAAGATGAATTTCTGCTTAAGAACAGTTGGTGAAAGAGCCCAAATGAGTTCTAACAAAAGCTCAGTCTAATGGGAGCAGCAAACAACTACACACGCTAAAGTCTGTTTAATATCGAACAAAAATGAAGCAAAACATGCGTTTGATTTTGGTTAGGATTCAAGGATGGAAGAAAAGCAGGAAATTTCGATTCCCCAGAATGGAAACATTTATAAAAGTTTAAATTATTTTATGTATGTTAGTGAAAAACAAATGAAGGTGCAGGGAAATCTGATTTCAGTGTAAGTGATTACCTTGGTGCCCTTGTCCGTGATTTTATCAGAGGGAAAAAGCTGCGAGAGGAGGAAATAGAGCAAAGGGAACAGAATGAATCAGAGGAAATTTTGGCTTCCTTACACCCCAAGCAGACGAGCGGTATTTTGCCAATGAAATAACATGAAACAAAGGCTTGCTCATGGAAGGAATCCTCAGGTGGAAGTGGAAAACCATAACACCAGTGCGCCGTGTGTACACGTTGGACACAAGCCTGACGCCAAGTATGTAATCACCTTCTCCACACAGTCGTCAAAAAAGGCAAGGCCAGTGTCCTTGTCACTGACAAAGGTGCACTCCTCAATGAAGCGGATGAAGATCTGGGTCTTGGTGAGCTGGGAGTAGAACTTCTGGTGCGCACGGTCTCTGCTTTTGAGGAACCCTGCAGGAAAAAAGGGAACATTCTAGGTTTCACTTTGGGAAGAGGAAAAACTTTGAATGACTCAGATGTAAAATTAAGAGAAAAATAAATCAGGGTGCTATTTATTTTTTGTCTCTTTCTTTGATACAAACCTGTATGCTGTGATAAAACCCCCATACAGTAATTCATTCCATCAATATCTCAATTTGATCTGTGACAGAGCAACTTAATGGAGAGGAACCAATTTCCCAGGAAAAAGCATTAGTGAGGTCTTATTTTAGCTGATGAGAGGGGTGATGGAGTTTTATTAAAGGGATACGCCAACATTTTCTTTGTCTTCGTGTCTTGCCTCACTCCTGAGTCCATGACAAGCAGATAGACACCATTCTTTCGACTGTGTGTGCAGTAACAAGAAAGAGACGGCCAATGCTCGACCACCGCTAGACAGCTTAGCTCAAACACTGGGAGTCAATGGGTATAGTTAGCCTGCCTCTGTCTACAGTCATCAGATTAACTCTTCATTAACTCAAAACGGTCCTGTGTGCTTGTTGTGACTAATTTTTTCAACGCATTTATCTTCTATCTTCTTCTACTCCTGAATCGAGGCTTAGTTTTGTTGACCTACTTCTGTGGTGGTTTACGCCAGAGATGTGATCGTCTGCGAGCCATTCTTAAATGCAAATCGTCTGCAAATTTAATAATGGCTCTCAAACGAATGGCTCCCTCACAATAGTGAATTGGTTCTCATTGTTCACTTAAAAGAGTCGTTTAAAAGACTTGACTCATTTGTGAACGTCACATCTCTAGCAACCACCACAGAAGTAGGTCAACAAAACAAAGCCTCTGTTTAGGAGTAGAAGGAGATAATGCGATGATAGTTAAAGATAATGTAACATAACAGTAAAAAAACAAGTCACAACAAGCACACAGGACCGTTGAGAGTTGCTGAAAAGTTTATCTGATGACTGGAGGCAGAGGCCAGCTAGCTATACCCGTTGACTCCCAGTGTTTGAGCTAAGCTAACTAGCGGTGGGTGAGCTCTGTCTCTCTTCCTTGTTACTGCATGCACAGTCAAATACAGTACAAATAGGAAGCATTTAAAGAAACCATTACCTTCATATCAGCTTTAATGGTTCTGTTTATCTTTAGATGTGTTATTATCTTCATATTAGGTACCTTTTCTGCTGAATTGTGCACATTTAAAACATGAGTAAATCACTTATGCACCTTGTAGGTCATAGAGGGAATCTGCAGCTGTGGCCTTCTCCGAGGGCGCTTGGGTGATGGGTTTGAGGTAGGAGCGGTAGCCCTTCAGGATGGAGGCCATGAAGCGAAGGAAGGCCTCCTGGATCTCCATCTCCAAAGCCGTCTTCTTCTTGTGCCAGGTGAAGTCCACCTCAATGGGTGTCATATCCACTGCTGAACTTTCTTGTGATGTTTGGCGTATTGCAACTTAAAAGACACAATGGGTTTATGGATTAATTTAATGATTCTGAGGGGCTTCTGGGATGGATTGTACAGAGAGTATTATGCACATTATCCTCCTACCATTTGGTTACTATCATAACCATGGGCCAACCAAGAGTGACAAAGCATTTACAGGCTATCAGACAAGTACAAATAAAACAAATCTCCATCACAAAAGAATTAAAATGAAGTGTATTAGAGGCATGAAACCTTTATGTTCTCATTAGAACTTAAGGAAGAAGGAGAGCACTTTTTACTTTCCTTGTTTGTAGTAAACACTGCTAAAATAAATAACATCTATGCGCAGATAAAATATCCAAATAAAAAAGTTAACAGAGTTTGTGTCTTGTTGGCTCTATTTATCATCGTCGTCATTTATATATTCAAGCCTTAAAAGACACAAATAAGGACAGCCCACATTTTCATTTGGCCTGTGTATAACAGGGCAGATACAGAGGGTCGAACTGAAGCAAGAAAAACGTAAGATGTGACCTTAAAACAAGCAATCAAGAATTATGACATTATATTAAAAAACAGTATAAACAATCACATCAGCTATAACTTAAAATTATGAAAGCAATGTCAATTACATCTGATATTAAAAATGTAAATTCTCTGTGGCATTTATGCAGGCTGTGTTGAGTGTTTCTGTAGCATTTTATTTCAAATGTATTATATTAAACTTCCCACCATTGTCACTTTTTCAGGATCTTTGCATTTTCTGTTTTTCCCATTAAATATTATCTATTCCCTGCAATGAGCTCTTCATAATTAAACCTAGAAACACTCTTAAAGTTCAAATAAACATCTTAAAATTCTAAAAAACTTGCAAACAATTTTGCGACAGGCTTTTCAACATGCTACAACATTTTAGTATGTGAATGATAAGCTATACGTCTGTTGCTGGAACTGCATGGATTTTTCTGTTCACATGTTTTTGTTTAGAGCTATTTTCTGTCAAAGCTATTTCTCAAAATCTCACTGTCTTGTAAACACGGACAGAATTAGTTTATCAGATGAAAGATAATCAGTTTTGATGTAAAATCAATATACAGTGCAGTTAAAGACCAATACTATACAGTATGACTGATGCTGTACTTAAAGTACAAAATTAAATTCATTAAATCTTGGCAAGGTTGTAACCTAAAATGCCAATGGAGAGTTTTTGGTTAAAGCTTGCTGATTTAATTATGCAAATTTAAACATTTTACTGGCTTCTTCACATTTCAGCTGAGAAAACATCACCATTGTAGTGAACAAATCTAATGTTCTGTGTTAGTGAAAGACACCAAGCACTGGCTGCCATAATGTCAAGACAACTATTTTTATTTCACTGGGAAGCTGGCAAAATTGCTGGTACTTAATGCTACTTTTATGTCAGTGTTTAAGCTAAATTACCTGACAATTTGTCTTGATTTCACATCACAATTGGAAGAAGAATTGTCCTGACTTTCTAACCTTATATCATTGAGGGTCCAAAAAGACCAAAACAGCATAAAATTAATTAAGCTATGACTTAATTTATTAAGGTTTTCTTACAACTGGCAAGAAAACCTTAACATACTTATTTGTCAGTGTCAGGCCTCCAATAATAACAACAGTGGCACAAGCAAAAAACAAGGGTAGAATATACTGTGCCAGAAAACATCGTTGTAGTTCTTATGCTTCAAATTTGGAATAACTTTATGCAGTAGTTTGTGTTGTGGTTAAAAGTAACGTGGTTTATACATACACATATTTGGAAAGCATATTTCCATTGCTTATAAACTGATTTCCACTCCTTTTGTAAAAGATGATCCAACAAACTGAGATGCAGTTTCTACCTGTGGCCAGCTGGTGGTGCAAGTTGGTCAGCGAGTTGATGAGACTCTTGCAGGGTTTCTTTGGGAGGTTCTTCCAGTTGCTGTGTCTCTTTTCATCAGACCTGCAACACATGACACCACAAAGGCAGTTAGTTTGAGGTAACAGCAGGACCACTCAAAAACAGTCAACAAACTGCTCATCGTTCGACAACTACCTTATCACAAAACATTTTGTCCAAATAATTAGGGAGATCTAGATACAAAATACAAAGCATACAGGTAAATAGTGTTGGTATCCAGATCCACACAGACGACATCTGGCGGAGGGTCATAAAGGTCAAAGTAGCGGGAGTCCACACCCACGATAAACGGACAGGGAGCGTTGAGGACTTGTGCTAAAGACAGCGGGCACAGGGGGATGTAGGGACACTGCCACTGAAAGGGGAAAATCATCTGTGGAGAGAAAACAAACAGATTATAACCATTAAAACCAACAGGCTGACAAGAATTTTACAACAAATCTGGAGATTATCAACATTAGACTCCATAAATAATCTACAGCAGCAGGGCAGCAAGCTCCTCTTGATAGTAACTCATTTATTCAGACACTTAAAATCGAACTGGGATTTTTGGGGATTGTGACATCCTATGTCAAGACTGGCAAAGTCCAACTTTAGTCCAGCAACTACAATCAATCTGAATCCTGAATGTAGAAATGAAACAAAACAATAACATACTATAAAAGCCTGATTTCTTTCATAGCTCAGTCCTTCACTGAGAAATCAATTGAGCCAAAAACATTTTCAAAACAAGCGAGAGGATGAGACAGGGCCATGCATGTGGGACTGATCAGAGTGAACATGTTTGTTAAAAACAAGCAAGGCAAGAAAACTGAACACTGCCCAGTTTGGAAAGGATTATGTTAGTGCTGAAATGCTTTTAAGGAACATTATTAAATAAATCACAAGTCAAATGTATTAGAGGAATAACATATATCCAATTTAGTATGCCTATTAAATTATGCACATTAGATGAGGTCATGTTGTATTAGATTACTTAATGTCAGTAATGGAGTGAGGTAGCGTGGTGTGCTATCTCCGTTTGTTTTGAGATGACTGGGCAGGGCAGCTGTTTATTAAAGAAGATGTGTCTCAGCCATCTCATTGTTTAATCTTTCATGTATGCATGTATTTCTGAGCTATACTGTCGGTCAAACCTCATATATTAGCATAAACCACATACACAACCTGTTGTAAAGATTATAAAGACTGCTTAAGAAACAGTTTTATTCAGAATTGATCATGTCCTCATGGGCTTAGACTGCATAGGGGGGTTATTTCTTTCTACAACACCCTCTATTTTGATCATATCAAAAATCTGACTTGTGCATTTCTTCACATATCTAAGTGTCTGGATGGAAGTGAAGATTTAGTTTAAGAGAAGTGATCAGACTGTTACTGTTCTTTGGTAAATACTGTAATGAACTTGACTGTTTAAACATTCAAACTTGTTATTAACTAAATTTATAGTCTGTCTGCATGACTTAAACGCACAGCAAGTAAAAAATCTGCTGCCAGGGGGCTTAATCCAGAACAAAAAGAAGGGATGACATGTCAAGACCATAGACTGCAGGAAAGTAGAGTGACCCACTGTCACCTCAGCCCACCTTCAACATTTCCTTTTTTAATTGAGGACTCTTCAATTTAAACTGCACACCACAAGGTATGTTTACTTTAAGGGGTCAACTTTTCTTTCTTCTGTGTCTGGCCTCAGTCTTGAGTCCATGGCAAGCAGACAGACTCCATTCTTTTGACTCTGCGTCCAGTAACAAGGATGAGACAGCCAGAGCTCCCCCAACACTAGTTAGCTTAGCTCAAACACTGGGAGTCAGTGGGTAGTGTTAGCCTGTCTCTGCCTACAGTCATCATATAAACTTTTCAGCAACTCTAACAGTCCTGTGTGCTTGTTGTGACTTGTTTTTTACCACATTATGTTACGTTATCGTCTCCTATCATCGCATTATCTTCTTCTGCTCCTAGACAAAGGCTTTGTTTTGTTAACCTGCTTCCACATTGGTTTGCACTAGTGATAAGACGATCGCGAACAAGTCAAGTCTTTTGAACAGCTCTTTTAAGCGAACGATAAGAAGCAATTCGTAGTTGGGAGTGAGCCATTCGTTTGCGAGCCATTCTTAAATGCAAGTTGCCTGTAAATTTAAGAATGGCTTGCAAACAAATGTTTCACTCACAACTGTGAACCTGTTTGCATTGTTCATTTAAAAGAGCTGTTCAATAGGCTCCACTTGTTTGCGAACATTCACATCTCTAGCACAAACCACCGTGGACTAAAACTAAATCTGAAATAGCTTTTAAAATTAACACACGTGTGTTCAAATATAACAAAGCATGAAACTAAAAACAGTAACAGTGATTATAATTTAAAACTAAGGCTTCCTAATAGTAGCTTGCTTGATGTACTCACGGCCACCACGGCCTCGGCCACTCCAGTGAGCACAGCGGGTCGGAGCGAGTGCAGCAGGATCTTGCTCTCCAGTAGGACAAAGTGCAGCAGTGTGGCGCAGTTCTCAGAGCCCAGATTCATCAGCAGCGTGCCGTAGTCCGCCCCGCTGATGAAAAACAGAGAAGAGAGGAAGATGGAGATGAGTTCAGGCAGAGGGGACATTAGGCATGAATGGAGTGCAAAAAAGAGAACTAATGGAGTAAAGAGGAATAAGTTATGTAAGAGTGGAGCAAGACAATAATAAATCCAAACAACAAGATAATAAGGGAACAAAAAAGCACACGCACACACAGATCTCTAGAAATAACTGAGCAGCACTATTACATAATTACTCAAATCAATCCTTAAACTTACACTCTCTGTTTTGAAACTAAAGATAAAAAATCTTTTCCTGCAGTGATTAAGTCAACCACGATCTGTATGGGTGTCCTAGCTGCCTATCATTCACTCATTCACTCATTTGTTCAATTCATTGAATTTATTCAAGCATTTATTTCCTCTATTTACCTTGTGGGATTTTTTCTGGTTATATCATGCCTTTTAAATTGCTGTCTTATTGTGCATCAAAGTGTTAAATTATTATTTTAGTATGTTAGTTAATTTTGATAATTGAATGTCACTTACTCTGTTAATTTAGCATTTTAGTATCTTAGTTAATTTGATAATTGAACGACACTTACTTTGTTACTCTGTTAATTTAGTGCTTTAGTATGTTAGTTAATTTTGATAATTGTAAATATCTTCTATTCTTTTGATCTATTTCTTATTCAATGCATGCTACTATCCCTGTACTTGCCCTGTACTGCTGCAATACCAGAATTTCCCCTTTGGGGATCAATAAAGGACTATCTTAATCTTAAAGTTAATCCCCTTTTTCTAATTAAGTGATTTGAAGATTTGAAGCAAGCTTTGCATGTCATAAAGTTAAAAACAAACCGAATACTGACAAGCATTTGTGTGCCAGCTTATAAAGAAAAGGTACAGCATTGCCATTGTAATGTATTAACTCTAGCGTTGTCTTAGGGTCTGTTTTAAGCAGGTGGAAACCTCCTGGAGTGAAAAAGGAGGCCCATGCCGAAATGCCAAAAGCTGTAGTTCCTCGGGTGTCCTCTTGAGGCTGTCTGCAGGAACCCTGGAGTTGTTGAGACTGTGTGAAGTGAACAGACGTTTTTTTAACGGCCTAAATGAACATCTTCACAGCCTGGTTCAAAACACTGCTTCAGTCTAAATGATACATTTATGTGCTCTCACTGAATAGGTGACCACAGGTATTTTTTTTATCATGTATTCCTGTTTGGATTTCATCGAGGATCTCTGGGTTTAGAAATAAGGACATGACTGTCATGTTCAGAAGGCCTTAAATCATGACCTCTACGTCTGTGTGTAGTTTGAGGTGAAGTTTGGTTGAAGTTACTTGTGCAACAACAGAGGCTCCTTTAAAAATCAAACAGCTGATGCCATATTGCTTTATCCAGTTCTTTACAGCCTATAGTACTAGCTCATCACAGTCTTAATATCCCTCATGATTTGTTCAGCATCTATGATAATTTTCTTATCCAATGCTGTTCGTATATAATGTTGGGGACAACAATGAGTGTTTTGGTCCAAAGTCCTCATTGTACAGGATAAATGTAAATAAACACTGTTACATTAATACAAAAGACTGTTACCTTTACCAACATGCATTTCTTCTTCTTACTGCACCGTGGGGAAGGCAAACAGATATGACCAAAGTTTGTGACAAATGATGGGTTGATTCTTCCAGAAAACAGATTTAGGGTAATAATCCAATGTAAGCATTTTTTTTTCAAAGCTGAATTATATTTTTTTCTGCTGACTGTGCTGTCACTGTTCTGTTTTGAGTTTTGGAAAAATCTTTTAACAGCAAACAGCAGTATTTGAGCACATTGGGATATCCTGAAAATGTAAAGTTTACTTTATTTAACCTAAATCTGCTTAATTTATACTTAGGAATAAAACTGTTGTTTTAAAATGTTGTGCAGATTCCGTTTACGAGCCCTGAGGTGCTTTAATTGCTCCTTATCACATGTTCTTGTATTCTTCACCTATTTACACCTTTCCTTAAAACAAATAAAAAAACTAAAATGACTTGAAGTTCAGGGGTGGACCATTCAGACAAGGAAAATATTAAGGATATTAAGACATCACAAGGGTTAAGTTAACACAAAGCAGCTTTCAAGTAATCAAAGAGGGCAAAAAGTCACTGCCTTAACTGCTCATATCAACTGCAAACATTGCAGAGGAACTGGACGATAAAGCAGGAGAAAAAGGTTTAAATGATGGAGCATTAGGCTCTTTCAGCAGGAACATTTTAGCTCTTTTTATTACCTCCACCAAGGAGGTTATGTTTTTGCCAGCGTATGTTTGACTGTTTGTTTGTTAGCATAATTACACAAAAACTTGGTAATGGCCCAACTTAAAAATGATTCGATTTTGGTGGTGATCCAGATAACAGCCATTGGCTAACAATCGTACTTGCTCAATAACTGTCTAATAAATATATCAACAGGATTCTGAGTGCTAGGTGTGGGTTTTCAGGGTCAAGGAATCACATTATGATGGTTACTTTATCATGGAATTATTGCTTATAAATGTAACAGGTATATGTGAGCTACCTTGGTGGAGGTTTGTGCTCTCTGAGTGCTCTCTCGTCTATTTTATGAACTCGGTTTAGCCTGTTCAGCTGGTTTTCTTTGGGCCAGAGGCTTTGAAATAAAGCTTTAACTTACGATTGGAGTTTTTTTCCCCGTCTTAAGCTGATATATGATAAATGTTGGGAAATGTTGTTAGACTCTAAAATCTTGATGTACCTGAGGGGTAGGGGTGTACAAACAGGCTGGGAGAGGATCAGGGTGTCATGTGCTGAGAGCTGAAAGAAAAAACATGTTCCAGTGTTCTTATAAAGAACCAAAAAAGCAAAGAGATAAACAATTTTCATGTGTCTCTGAGCACAGAGGAAGGTCCAAAACATTTCACCTGGACTAATATTCTTGGCCTCTGAGGGGAAGGGAAGGACACATTGTGCATGAAGTGTGAGATGTGCCTGGAAAAGAAATAAACAAAATCTTCAGTTTTATTGAGCCAGTCAAAATGAAAGCTTAGTTTAGCGTGAAATTGATAAACTCTTACTTTTCAATGGGCAGTGGGTGGGGGCCTGAGACAGACAGCTTGTACAGGAACATGAGGAACTTGCGAAAGGCCTCAAAGAAAGGCCAGTGAGACAACAGGCAGATGCATTTGTTGGTGTTCACAGGCCGGTTTGGGATCATCTTCTTCTCCACAGTGGTGAGAAGGCCCAGATGGATCTTCTGCTTCTCACTCAGCAGATCTATGGGATACGGCTCGTAGAACTGGATCGCTGATCCATACACCTGCAACAGACAAACACCTTCATTTTTTTCTCTTCTTATTGATTAAAGCTGCCGTGTTTTTGCATCTGCACTGTTTACAAATACCAGAGAGTGAAAATATATTTGTGGGTCAAGAGGGAGGGCCTGGGGGGTTCAAATGTTTCTGTGATTGGCAGGAATCTTTTTTTTTTTTTAATGTTGTGACTGCATGTTTTGCACTAACATTTCGATAACAGAGCTAGTCAAGAGTAAGGTCATATATGTGCAAAACAACTAGGATATAAGGTTGCAATGATCTCTGACCTCTAAAATCTAACATGTCAAGTCTAGTTTTGTCTCAAATTTGAAAAACCCTCTGAATTTTTATGATATTATGCTTACAATATTTGCTTGGTTATGGCAAAAAACACAATTACAATTAATTCTGTTGATATTGGAATCCTGTGTTCCAATAATCCATCTATTATCCATATGGCTTATCCCTTCCAGGGTCGAAGGGGGCTTCAGCCTATCCCAGCTTACAGTGGGCAAAAGGCATGCCAGCCAATCACAGAGCCACATAGAGAGACAGACGATCATTAATACTCACGCCTATCAGCAATTTAGAGTCACCAGTTTAACTAAAAAGCCTGTAATAGCCTCACCTTTTCCCCCGAGGAGATGGTTAGGACAAACGTGGAGAAGACAGGAAGAGGATCTCGTGTGTTCGGTGCCCAGCACTCGATCTTGGCGCCCATGGGCAGACAAAACAGAGGCACAGATTCTGAGAGAGGGAAAGACTCGTAGTCCTCTTCTGGGTAACGAAATATAAGTCCTGAAGAACCAAGAAAAACACATGAAAGTCATTTAGCAAAAGAGCAATGTTTAGTAAAATATTTCTATAAAATGACCGCTTTTATAGATGCACAATATTATTGGTATGAAATTGGTTTTGACAGGTATTGACAGAAAAAGTGGATTATCAGTGATGACAGATATGAAAAATTAAATTTACTGGCCGTGCAAATCAATCACATATATCCCATGTATCAGCTGTAGTATTGGTTTATGTTTGATTATTACTATTACTTTTTAATCCCTGATTGTTTACATTTAAAAATCAACAGTAACATTTTTAACAGAATGAAATACTGTTTTGCTTGTTTCACACCTGATTCTTACACAAATAAATCGGTACAATGAGAGGAATGGATCAATTTTAGCAAAGTAGCAACTTCATAATTTTGAAAAAAGTATGAGAATCAATTTTGGTGAAGATGAGTTAGTTTGGAAATATCTGCATATTACAAGCAGGGAACATCGTTTTAAACGTTAAATTACAACTACAAACAACACACTTGTAGTAGTAGTAATTGTAATTCACGCATCACTTTACCTGTAATAAAATGATCTACTGCATAAAATAGACCTAAAATAGAGTTGATGTTTTATTAATGAATGTCCTTGTCATATATTTGCTACCTTAACTGGTCTTGTGAAAAAACACTGTACCAAAAAGAAGTGTACAGCGGTAACACATCCACACTTTGAATTAAGTAGTTGACTATCAATGACGGACACTCAATGACAAAAATGACAGAAAATAATCTTTTATTATCACTAACAAATGCTGTTGCTTGCAAGCTGCAATCACAAACAAACATAGTTGGCATTTCTTTTCTAAATTGTGTTGTAAACATCATCATTGCAAATTTCCTGTAGATAGTGATATAACTTTCAGGCTATCCCTTATCAGTCGATAATTGACAAATAGATTATCAAATGACTAACATCCACTATTTAAAGTAAGGATGGCAAGCAAGAAGGGATGATGTTTCAGCTGCTGTAAGGCTTCTGAAAACAAAAAATAAAAAACATGTTTTGTGATTATTTTTTTAAACGCACCTATTTTAAAAAATATGAAGGAAAGGTTTAATTACATTTTTTAGTAAATTTGCAAAAAAAAAAAAAAGAACAAACATTTTTGGTCCTGATGGGGGAGTTAATAACAATATTTAGTCTGCAAAACATTTACATTGGAATTAGTAATTGGACATACTGTAGAAATTTACCATGATGGTTTATCTCATGATCACTGACTGTCCATTTTTTAAATAAAAACTGTCATTTATTAAAGAGAAAAACGGTTCCTCTTGCTTCACGTCTGTTGATAACACAAATAATAATAATAATAATGATAATAAATAATAATAATGATAATAATATCTTGAATTTATATAGCGCCTTTCAAGAAACCCAAGGATGCTTTACAGAAACACTTAGACATGGACAAACTATGTGGGGGTAGGATGAGTGTAAGGGGTGGTTTAATGAAGGCTGTATGCTGTGGTGAACAGGTGGTGCTTGAGACGTTTTTTGAAAATGTCCAGAGATGGAGCGCTATGGATGTCTGCAGGCAGAGTGCTCCAGAGGGTGGGGGCTGCAGCACTGAAGGCTCTGTCTTCATAGGTTCGGAGTTTAGTTTTGGGTGTGGAAAGCAGGCCAGTGTCTGAAGACCGAAGGTTGAGGGATGGTGTATATGGATGGAGGAAATCAGAAAGGTACTGAGGAGCCAGGGCACGGAGAGATTTGTATATGAGGAGGAGGATTTTGTAGTTGATATGGGACTTGATAGGGAGCCAGTGGAGGTGGATGAGGGTTGGAGTGATGTGTTGCCAGGGTCTAGTGTGGGTGAGGACTCTAGCTGCAGAGTATAGACCGTTTCCAAGAAAGGAACAGGTACACTTCAGTTAAATGGAGCCTGCATATTTAGACCAAAATTATTGGTATTGATTTCCATATCAGCGATACTGAGATTGGAAATGTCAACACTGGATACCAGCAAAAATCCAACACTGTGCATCCCTTTGTTTTGGCCTCTTGACTTAATTAGGCAATGCAATGAGGCCTCTGTACACTGTGCCTTTTCTCTACCAAATGACCAGAATCTTTAAATATTCATTATTGTAAGGCCTGTATTTACTTGAATGACACATCTCAAATTTCAGTTTAAGTAACATAGACTTGCAAGCAGGGTGGTACTCTGACTTTAAACTCCTGCTAGAAGATAAAGGAGGCTGTAAGAAAGAGTTTCCACAGATAATCAGTGATCATGCCTCCAAGAAATAACTGTTTTGTTCCCACTGTAACCTGTTGTTTGGTAGATGCCTTTCATTTAAGACGCACATTCTTAAACACAAACACACCAGTGATGGGCGTGGCAGGAAGTTCAGTTGTCTGTGATGAATAAACAGCCGCTACGCAGGAAAAAGGCCGGACAAAAAGATAAAGCCTGCATGTGCATGGGTGTGTGCGTGTGTGTTTGTATACTCTTTTATATGATTGTGGATTATACATGTTGCACAATGAATAGCTCAAAGGCCACAGTGCAAAGGAAGCAGTCAGTCAGTGAAAATGTCACACAACGGGTTCAGAAATGCCAGCTGCAATAAAAAATAACCATCTGTTTGAAGATCAGACGTGAACGCTGAAAGTGCCGCTTGCCTGTCTGATAAAGATGTAAAGGAGACTGATAATGAATGCAGCCTCCCCGACAGCATGATTTGTTATCAATACATCAAAACTATTTCAAAGGTTACACAACTCAGAAATGGAAAACAGACTTGAGCTTGTATAGCGCTCTTTGTTCTTTGAAGACTCAAAGGGCTTTTATACTTATACATTCACACTATGTCTGCACATTAAGAAACAGGGGTTTAAATGTCTTGCCCAAGGACACATCTACATGTGACTACAGGAGCTAAGAGTTGAAACCCTGACTTCGGTGCCTCAGCAGAGCTTAGAACATCAAGGACAGTTTTTTTTGTTATTATTCATCTCAAACTTAAAAATGAAAAAAACAAACAAACAAACAAAAAAAACAATTTAGTCAAGGCAACATACATATGTAAACTGGACAGCTGTATATGTCCAAGAACTAAACTAATACATGTGAATACATACACATATACGTCACACAATACCCTGTTTGAGATGCATCAAAGCAAGCTTCTGTCTGAGGGCCAACACCACCCTGAACTCTCAAATGCAACGACTCAAGCCATCAATATAGTGTACAATGTGTAACATATCTGTCACTGTTACTGCTGCTCTGTTGTAAATACCACCGCAAGATTTATTCTTCCTGTGCAATACAGTCATATGTGATAAATATATAATCATCTGTGAGTATTAATCACCTTGTGCACTATGAGTATTTAGTAAATATTTTCTTGTGCAATTCATTTTTATGTCCTGTGCAATACATTTCCATATATACATATATATATATATATATATATATATATATATATATATATATATATATATATATATATATATATATATACTTTTATTCTTAACCCTTTAAAGCCTGGAAAAACAAATTCTAGTCAGAAAATTCAAATTTTTTGGAGCTGAAATGTTTATTTCATTTCTACTGAAATCCAGAAAGATCAAAATTTCCATAAAATTTAACATATATATTTTTTGTATCTTATTTGATACATTAGGTGTTTTTGGCAACTGATTATCCACTTGAGGACATTTGTATCCTTTATCTGATTGTATTCAGATGTTTTTTTAGTAATTTGTTGATCATATTGATTAGATAGAGGTATCATAAAAGTATGTATCAAATATGATACAACAGGCTTTAAGGGGTTAATATTTATCCTTTTTTCTACCTTATATTTGTATATAGAGATTTTCAATTGCACTGTCCTGTAGGATTTTATCTTGTATATATTTGTAAATATACTTCTTAGAACGATTTTATAATTGACTTCTGTTTTTTCACTTAACTATCTTTTGCGCTGGAAAAGGAGAAGCTCTCCAATCTCGTTTTACATTTTGTATAATGACAATAAAGGGAATGTGATTCTAAAAGAGGACCATGCAACCACTGATTTACCATCACCTGAGAAAGTAGAAGAACACAGCATGGTGAAGACCAGTTGTATCACGTATGGAAGAAGCTGCCTATTACAGGTTTGAGTCAAAAACTAATGCAGTAGATTAAACCTTTAAGCACGCCCCTAAAGCTTTTGAATATATCCTGGCTAAGCACCAAATACTTATGAGATTCAGGCGACATTATGAAAATGCAGAACAACAGAGTTACGCCCACTTAAAAAAAATGTTTTGCTATTATTTAGAGGCGACTGTAGTTCAGAGAAAGAGTCAGGTGTTTCTTTGGAAGGTCACAGGTTAGTTCCTATATCCTGCGGACACATCACAACAAAGATAAATATATCGCTGTACAGATAAAGACTGATTGATTGATTGAATCGAGATTCAGCAGAGACAGATGTAGTGAGAACAGATTTAGATCTGGGCATCCACGGGTTTGTCGCTACCTTAAATTCTTATTTTTAGTCTCTTTGTCTCTGCCTGGATGGATAAGATAAGATAAGATAAGATATTCCTTTATTAGTCCCACAGGGGGAAATTCCAATGGATACATCTCTAGATGTATGTATGTGTATATACAGATATATATATTTATGTTTATTTGTATCCATGCTTATATGTGTATCTATAAAATGAAAAGTATGGCTTCAGCTTGCTCTATTGTAAAGTGCCTTTAGATAAAACCTGTTATGAACTGGCACTATACAAATACAGATTAATTGACTGATTGATCACAAAGGGACCTACAACAGTTACTATACAAAAAGTATCTTTATCATCGTTTTCACAACTACATCATATGGAAGAGTTGCTCAAATACAAGTGTGTGTCCCCTGTTCTGCGTGGTTTGTTTAAATATATATATGACCAAAGCAACTGATCCCTGTTTCAATACAGACAACCGTGCTCAACCAAGCAACTGGTACAGAGAGGGTGATGAGCTAACGAATCACACTGCTGTTGTATTATAAGCAGCAGTAGAAGTAGTAATGATAATAATTGCGTTATGGTTACCAGGCAACCAGACTGATGACAAAGTATTACTTAATAATAAATGTTTTTGGATCATTTAGTCATAATCCACCATGAAAATAGGACCAGGTCAACATTACTCACCATGTTTGAAGCATATTATTGACTGATTCAAAAACATCTTTAGCTCCAAGAATATAGTCCTGCTCATTAAAACAGGAGAAATTATCCTTTTTAAAGCTGCTCCCTGCTTTTCCACATCACTGACAGCTTCTCTGTGGACACTTCTACATGTGTTCCCGTGTAATAAGTTACAATGCATCTGGATAATCCGACACAGGGCATTTAATCTCCACTATTATTTTTGTTAAATCGTTGTTTTTGTTGGTAGTTTACCCTGCTAGCTTCTTGCAATGATCATGGAAAAGCTGGCTGTGTCGGCCTTTTGTGAGATTCTGCCTCGACTTGTGTGAACATGAAACAATCCAAAGGAAATATGCAGGTCTGTAGCATTTTTGTTTAACTGATTAAGGATAAAGCAACTAAGCTGTAGGTGTGAAAATAACTGTCATTCATTGTATTGTTTTGCGGTTGTTCTGATAAATTTCACACAAGTACTTCCTCATTCCACCTGTTGGAGAACATGTCAGCCCTCGAATATTATTACATTTGGTTTTTCCTGGTACAACCAAAGCACTGAGAAAGAGAGCAGCGGTGGTCCAGAGACGCTGAACTGACGAGTGGAGAGCGAGAACTGTTCAAGAGTACAAAGCTATGAAACACACAAGTAGTATATTTTTTTCTGTTGACTGTTTTTAAGCATTTATGTGATATACACAAACGCTCACAGCTCTGCACAGGAAGGAGTTAGTTTTGGTTAAACACAACCAAACCTACGCTTATCCTTCCCACCACATGTGACTCCGCTCTGCCCTCCATCACACCTGCAGCTTCTCACACAGACACTACAACACCAAATGATTGTCTTTTCATAGGATGTAAAATAATTGACCCAAAATGTTCATCTTGTTTTTTTGTGTTGTTTAACCCATTGCACTGTTTTAGACTTTTGCTGATGCCTCATGTTTTAAAGGGACTGTGTCAACATGCTTCACTATCATTTCTTTTTTCCTATTTTCATCATGATAATTAAGGCTTAAAGAGGTGGCCTGTTAATTTTGGGCAGCAATTCAAGCATTTCTAAGATCTTTAAATATAACTTGTCATGTAATTGTTTTGATTAAGACTCTCTAAAATATTGTGTCTTGGGATGGCCTTTGTTTTATTTTTAGCACATTTTAACAAACAAATTGCATCACTTCATATTCATAACGGCCTCTAGAAGTTCTATACTTTTATCTTAAATCTTCTAAAAATAAAATAAACGGTAACTGGAGTGTTTCAAATGCAATAACAAAAACAAATGAACAAAAAAGGCCAAAAATGTGTGAATTTTACTCACCAGCTTTATAACTGATGGAGTTGGACGCAGACACTGACTTCTTGTAGCACAGGAACACACTGGAGCCCCACTGAAAGGTACAGATGACATTCAAATGTGGTAACAGCCCACAAATAGTGAAAAAAGGCCATAAAAATGATAAAACACTCACCATGCCACAGTTGAGGTTCTTGTCTACCTTACAGAAGGTATGCGGGGGTGTCTCTCCCTTGCTGGTGACGATGACGCAGATGTCAGTCACTGCCAGTGAGTTCTGGGGCTGGACAAGAGGCGCTCTGCGGAAGGTGATGAAGATGCGCTGCGAGTTGGCCGAGCTGTTGTTGACATTGGCACAGCGGCCATATGGCGTGGCCTGGATGACCTCACAGCCCTGGATCAGGCGCTCCTTACCTTCATATAGAACCCTGAAAAACAGGCAGATAGTTGAAGAGTTAGCTTTGCATTTATTCCCCTTCAAGAAAAAAGATGGAATCATGGACAGAATGGGAGAGAAAAAAAAAGGTTTCTGTCTTTCTGCAGCTTGGTAACATCAAATGGTATGAAAATTGATAAAGCAGATAAAGCAATTAAACCAGTGGCTTCAATTTCCACATAGCCCACATACGTAGCGTCCCGCCTGTGCTGCAGCTTTGCCCCGACCAACGGTGTGTGTTCTTGCCTACTGGAAGTATATTGAAAGCACTGCACAGTGGAGTGTGGACTTGAAAGCTTGAAACACGAGATCACAAGACCACAAGAAAACTAAACCTTGGAAGGTAATTGCTGGATCTCAAGCAAAAACAGAAAGAGCAACATGTAAACAACAGAATATATTGCTTGCTCGATTTGCTGTCTTCATCAATATCATTTCCACAACGCAACACATTTTAAAGTCACCCTGAAATTCTGAGTTTTTTTTCTGTTTCGGGTCGATCTGCTTGGTGGAGACTGATGCAGGGTTAAAGCAGCCACCTCTGTAAAAACAGACTCTCCCCTTATTCAGCAGAATGTATGAATATATCCTAACACTCCAGCTTATTATCAATTTAGTTAAATTCAAATAAGCTTTATTGGTATGAAGGTTTGTGACAAACAAAATGCCAAAGCAAATTCACAACATATAAATAATTTAAAAAATGATAATAATAATAATAATAATAAAGGTTATGTTTTTGCTGGAGTCTGTTTGTTTGTTTGTTAGCAAGATTACACAAAAACTACTGAATGGATTTTGCTGAAATTTTCAGATGATGGGAATGACCCAACTTAAATTTATTAGATTTTGGTGGTGACCCAGATAACCTCCATTAGCAAACGATCGTTTTTGCCCAATAACTGTTGAACTAATAATGATATCAACATGATTCTGAGTGCTAGGTGTGGGGTTTTCAGGGTCAAGGAATCATATTATGATGGTAACTTTATCATGGAACTATTGCTTATAGATGCAACAGCAAAATGTGAGCTACCTTGGTGGAGGTTTGCGCTCTCCAAGTGTTTTCTAGTATTTCTTGTTTCACATCTGTTTCAAATGCAAACAAATTGTCAAAGTGTAAAGAACAGGTCGAATCTAGTTAAGTGGAACTGCATAATTTTGACCAAAAAAATAAAAATATCTGTCTTCTGTCTCTGATACCAATGCCACAAAATTTGCTTATGCATCCAATTCATTTCCAAGTCTCTTTTTGATTCTTATTGACTCTTGTGGAATTTTTTTTGTTTGAGGAAAAAAAGAGTCAGCCCCTTCAGGTTTTCTGTGCCAAGGATGTCAATGCATGGCACTCTTAACACCTCATATTCTGATAAATGTTTCAGCATGTTGCTCTTGTTTCCACCTTTGTTTATAATCACAAAGACACAGACTTTGTATTTTTCACTTTGAGCATCATTCATGTAAATTAAACTACACTTTAGACCACTTCTGACTCCTGACAATTATCATAATCCTACCTCAACTACTTTGTTGTCATCTGTGCTGACTGCCTGTTACTGAGTGTGACTTTGCTATTTTGTAAGGCAAACAGAAATAGGTAAAAGAAAAGGATAAGGAAATAGTTCAGGAACAAGACACATGATTAAGTATGCATAATAGTGAATTTTTGCTGATATCCTTTATGCCTATATTTCCAAACTCATTATAACTATACCTGTATTTTTATTTATTATTTTACTTTTTTGCAAGAGCACAAAGCTTCTTCTAAACTAAAATTACCCAATCTGTTTCATAGTGGCAGTCTATTTGTGTTAAAACCAGATTTGAAATGACATTTTGTTTAACAGTGGACATTCATAGATGATGAGGAAAATCATTATGGTACATTTGTTCATTCTGCCAATATTAAAGCCAGTATATGGAATATTTGTGGCCAATTGTACAACAAGAATACTGTCGGTAAATATCAGCAAACATTCTCAAATCTGACAGTATCAATGTTGTTTCAATAATATCATGCATCCCTTGAAATGATTTCAATTCCTGAAACAAAGTGGATTTTTTTTTCTCAAACAGAACTGGAACTCTATTCCTGTCCCTACCCATGATTATTCAACTAAAAAGTTCAAGACCTTAGAGAGTGCTCTCCTGGAACAGTTTTACTGACACACATAGCTTTCATTTCTTAAATACTCCTTGCTGCCAAAGAATAATAACTCACATTCTGATGACGCAACAGTTTACACCATAAAAACAAGACAAGGCATTCATGTTTGAATATACAAAGACATGCAGAGCCTGACAGGTGAAGGAGGAAAGACATTCAAAAACAAAATTCCTGACTGGTGCAGGAAAAATGAGTAGAAAGAGGTTAAGACAGGTACATACAGTAAAACAAGCTAATGAAATACACTGCCTGGCCAAAAAAAAAAAAGTCGCCACCAAAAAAAAGGTCACACGCTCTAATATTTCATTGGAACGCCTTTAGCTTTGACTGCAACACACATTCGCTGTGGCATTGTTTTGATAAGCTTCTGCAATGTCACAAGATTTATTTCCATCCAGTGTTGCATTCATTTCTCACCAAGATACTGTATTGATGATGGGAGAGTCTGACCACTGCACAAAGCCTTCTCCAGCACATCCCAAAGATTCTCAGTGGGGTTAAAGTCTGGACTCTGTATGCCTGTGCCAGTAGGGAAGAAAAAATCCATTGATGGAATAACCTGGTCATTCAGTACATTCAGGTAGTCAGCTGACCTCATTCTTTGGGCACATAATGTTGCTGAACCTTGACCTGACCAACTGCAGCAACCCCAGATCATAGCACTGCCCCCACAGGCTTGTACAGTAGGCACTAGGCATGATGGGTGCATCACTTCACCTGCCTCTCTTCTTACTCTGATGCTCCAATCACTCTGGAACAGGGTAAATCTGGACTCATCAGACCACATGACCTTCTTCCAGTCCTCCAGAGTCCAATCTTTATGCTCCCTAGCAAACTGAAGCCTTTTTTTCCGGTTAGCCTTACTGATCAGTGATTTTCTTAAGGCTACACAGCTGTTCACTCCCAATCCCTTGAGTTCCCTTCGCATTGACATGTGGAAATGCTCTTACTTTCACTCTTAAACATAACCCTGAGTTCTACTGTTGTTTTTCTTTGATTTAATTTGGCCAAATGTTTAAGTGATCAGCGATTACAATCATTCAGGATATTTTTCCGACCACATTTCTTCCTTGAATAATGCGTTAGACAGTTCTTAACCCAATTTTAGTAGTTTCTGCAATCTCCTTAGATGTTTTCTCTGCTTGATGCATGCCAATGATTTGACCCTTCTTAAACAGACTAACATCTTTTCCATGAACACAGGATGTGTCTTTCCACATGGTTGTTTATGAAATGAGAAGCTACTCATTGCATTAGCTGGGGTTAAATAACTTGTAAGATAATCGCCCATGTAGTAATTATCCAATAGGAGGCTCATACCTATTTGCTTAGTTAAATCCAGGTGGCAGCTTTTCTTTTTGGCCAGGCAGTGCATAACAGACATGCACAGTGACATGCAACAAATACTCTAATTGAACCACAGCCAGCATATGTTGAACTTGGTCATGCATTTGTTACTAACTACTAAAATAACTTAAGTGCCAGATTCCTTGGCCACTAAGTGCTTTCCTCTGATATTTGGCTCAGTGGTTCTCAGAGAGGGGGTCTGGTCTAAAGGACGGAAGCAAAAACCAAGCAAACAACGAGCATAAAGCTGCAGTGCATCTGCATATCAATCAAAATCCAGACAATTCAGGTTAAAGAGCTTTTCATTAAAGATAATAATAAAGGGAGGCTGAGCTGTTGCTCCATGGAGAGGATCATCTCTGGATGATCAGTGTGTGGTCACTGACTTTCTTCTTTAAGCTCGGGTTTGCCTTTGAAGCCTCTGTGAAAAGCCTGTGATCACTGGAATATGTGATTCAGACATAATTATGAGCTGACTCATTCAACCCCAGACAGTAAAAGAAACTGAGTAAACTCATATCCAAATCCTGTCAGAAGCAGCCTTCAGAAAAGCTATTAGTTTCTCTCTGTGTTGGATTTTTGGACTTGACTGCCAGGTATGCTCCACATTGGTCTTTTCCATCCAAACAGTGCCACATGAGGAGGCCAAAGGACGTGAAGTAAGAATCTAAGAATTAATCTTCCAAGAGCTACTGGGCAGCCATGGCAGACACAATAGTTCTGAAACACTCCATTTATTCTGAAAGGAGTGCGGGACAAACCTAAAGTGGCCAGAAGGACAGTTGCCAGCAAATTCTGATTCTGGCAACAAAAAACAGAGTCCCTAATGGGCACAGTGAGTCGTGAGTGATGCTGCAGAGCCTCTGGCTGGGAATGCTGCTTTTACTATGATTGGAGATGGCAGAAGCAAAGATGAGTGATATTTTCTGACAGTGTTTGTTGTAGCTAAAACAAAACAGACACATGTAGATGGACAATTTTTTTGCTGTGACACAGTCCATAAACATGTCAAATCAGTCTTATTAAAGTGCATGACTCATTTGTTGCTGTAACCAATAAAATGCAGAATGAGGTTTTACAAAAGACTGCAAATTCTTAAATTAAAGCACTCTGCTCTATTTTTCACCCCACGTCTGCTAACATGCTAAACAGGATTGCTCACTCTCTTTAAGGAAGCATGACTTGACATACGATATTCTGTTTATGCTCTGATGTCTGAAAGGTTTCATGAGAGTTTCTTTTAATGTGGTTCTGCAGCACACATTAATAACACATGAAATGAGCCAAACTCATAGCTACAACAAGTGGAATGCGGTCACTGAGTTGCGGTGTTTTTACAGTACACAAGTTTTAATTAGATCTGAAAACAAGCAGACGTGAAGCGGGCAGAACGTCCTCTCCTGTAACTGGAAACTCCAGCTTGTTAATGGGGGGCACAAAGAGGTTTTCCAGACAAAGATGAAGGTGTGGAGGACGGAAATGCCTCAGGCTGTTGCATTACTGTCCTTAAAAAAGCATTAACTTTCCGATACTGCTGATTTGTTAATGAGAGGCTCCATTAGACATATAATAACATTTTCAGCTCATGGTTTCAGAAGCAGCAGCTTGAGGCCAACAGGACATCATTCAATAAATCACCTCGTGTGTGATAATAGAAGGAAGCAGAGAAACTGGATCCGTGGACAGGGGCCAAAAAGGTGTGGCTGAGGGGTAGAGCTCCATGACGCAACAGATGAGAGTGAATGAAGCAGTAAACACACCTATTTCCTTTCTTCACTCAGTCCAAGTTTTCTAATCTCAAAAGTAACCGTTGATTTAACTGTGTGTGAAATGTTAATGAGCTTGTGATTCATAACACTTAGATGACATGACACTCCTATCAAAAGTACAAACTGTGTATAAATACCTACTGTGAAACGAAAAGTACAGAACAAAACCCAAGAACCTGATAGCTGGATTTGAGCTAACTTCAGTGGTAGCTTTATGATCCAGAAATAACAAACATAATCTTCAAGGAACATAGCCACCGTTTTCAGGATATACTGATATGTTTTTATATGAGATAGGGTAAGACATTATTGTTTCTACATATATATGATGATGATAATTTAGAAAAACATATGTCAGGTCTAACTCACAGTAAAGTGATTGTTTGAGGGATATGCCTTTATCCTGTCTTGCCTCCCTCCTGAGTCCATGACAAGCAGAAAGACACCATTCATTGACTGTGCGTTCAGTAACATGAGAGAGACGAGCAAAGCTCACCCACAGCTAATTAGCTTAGCTCAAACACTTGGAGTCAATGGAAAGTGTTAGCCTGCATCTGCCTCCAGTCATCATATAAACTCTTCAGCAACTCTAAACGGTCCTGTGTGCTTGTTGTGACTTGTTTTTTTTCACGTTATGTTACGTTATGTTATCTATTTTTAGACTAAGATTAGAACATTATGTAATTTTGGAAAGAAATACATATGAAACAGAACCACAGGGCACATGTGCAAGTACACTCCTAGATTTACTGTTTTGAGTGGGAAAGATCAATTCTTGAGTTAAAATTACAATAATCACAAAATTTTATTCCTGTTAGCAACTCAAAAGCAACCTCCAGTCTGTTTTGTAGTGGCGGTTCATGGGTACTTTGTATATGAAAACTGGAAGGCTTTTTGAATATTATTGATTGTAAACATTCTCCAGCAGCCATGAAAAATAAATATATATAAACCAGAATTCAACTAAAATATCAGCTCTTTAAAACCTTCCCCTCCCATACAGTGAGGTGACTAAAATCAAATAACTACTCAGACTGAAGCCACTTGATGAACCAGGCTGTGAGTGGGTTAATTTCAGCTGTAGAAATCTGCTTTTCCACATCCGAAAGCATGTAACTGTCTGTGTTTCTGCATGCAGCCTTAGGGGGAAACCCAAGAAGCAGTACTTTTAGGTACTTCCACTTTGGCTTCATGTCTGTCTCATTGGCATAAAGATTTAGATCAGTCTAAAGTAAAAAAAAATGATTTTACTTTTTCCCCAAATAAAGAGTTAAGTCTCAAGTAATTTTTACAATACTCTTGGAATGAGTCTCTTGATGACACAGGCCTTCAAATATTCCAGATTACAATCTGCGACATAAACAAACTGCTGACTCACCCGATATCAATGAGCGGAGGCTTCCCTCGACACCTCTTGTAGCACAGAAATAGCTCTGGGCTCTTAAGACTGCCGTGATTAAGGTTGGCTGGCTGGTTGCTGTATGTGCTTTCTATGCATGTGAAACCCTCCGGCACAGTTTCTCCTGCCGACTTGTTAATAACGGCCAAGTCGGTGATGGGTGCTTTGGGCCCGCCGGACTTGGCCTCTGACAGGTCCTGCTCCAGAGGCTTGGACTTGTCCGTCAGCCCGGCTACCACAAAGTAGTCGGTTACACGGTGACCCTTGTCCTCAATCATGGCTGGGCTTACCTGAAAGTTAAAAAAAGAGATTAATATAGACTGAAAATTTCATGTAACACAGATGGTCCACTATCTTATACCACAGTTGTAGAATATCAGTCTTCTCCTTACAGCAGATGTGATCTTTCTCCAGGAAGAACACTGCATGTTAGAGAAGGCAAAGCTCTTACATACTACCTCAGGACAGTAGGATGGATTACATGCAAGCTAATACAGAATGCTAAGTAATACTGTGGCCAAGGCAATAAAAGAAGCCTTTAAGAAAGCAGCAACACACACTGGGAAACATACAGAGTAAAGAAATAGGGACTGGACTTGTTGACACGCACAAACACTCTTGTCATTGTATATCACCGCTCTGTTCCAACTATGTGGAGTGAGTTAAAGCCCTGACGACTTCAGAGTGCCAAGGGAGAGCAGCCGGGGCCTGGAGGAATGCTTAGAAATGCCAGTGAGAGCGTAAATCAAACAGACAACAAAGTCTTTTAAACGTCTGATACATGGTCACAAAATTTTACTGGGGAGACAAAAAACATGAGATACACCGTTAGAGCTGAAAATACTATGACTTTTGTAATTTTTCTTAGTATTTTTGTAAGCTCATAAAAGTTTAGAGTTCTGTTTTTTTAAGATATGTGACTCATGGCAACAAACTCAGCAGTATGTGACTCAATGAAACTCAGTGATGTTCAAACGCAGTGAAAACACATTGTTATATTATGCAACAACTGGATAGATGAAACCACGAGGGCGGCACCTCACAGCACATGTTTACATGCATAAGTTTGTCTTTTAAGTGCTGCATAAATACAAGCTGGAAAACTTGCTCTTCTTAAAAAAAACATCTGATAAATATAAGCAAATATAATGGATCATCTGTGAAGGACATTTAGTCAATATGTAAACTGAAACCTTTATTTTGTAGACATAATGGTGAAAAAAATGCACCAGGGCATTCGATTTAATTTTCAGTAGATACAAAAAGAACAAAGACAGCAACGTGTCTAAACTGAGAGAACTTAAGCAAATACATCCACATGGCCGCACAGTCTTAAACAGGAAGTTCAATTTTTCCAGGGTGGTGAGTAAACAGTGGCAGGAGGGAAAACCCTCTTAATACAACTAAAGACAGCTCTGAGATTCAGGAGACAGAGATTAAGCAATGTAGGTCTGCGCTTAATTTAATTGCATGGAAATCATTTTAATAGCTGCAATTGGAAAAATGGTCAAACACAAGAAACACTATTACAGGTGGCCAGCAAAACTCATTTAATTCTAATCAAAACTATTCTTTGTTTAATTCTGGAAATACCAGCTTGGTCTTCTCAGAATCAAACAAAGATTAATAGCAATGATTTAAGTTGAAAATGTGTTATCTGCCACTGCAGATAATACATTAATATACATATATTAATATATAACACACCTAACACACCTCTTTATCTTATCATGTTTTACCTTGCTCTACGATTTGTATACGTAGGCTATTTATAATGTCCAGACATCTCTATCTGTCCCATGCTTGCTTACATATGTTTCCTTGACAGATTGATTGATAGATTATTTATTTATGTTGTTGACTGACCGTATGCATGAATGTACACTGAAGAACTACAAATGAATTGCTCCTTGTGGGATAAATAAAGTAGTCTGAACAGAACTGAATGGCACAGTGGTGCAGGAGGTAGCGCTGTTGCCTTTCAGTAAGTAGGTAGTTGGATCTACTACCCAGTCCGGCAGTGCCTTTATGCTCTATAAAGTCTGCGATCACTGAATCGTGAATGAAATCACGGAATTGGACATTAAAAGCAGAATTCAATATAAACGTGGAATATCAAGAAAATCTCCGACATTTTATGAAAAAGTTTTTTTTTCTGAATAAAAAGAAACATATCTCTCGTAAATGCTCAGAGAGGGGGTCACTAAGACTAGGGACAATGCACGCTTCACTCCCCCTCCTCCTCCCTTCATTAACAATACAAACATGTCAAAGCGGCTGCCTGAGACACCACCTAAGAATCAAATGTTCTGCAGATTTTGTCAACATGCTGTTGACTGACCCCGTAATGATACGTGTGAGGATCACCTGAGGAGTGAGTGGTCATATTTTGTTACTTTATACTGTGTCTTGGGGTTAAATTTGCATAAAATACTAAAAATCAAATTTTAAAAAAATACAACTGAAAAAAACAGAATATGGGAAAAAATAACAGATTTTATGTGTGGAGATTGCATGTTCTCCCTGTGCATGCACAGTTTTTTTTTGCAGATACTCTTGTTTCCTCCCACAGATCACAAACAAGAGGTCACAAGAAGACATTACACGTTGTAGTTCCATAGTAGCTTAATAAGAGCTTTTCAGACGATTACATTTAAGCTTAAAACCTCATGAAAAGTAGAGGCATTTGTGAAGATTATCACAAAAAACAAACAAGAAAGTTTCTTATTTTTGTTTGCAACAGAGCCTATTATCAGCAGTGATCAAGAACAGTGAAAAATCCCACAGGCTTTTAGGTGAGGGAACCAAGGCACTGCTGCTCTCCATTGGGCTCAAGAAATATTTTATCCCTGCATATATAATATAATACAAATAATAAATTAGATATATTATTAATGACTGAACATTCAAGAATCATTAATCATCCCTGGCATGTAAGTTTTGAAATAAACCACATACAAAAAAAATGTATTTTCCAAATATCAATACATTATTATTTATGATTACCAACTATGATCTTAATGTTTATTAGAAATATTTCTGATTTTCATTTTGGCCAACAATTAACAGCCCTATCTTACAGAACTGATTCTTGGACAGCACTGGCAAAGTCATCCAGATCTCATTAAATTATAAACCTAACAGTACTTTTCTGTCATCAACTTGGCATTTCGCCACTGTGAACATGCCAAGTTGATTCATTTCAAGTATGGTACCGGCCCTATACTCCTCGCAGGTACCTTTGAAGAATGTAGCTGGATACCTGCCCAGAATATGGTCTCATTTTTTCATTCCCCTCTAAAATAATGAGAAAGTGCTCAGACTAAAGGATCCAGCAAGTTACTGTATCAACACAAGCCTCAAGCAGCAAAACAATACGGTTACATGTCATACCATCCAAGCAGCAAACAAGTGACTCTGAGTTTCCATAAACTGAAACGGCAATAGAAACACAGCAATGTAAAAGAGGGTTAGCAGGTCACAACTCCAGTTTTCTGTCAGATGTTCAAGTAATACAGGATGAAAAAGCAGGGACAGGTAGACAATTTGTTTTGACATATCTCTCGTAACTTAACTTTAATATATAACACATCTTAAAGGGAGACCAGCTCTACAAATTCACCCACTTTCTTTGTTTTCCCTCCAAAGTAGGACATCAGTCTTGTTTATGTCACTGAAACTCAAGACATTGTTTAAAAAGCCAAATGATACCAGATGTGGCTTTTTGTAAAACAATTGCTAGGCTTGTTCCAGTCCTTTACAAACTAATGCTTTCTTTATGGTTATGTACAACAATAATTCAGAGTCATAAAGCAATTTTATGACGTCTGTTTAGTTTGTATCCAAGGTGACGTTTTATTGGTCAAACCAACTCAAAAGCAGAAGACTGTATTTCCTAAACCACATTATTGAGCGCGTTCTCGACCATGTCTGGCCATTAAACGCACACTGATGGGTTAACAAGTGGCCGGATATTCTCACCGTGTAAGCATTCATTTTTGGGGAAAAATACGACATCCAAATATGACCCACACAAAAAAAACAAAAATTCTATTATTTATTAAAAAATGGCTGCTTGACTGTTGGTGTTGGGGTTTGGATTCAGGGTTATTTGGGAGAAAAATCAAATATGACACCCAGTTTTACAGCTGTAGGTGATAACAGTGTCAAAGGGTGCAAAGGAGCTTTATCACACCCACATCAAATGCATTTGTTGTATGCATACATTTTTTAGTCAGCTCTGATGTGTGTGCTACTTTCCATGATTTTCCACACACACACTTGAGCATTTAAAAATGCGAATCACTACCCTGTGTTTGTATATACAATATTATTGAAATCTAATGTAATCTTTAACTGGGTATTTCAAACTCAATGTTTACATGAGCCCTACTTCAATATATAAATGTATATATATATATGTATGTATATATATATATATATATATATATATATATATACAATCCTGTGACCAAAAACAGGATTCAGCTCTATATGCTTTCTAACTTTAAGGTCCACGGTACCAGGACGTAGAGAAACAAAAAATAAATAATTTGATGACTGTTTGTTGAATTGTGGAGACCAAAGGGTGTTTTACTCTTAAAGAATGACCGGATCCTCACGTACACGCCTGTATACTAGGGCTGAACAATATGGACAAAATTTCATATCTCGATATACATGCCAGATATCTCGATATCGATACAATACGATATGACTACGGGTTCGGCGGAAACCAAGCATTTTTCAGAAAAATAAAAACATCATAATACAAAAGAATGTGGAAAGTGCAGTTTTTGTGCGGGGAAATCTATATTGTTTATATCGTTGCTTTTCAATATTAATATCTTGAATGTTCATATCTCGATATCGATACGATAACGATATATTGTTCAGCCCTACTGTATACACTCAGGCTGACTCTGTCTGTGATGAACCAGAAAGTACAACTTTAAAAGAACTCATAGTTTAATCCTGAACCAGTGCACTCTTCCACCTGTACTCTAGATGTAGTTGTGGATATATTTGTCTCGGCCTGATATATGTAACTGGAGGACATCAATGCACACGAAAGCACTCAACTTCCTGATGTGGTCGGATTCAATTCAGAGGTATAAACTGATAAAATATCCATCAATAATCAATAGAAACATGAGATCAGCAGAGATGGTCGACCAATGGATAAAAAAACATTGTCAGCACCGTACGCTATCTTTACAGCATTTTGCTCCATGCTCAAAAGGAGTAACAGTTCAATTAGTTACCTTGTAAACAGGTGACTTTCAGTCAGCTTAAGCAGCTGATAAAAACAGAGTGAGTGCCTGTAAATGTCTTTTTATTAGAACAGGCCCATGGCTCCCTTTGATCCTGCTTCTTACAGAGTCACACTCTGAACAATGTGTTTGTGTGTCGTCGTCACTCTTATGTAACTCATCACATCTTTAAACTTAAGGTTTAGATACTGATGCCCATGTAGAGGATATTATCCATATAAATACATAAAACCAAATTTATAATTTCTGTTGTGACATAACTGACGGTGAATTCCAGGTATCCATACACCTTTTCACTAGAGCCGAGTGTTTATTCTTCTTACCTCAAAACAGTGACCTGTAATGAACTCACACACATGACCTGGCTGTGGCCCCTACACACGGGACCTGGGTCATAAAACAGTTCGCTGAACTGCATTAATAGGGCATAAAGCAGTACAAGGTCAGTAGAAAATGTCAGAGCTCTGGCTTCTAGAACAGTGGAGACATTTTTCTGACCTTTTGATGGATATCACACTTTCTTTTTCTCAGTTTTGGTGTCTGTCCACACCTGAAGTACATGTTTAACTTTGACTTTTCTTACACTTGTCACTGAATACATGGAACAAAATGGGAATTCAAAGTATTTTGATTTAATCAACCTTCTACGGCCCAACAACTGGCACCATGAGTCAAAACTAAAACAGCAAATAAACCAAAAGAAGGGAGCTACAAGGCTTTGTATAGCCATGAGGAAAAGCTAAGTCATCTGATAATTCTCAGTTTAATCCCTTTCACATTACACACAGTCATTTCATCCATTGTTAATATCAAAATATTAGTTATAGCTGCTTTAAGAGACAAGGAGGAATTAGGCAAGTTTACTTATATAACAAGTGAGAGTCAGTCTAAGGAAAAGACTGCAATTTCCAAAGAAGGCAAATAAATAAATATGTTTCTGATTCTGAATGAAACAAATGTAAAAGATATTTCAATATCTGGAGCTTGGTTTATGAGGAAGAAGTTTGTATCCATCCATACATTATCTGTGCTGCTTATCCTTTTCAAGGTAGCGATTGAAATAGTTTAAGACAAGCTGCTTTTTTAAAATCTAATATATAAAGTTTAATAACTCTAAATGATTCAAAAGCAGCTTTTTTCAAAGGAAACATCCAATCTTGGTACCAGTAAGTTCTCAATAAAATATGACTTCTCTGCAGTTCTCCCATAAGCAGCACATCAGGAATGCCTAATGTGCAGAACAAGACTACTGCTGTATTTTTAATTTGATCACTGAGGCTCGGTAGTAAAGTAAACTATTTTAACACTTGTCAAAAACTGACTGTCTGCAACTAATCAGCTCAGAAACAGTATCTTTGGTACAAAAACATCACGGCTGTGAGTCATGCAGCTTCCCGACAAGATGGGCACAGGTCAACACAAAATGTGTCACAAACCGGAAAACACAAATATACTTGAAAAAAAGAAAGAAAAACAAACATACTGGCAGATTTGTTACAGCATATGTTTGCATCCTGGCTGTTCACGTTGCCTGTAAATCAATACACACGTCACAGAGAACATCAAACATAACATCTACTGGAACAAACAGAATTTAGAAAGTGACGTTTCACTTCTTTAAAGAGTTTTTTATGGGGGGACATCATGCAAAGCAGAGAAAGAAAGATTTACACATTTTATTTCAGACAGATTTAAAATATAATTAATTTGTACGACAAAATACAGTATCAGTAAGACAACATCAATATTGCCCTGCTGATTCATGTATTACAATTCTTAAACAGATGGGGTCAGTTATTTTAGGCAAAAATAGTATGGCATAATAACCATTACCATTTGATGACTACATGTTTCATCTAACAGCTGACAGACAGTTTTAGCCATTCCTTAACCAGGGGACTGAGTATATTGACAGTCAAATCTAGGGCCCTATAAAATCCATGATCACACAATCGTGAACAGAATCACGGAATTGGACATTTCCGTGACATTCTGCATTTATATTGAATTCACATTTAAATGTCCCACACTTTAAGTAAACGTTTTTTTTCAGTGTAAAAAGGAATGTATCCCTTTGTAAATGCTCCGAGGGGGTCACTAAAGCTTGGGACAATGCACGCCTCACTTCCCCTCCCCCTCCTCCTCCCCTCATTAACAATGAAAACATGTCGAAGCGGCTGCCTGAGACATCGGCTGAGTTGGCAAAAAAGGTAAGAAACTCTTGGCAAACTCCAAAGTACAGGGCAGAGCAGTTGTGCACATTATTTTGTGACAGGCTAGAAATGTTCTGCAAATTTTGTCGACATACTGTTGGCTGGACCCGCACAGATACATGTGAGGACCACCTGAAGAGTGAGTGTGTATATTTTGTTACTTCATACTGTGTCTCGGGGTTAAATTTGCGTAAAATACTAAAAAATGAATTCTCAAAAGTTAAGGCAGAAAAAATCGGAATATGGGAAAAATTAAAACAGAATTTGGGAAAAAATAACACGGATTTCAAAGGGCCTTACAAATCCAGTGACGGAAAACATGACAGCCCCAAAGAGAAGAGGCCAAAATATCTGAATTGCTCCATGTCCCATTGCAGCTGTACGGGTGACAGGGACGGATTTCCCGATGAAAGATTAATACCCCTTTCCCACTGGCCAAAAAAAAACATTTAAACACCCAAACAATCAGCTCCTGTCAGCAGTGGGAAAGGCTCTAATCTGCATTTAGACCCAGGTCGACTGACCCTGCCAGTGACATGGGGTTTTAATGGCTTGCCTCCGATCAGCTCCCAGTGGGAACAGCACACCCGGGTGAACGAGCTAATTTACGGGACGACGTTG